>OY755041.1:70151276-70728776 GCA_963576565.1 Aspidapion aeneum
AGAGAAAGCTTTTCAAAATAACAAATTACAAACAAAAAGTATTCAAGGAAGATGTGATAATCAAAATTGGTTGCATTTTCAAATTAAAGAAGACAGTCTAGAAATAGTTTTAAAAGACGAGGACAATCAAGTCTCAATGCATGTAGAACACAATACGCGTTTTTTCCCAATGAACACTTTAAGGCCACAACAATATGTCAAAAATTATTGTGTGAACCAAGATTCAGAGTTAGATCCATTTGAAGACTCTGGATCAGAATATATTCCAACACCCACTTCTTCTATTTGTAGTGATACAGGTGCGTTTCAGTTGACTTTTTAAGTAGGTCACTAACAATTATAGGATTTACTTGATTTTATTTATTTGGTTGCTTGGCTTTCTATTTATCAAATTTTCATGAAAAGTAGCAGTCGACCTTCTAAAGCAGACAAAATTTTGTTTCTAACAAAGGTCAAAAAATTATTAAAAATGAATACATTTTAATCTAAATATTTGAGAAACTAAAATTTATCTTAAAAAACCTTTATATTTTAAACTATTTTCTCTATAATTACTAAAGCTATGTATTTAAACACATTAATTATATAAAAATATGTGAAATCAATTAACAATGCTAAACCCACCGAAAAAGAATATATATTCTTAATGTTAAAAGTATTTAAAAAAAATTGTATAATTAACTTAAGTATGCAAAATCTTACATTAACATGATTGTTGCGTTTTTTTTAGAAAATAATTTTAGTTCAGATACCGAAACTAATACTAATGTACAAAATATAGAAAATATCAATACTAATGATATAGGACAAATAAAATACAGTGATAGTGAAGTAGAACATCAAGAATACAGTGATAATGAAGTTAATAATAATGAAGAGGTAACCGTCGATTGTGGTGTCTTAGAAGCGAAAACAGCAAAAGGAAAATTTAATCAACATGGGATAATAAAATTGACGACTAAAAAATCTACAGGAGCACTGAGGCGAGATAAGCGAGAAAATTGTATATTTTGTGAGCAGAATGTTACAAACTTTGCGCGACATATAACGCGGCGCCACAAGGATGAACCAGAAGTTGCCAATATAATTTCGATGACAAGATATTCAAAGGAAAGAAAGTATTTAATTGAAGAAATTCGCAAAAAGGGTACGTTGGAAAAGCAAACAAAGAAATTAAAGTGATACCCACTTCTAATTTTGATTCGCTTAATAAAAACAGTTTTAGCGTCGTAGCGTGGTTCAAAGGGCGGAGGGACAAACAACCAAAAGGGCGCCGATTTTTTTTTAATGGAAATAAAATCACAATAGCCTCCGACATTTTAGTCTATGGACAAATCAAGTTTCGTGCGCAAGTCGTGCCAACTTTCTGCCGATAAGCTAACTTTGTTAAGGGCATCCCATATATGAGGTTTTGACTTGTGGTAAATGTATTTTTTGAAAGATATGGCGGATTCAAAATGGCGGAAAGGCGTATCTTTAAAAAAATTGTAACTTTATTATTTATTATCCGATTCTCATGGAACAAAGTTTAGAATACTTGCTTTGTAATATACTTAGAAATGTGTTGGTCAGAGAATATGTATTTTTTTTTTATTTGTCAAAAAAATAAAAAATAAAAAAAAAAGGTAAAATTTTTTCATTGTTTTTATTTTATTTATAAAAATATTGAAGCTAGAAAAAAAAGTTTATACAAAAAAGATAGCTGTTTTGATTCTTTATTCAAATCTGGTTCAAATGTTCCAATGCGTTAATTAGTTTTTAAGTTATTTCCAAATAACTGGAAAAAAATAGGGGTCTTTGGGGTATACTTAAAAATTATGCTTTTAATGAAAACCATGAGAACTTTTTGAAAGTAATTTAAATTTGTTTAACATACCTAGATCAGGTTTTGACTTATTGTTAATGTGATAATCGCCCTTTTTTTAAATGTGGCGGATTCAATATTGCCGAAAAGCATATTTAAAAACAAATTGTCTATATTTTTAATTTTTTATTCGATTTTAATACAACAAAGCTTAAATTACTTGATTTGAAATGTATTTAAAAAGTACTTTTTAAAAAATGTATGTTTTTAATATTCGAAAAAAAAAATCGGGTGAAAGAAGTGACAAAAATGATTTTATTTATTTTATTTTTTTAATTGACCCCCATACGGACTTCGCTGAAGGGTTTGTCATTAATTAAACCCCACTCACTAACGCACTGTTAAAAAGAAAATTTGATTTCCTACAATAAAGTATAAAACACATTTTTGCAATTGAGCTTAGTCTCTGAGAAAATTGGAAAAAACTTGTAACAGAATTAATTTGTTTGGTGATTTGTAAAAATTGATTTGTTGCACAGGCCTGTGAAGTTTTAATCTGAAGATAAATCTTACATTATTATACACGTTTAAAAGGAAATTTTATTGTCTACAGTCGACTATAAGTCACAATTTTTGATAGAGTCCTGGTTTTTAAGATAATCGGGTAAAACCTATGTGGTTTCTTTAATTTTTTTATATTTTCTTAATAATCGGACGCCGCTAGAGAGTTTGTCATTAGCCTGACCCCACTGGCTAATACATTGTTAAAAAGGAAATTTTATTTTCTACAATAACGATGAAATAATTTTCCAAAAAGCTTAATTTTTGAGAAAATTGGATAAAACTTAGTGATAAATTGATAAATTTAGTGATTTTTTAAAATTGATTTTATTTACGGACGCCCCTAAATTGTTATAGATAAAACTACCATTGCTCTATTATACATCCTTTAAAAGGCAATTTTATTGTCTATAACAAAGTGTGATTATATTTTTTGATATAGAGCTCGGTTTTTAAGAAAATCGGGTAAAACCTGTAATAAACATGTATCTTTTTTAAATTTATTTACACTACCTCAATAAACGAACGCCGCTGGAGAGTTCGTCATTAGTCGTACCCCGCTGACTTATACATTGTTGAAAAGGAAATTTTATGGTCTATAATAAAGATTAGTGCATATTTTTAAATACCTAAGCTTAATTTTTAAGAAAATTTGAAAAAATCTAAAAATTTCAGGACTTGGGGAGTCTGGGGGGTCGTGGGGGATTTTGCTGCTAAAATTAAAAAAAATATATAATTTTATTTTTAAATTAGATTTTACACATGTTTGATCCATTTCTATGTCATTGTGTCTTTAGGGCGTCAACTTAGTTTTATTTTTAGAAATTCCAACACGACTATATAAGGGGGGTGGATAAAAAAAATTGGTTCGGTTCGGTTCGGTTCGGTTCAAAAACTTGCCCGGCAACATCCAAATCGTTAGTCTTTGACCTATTCTTCAGCTAGGATCCATTGTCAAACTGCGGTCCTCAAATTTTGCATACTCAACTACCTCTAGCACCTGTACTATATTGTAAAAACTTTCGTCGATTAATATTCACTTTCAAAAATAACAATAACAACGTTGTTTGATAATGTCCATTAAACAACGATAACAATAATCATAGAAATCACCTGTTTTACTAGACGCCTCAGCTGCGTAGAGCCGCGCGCCGCCTTATAGGCGTTCGCGTACGGTAATACACCTTCGGTAGTCGTATTGGTGACAGCAAATTGTTTTTTTATTAAAACAAATATAAAATATACATCTATATAAGACTTGTACACACCAGATTAAAGAAAAATTTTCAGTCTAAAACTTTTATTTAAACTTTTTTTTAAAATTTTGCTTTGGTGTTATTAAAAATGTAGGTTAAACTTTACTAGCTATACCAAAAAAAAAAAATTCAGTTATTTTATTTTTTCTAAAAAAACGAAGCAAAATTTTGAAAAATATAATGGTAAGTTATTTTATTGCGGGTGTTTACTGATTCATTTGCCATTTTTTGCAACCCTCTACGACTATTTTTAAGAAAGATACATCGTTTTAAAAAGTATCGTGCAAAAAAAGTGGTTGGGGCCATATCTTTAAAAAAAAGCATTTACCAGAATGACAACAAGTCAAAACCTGATCTATAGAGTGCCCTTAACAAACTTGGCTTATCGGCAAAAAGTTTGCAGGACTTGCACACGAAACCCCCTTTTAGGCCGATTTGTCCATAGACTATTTCGCATTATTTTATATTAATAATAAAATTCAGATATGTTAATATAGTGGCGACCTTAAATGAAACGCTGTCTTTAACCATAAGGATTGCGCCGCAGGTGAAAATATTAGAAGATCAATAAGGGCAGGTACTTTTTGATCAAAAAAATAAGGGAAAGAAGAAAATTTTAATTAAAAAAAAACAGACAAACAAAAATTTTTGAAAAATGAAATCATTTTAATTAAAAAAAGGCGCAAAATTTTTGGTTAAAATGGGTCCAATGCAAAAGTTTTAGTTGGTTTAAAAAGTATTCCCTGTCTCTAACCACAATAATTGCGCCGCAGGCAAAATTTAAAAAAATCAAGTAAAGTTAAAAAAAAATCACAAGCAAAATTTTTAAAAAGATTAAAGCATTGAGCAATATAAAATAGGCTCCGCGGGCCAAAATTGCATAGTTGGCGCGTGACGTTTATTATATACTGCATAAAAAATGCATAATATCGCTTACCTATCTAAAATATAAGTTGCTTAAGGTATTATTTTTTACTCTTATACAAATTTTTAGTTTTTACTGCTTAACAAAATTCCAACGGGGCGCCAAAACCCTTGGGGGGGAGGGGGGTGCTACGCTGCTGAATAGCTTAAATTGGAAAACACAATATCGTTATTATAAATGAGCTTGATACTTTTTTTTTTATTGCCATGTAAGGTGTTGTTTTTAGTAACTGTCTAAATTTTAACCAGGAATTAGTAAATCTTATGTTATTTTCTAACAGCAGCTTACCTAACTACGTAAACCATATTGTTTTGATAATGATGATTACAATGTACAAACATCTGATCATAAAATATTTTTTTAGGGAATTTTTTGAATACTTTTGGTCCAAAAGGATTTGTTGATCCTGTTAGAAGACCCAAGCTAGAAGAACAAAGAGAAAACAAAGATTATTTGCCGTGTCCCAAATGTAAAGGTTTAATGTTGCGTAATTATCTTCGCAGACATAAAAAGAAATGTCATTTAAATTTTGATAAAGATTTAAAAAACGCCCAAGCTGCAGGTTTGACTCTCCTTCATATTTCAGGTGATAATCACTTTGAAGATTTAAAAAAGTATATTTTTCCCCACATGCAACCGGATGATATAACTGAAGTTGTCATGAATGATTATTTAATTAAATATTACGGACTTAGATATTTTCGATGCCATAAAGAAAAACATTTGGTTAACACAGTATCGCAACGAATGCGAGAATTTGCAAGATTTTTACAATTTTTACAAAATCAGACGGGAAAACTTGATGAACTAATAAAATTTTTAAAACCGGAATTTTTTGATAACATCATAAACGCAACAAATGGAATGTGTGGGTATGACCCACAAAATGATACATTTAAAAGCCCCTCCCTGGCTTTAAGATGGGGAACTGCAATAAAACAATTATGTGAAACAGCTATTTTTCTTTGTCAGAAAAATAATAATCATGACGTAAGCAAAGAAATTAAAATGCTAAAAGGAATTATAGAAACTCAGTTTCGTTTTTATGTTTCTACAAATGCCAATAAAGATTTAACATCAAAAAAATGGAAAAAAGGCAGTATGTTGCCACTAACAGAAGATGTGATAAAAATAAACGAGTTTCTTATCAAAGAAGAAGAAAAATGCAGAATTAAAAAACAACATAAATGACGTGTCAAAGGTGCGCTACTTAACCGAGCTTCTTTTAGCGCATGTAATTCTTCTGAACAGAAAACGTTCAGGGGAAGCGCAAAGAATAACAATCGAAGATTTTTTAAGAAAAGAGGAAGAATTGGGAATGCAGGATATTTACGAATCACTTACGTTGACCGAAAAAGTTTTAATTAGAAGTATTAAAAGGTTTACTATTCGAGGAAAAAAAGGTCGATCAGTTCCAGTCATTTTTACTCAACAAATGCAGCAAGTTGCTGATTTACTTTTAAAAGCTCGAGTATCGCTTGCACCTGGCAACCCTTACCTTTTCGCTAATCCTACTACCAAAGATAGTTTTCTGTGGGCATATAAAATTTTAAAGAAAATGGCATTTGCCTGCAATGTTTCAAATATAAATAGCATAACAGCAACAAGCCTAAGAAAGCATATCGCCACCATTGCCCAATTAATATCAATGGGCAACGACGATCTGGAACAGCTGTCCAACCATCTTGGACACGAAAAAGCAACGCATCTGAATTTTTACAGAAAAACCGATGACAAGCTTCAGATAGCCAAAGTATCAAAGCTTTTATTACTAATGGAAAAAAAATCAATAGGGGAATATCGGGGCAAGAAATTGGAAGATATTGACCTTGAAATTCCGGATATTGATGATGATGAGGACGTCGAAGAACAATGTGTGGTTAAAAAATCAAAAAACAAAATAAAGGTAAGATTTAAAAAATATAAAAATCTAAAATAGTAATGTTTTTTATTATGATTTTTTAGGTATCAAAAGCTGGTAACGAAAACACAGAAAAAGCTGGTGATGAAAATACAGAATACGAGTCCATTAGCACAGATGACAAAGAAGAGGATATTGAGGATGGTACAAAGGTAAAAATAAAACATTGGAGAAGAGAAAAGACCTAATCGTTCTGGGTGTTGAGTTAGCTTTATTATAATTAATTTGTGAAAAATTTGTGTTTTTGGGATATATAGCTACGATTTTGTTTTCCCAAAAATTGTGACTCTAAATCTATTTAAATTTGAAAACCGCGCGTTTCGCTAGCTACTGTGGTTTGTTAGGTTTATTTTTTTAAAAATATAATCTTAAAAACTGCGACTCTGACAAACTTTGATGTTATATGAAAAATTTTTTTTTACATATAATTCTAAATCTAAATTTGAAAACCGCGTTTCGCTAGCTGTTATGGTTTACGAAGTATGTTTTTTTACATTTAAACACACCTACTACCCCTTTAAGTTCTCTCATCTCTATCAAAATTTAATGGCCTTATCCACGGATACCGCAAAATGTGTTCTAGACAGACAGACCGAGTGACAGACAGACAAAAAGACAGGCGGACAGACAGATACCATCAGAAAATTTGGTAGTAATTTTTTGAAGCAAATTACTTATTTTTAGTGAAAATAAAAAATATATCCCAATAGCCTCCATACCTATGGTATGGATGGCTAAAATAGATATCTTAATAAACATTTACAAAAATAAAATTATTTTAGGAGGCAGAGAACATAAATAAACGACTGAAGATAAATAAAGAAAATGAGATACAAGTTGCAAAGAACCATTTATGCATATTTGAAAATGTGAAAAGAGAGGTAAAAATTTAGTTGATAAAAAAGGGTTCAGATATCCATTGTTTTTGATCTTTAGAACGCTTTAAATAAATTGAGTTTGCGGATCCATTTCGACACTTTCCTCGCTTTTAATTATTACAAACTATCTTTTATATTTTTTTAAAATTTTTAGATTTACTTATTTATAGAACATTTCCCGAGTTTATCCGAACACTTCCCGAGGGTCTTAAAAATTTCCCAAAATTTCCGATCGTTTTTGGAGTTTTCAATAACTTTTCATTAAAGCAAAAAGACAGATTTATATTGTAATTTTATCCATATTTCCGTGCTTTTCCATGTTTGCCCGGGTATACTGTAATTGACCAGAGGCAAACAACCAAAACCTTAAACTACATGGCAATACCAACAAAAAATATGTGTCAAAAATACCCACGTATGGGGGGTGGCTATGGTTAAAAATTTGTAAAAAATGGTAAAAGAATAAGTTTGACAGTCGATAGATTTTGACACGTTTTTTTTCGTTGGCAAGGGACAGTTGGCGTACATGGTTTTTCAAATAACTTTCAAATAAGATATCTCTCAATAGGGTTTTTGTTTAAAACAACAAACTTGTGAATTTTGACAAAAAAAATTAGTTTTGACAGTCCATAGATTTTGACAGATTTGATGTAGACAATTAACGGCTATATCAAAATATTTAATTTTTAAATACCTTTAGGTATCAATCGATAAGGATTTATAATTTAAAAATTTTAAGTTGATCGCCCCTATGCCGCCCCCTAAAGCCCGGTGCCCACCTAGGACGTTCTCGTGTGTGCCCGCGCACGCGTCACATGACTGTAATAACATTTCATATTGAGATCATGTGACGCGTGAGAGGGCACCCACGAGAAAGTCGTTAAAAAGACTCATTTTATAATATTTTTTAATGGGTTCAAAAAAACGTTATATAGAAATAGCTGTATATGATACCGGTAACAGCGTTAGTGTAAGTTTTTTTCATTACACTAAATAAAGGTTAAACATATTAGGGACTTATTGCAATAAAGCCAGGCACTAATTATGCTGGGCACTATTTGCATTATAAAAACAGCTGTCTTCTTTGAAAACTAGGCCTTTGTGTATTGTAAGAGCCGGAATTAAGAGTGCCGCCACTATTAATGGAAAATAAACGACTGGATTTTGAAATTCAACTTTGGTATGTCGATCGGTAGGAAAGATCAATTATCAGCCGTCAATCGAAAACTGTCAGAATAGTGCCCGTCACTATTATTGCCTGGCTTTATTGCAATAAGTCCCTATTGTATAACTATAAAATAAAGCAAATATTTACCTTTAGATAAGCAGGTACTAAAACTTAAAGAAAATTTTAGGCCTATTAAATATACTATGTATTCCAGATACATTTACCTACTTATTTTATGGAGATTTATGTAAGAAATACAAGTTTGGATAAATGTGAAAAAAGCAGAAACTAAAAATTGTCTTTATTATCAAATATATATTAAACCTCTGTAAATATTTTTAACTCCTATACAGCATCTGTATCTATATTTTAACCAATATTGTATTTCTTGCACAGTTTTCGAAATCGAAATTTATCTGGGACACCCTTTATATTATCTCGGTGTTGAAAATTCATGGATAACGTAGTTAGAAATGGTGCCAATTGAAATGGAGATGAAAAGTGACGGGTCAGGGATAAAAAGTGACAATCAGGAATAAAAAGTGACAGATCGGGCCTAAAAAAAACGAAAAGTAGCGTTTAAAGCATTTTTTTTCTTGGCGAATTTTAGAGGGTGACACCAGTTTTAAATAAAATTTCACTTCAGAAACACTACCGCAACAACAAAGGAAAATATACCAATATCAAGATTTTTATCAAAAAATTTCAAAAAATTAATTTGGAAAAGTATAATATTTTAAATATGGAACAGTTTCCTTTTAACTTTATATTTTGGATTCGACCAGTCATAAAATTGGTTTTGGGCACCAGTATTCAAAATTTTTAAAATTAAAATGTTTTTGTCGACAAAATTGGATAATTTTGTCTACAAATTAAAAAAAGAACCAAGTCTCTATCAAACCGTTAAGAAGTTGTCAAAATCACGTGTGAATTTAACAGAAAAATATCAAATATGTTTTTTGTAAGACTTTTTACGAGTTTAAATATGTAACTGCGGGTTAGCTTATCTTTGCATAAATTATTTTTTCCCTTAATGGACCCATGCCATTGTCTTACTTCTATGGAACGAAAACATCGAATTATGTATCCCGCATATTTTTTGTGTTTTTCAGGAAACCTATTAACTTTACGACAAAAAGTAAGCTATCCTTTTTAAAGATAATTAAATTGTCTTTGAGCGGGGGTACATTTTGACCCCGTAGGGGTTCGTTATACATAAAAAAATTACCCTCAAAAATAAAATTGTAAATTACGCTTCGGCCATGTTTAAGCCGCCATATCTACCTCAGTATCAGTTTCCGTTTGAAACTAATAGCCGTTCCTTATTTAGCTTGACATCCTTTTTCGATCTGTATAGTTTTTTAGTAACTTTCATGACTTTGGTGAAAACATGAAAATTTTGTACCCTGGGGGTATAGGCCAATTTAGTGGTTTTTTGAGTGTAACTCGAGAACCGCTTAATCCACAACAAATATTAAACCCACCATGAATACATCTTAACATTCTGCATATTTTTTATTTTTTATGTTTTTTTTGTAAAACCAGTAGTTTTCTTTAAAAAATCAAAAACCCTAAAAAAAACAGCGTATTTGAGGAACCTACATAATTTACAGTATAGAGACAAATAAAAAACAAAGTATTGATAGTGTTTTGTAGAGGCCATTATAGTAGAAGCTAATCACAATTTGTTTGAGTAAAATCGATGCAACAATAAAAAAGTTACGTACATATGGTTCAAACTCCTTTTCGCCATCTTTAAACAAAGATGGCGGGTTGTTTATGCAGGATTTTCGCAGGTATCTCCATTTTTTTGGGACATGTCTTATGACTAATCGATTAAAATATATGAGTATCGGTTTGCAATTCAAGCCCAAAATCCTACTGGGCTCTTAGACTAATAAATAAACTTATTTATTCAAAGATAAATAAAGATTGGTTAATGTAAGTCTATAAAAAATCCAATGGAACCTAATTTTAATTTTTTAGGTTAAAAAAATTGGCCGTGTCCGAACATTAATAAAATGGAGCAATGAACAAAAGAATTTTGCAGTGGAATATTTTCAAAGGCATTTGAAATTAAAAATTCCACCCAAGAAAAAAGAGTGCGAAGACTTAAGAAACGATATCGTACAATATTCAATAACAAGAGTTGGCCACAAATAAAAATATTTATTGTTAACAAATATAAGAAATAATTATTTTATATCTTTTTTTACATGTGTATAACGAGTACTTTATATTAAACGGTAAAAATTGCTTTGTTCATTATATTTAAACAATATGCTCAGGGCGTTATTGAATAATATGTTAACATTTAAATACGTAATTCTTGGGTCAAATTTAAGAAAAAACTTTAAATATACACTATGTCCTAAAAATCTTTACATTGAGTATACAGGGTGCCAATATTTTTCAATAATTATCGTTTTTTATTAGTATCTTTGATGCTGTTCTAGATATTTTTTGTATAATTAGGTGTACACCTTCCATTAATGAAGTGGTATCACAGATACTAATAAAAATGAGATTTTTGAAAATCTTTAACACCCTGTATATGTGCATTAGAAGTTTTTTCTTAAAACGGAGCCAAGAAATGCCTCTTTCAATATTAGCATGTTTTTCAAAATTAATCGTTTGTCAATATTTAAACCTAGTGATCACAATTATAAGAAATACATGAATAAAAATTAAAATTTATTTTTCACTTTATAGAGCTGGCGGTAAGCTATTTTTAACACATATCTCTCTGGATCCGCCACTGATTCTAAGTATAAAAAACTTGACTTGATCTTAACTTTTTCGATTTAAAATTTTTGACGAAACTTCTTTCAGATCGTTACAATGTCGAACCCTAACTTTTATGAAAATCGGTTCAGTGGAAACACACACACATACACATATGGACAGATGTCAGGACAAAAATTGCTAGGATAGGTCCAAATACATCAGATATTTTATTAAATAAATGAATACATGACGGATCTGATACCTTCCTAGCCCAATAATATACTCCAAGTAAACTCCTTGGTATACATAAGCTTTGAAAACATTTTTTGTAAATATCTTAGAAAAGAAAGCTCCTACAAATTATTGAGATCAATTTGTTCCACTATCGAGTGTTAGCTCCCGCTAAATTTCGCGGTTGTTTATATATATTTTTAAAAACACACAACTGTATGAAAGGCAAAGCGCATTCAGCGTATTTGGACATGCGCACCAACAACCGGTGAGATCATTGTCAATCGCCAAGAGAAAAGGCGTGTTAATTTCGTTCTCCAACTATTTTAAATATCTACACCTGAAAGTGCTCGATTTTTGTGTACTGAAGCATAGAACTGAAAACTTCAACCCTTCAGCTACGTGGTGACATCATTAGATCCGTTCGGGGGCCCCTGGGAACGATAAGAACTTGATTACAAAGGAGGTGAGTGCTTGTCTATGATTACCGTTGTGTGATATCAGTATTTTGCCTATGGACATTTTGGTTATTTCGTAATTTCATACCAATATATTTATGTTTGCTCGCGATATCATTAATTAATAATATTTACAGTCCATTCATTGCCTTTAACGTTTTTCTATCCGTGGGCTAACATAAAAGTGTTCCTTTCGAGCCGAATTATTTTTAAATAATAAATCCATACGACGGTAGTAATAAATTATTTGCAATAAGACGGCGGCCTTGAATTTTTTCGCAGCATCGTCGTTGAAACGTCGACCGGAGAAAGTAGCCGGCGCAGTACGTGTTTTTGGTCCGCTGCCATGGTAACGGGTCTACTCCGCGTGGTGTAAACAAATCGAGTAGGAATCAAAACAAAACAAAACAAGAGTTCAGTGGTGTATCATATCATTTCGATATTTAAAACAATTTTTATCAATTGGCGATAAATTAGTGCATATTTTCGACAATTCGTCATTTTTCTATTTCAGAAGCATTAATTTAGCGTTAATTGTATATTTACCGACAATTTCGTCATTTCAAAGGTAAAATCATGTCTGTCAAAAAAGCCGTACAAAAACGCAAGGGTTTTTTATCTGCGATCACCGAGTGTTATGTGTTGTCGCAGACTGCGGAAAAAGATGAAAGAGCGAGAAACGAGTTTCAAGTGAGGTATGCCGATTTGGATGAAACCTTCGATAAATGCATGCTGGCACATAATGACGTCATTATGTTGCTAGACGACTCGGACGATGAGGAATTTAAAATGCAGGATGCGATCCTTTCAGAAGCTCGTAAATATTTTTATGCGTGTAAGGGGGTTTACTCTAAAATATTTCCGGTTGAGGCCCCATCTTTTTCGGGATCATATGTTCGACAAAACGAATACGAAACTCCAAAACTCAAAGAGTTAGGTATTCCCATATTTCGAGGTGATAAAAAATTATGGCCAAGCTTTTTCGATCTTTTTAATAACATTATAGATCAAAATCAAAGTCTAAGTAACGTTCGAAAACTTCAATATTTATTTTCATATCTCGAGGATGAGCCTTTAAAATTGATATCAGGGATTAGCTTATCTGATCAAAATTATAAAATTGCTTACGACAAATTAGTCAATAGATATCAAAACAAGCGAGACCTCGCAAATGATGCTTTGAGCTCAATTATGAACTCCACCTTAAAAAACGAGTCAGCTAAAGAATTGCGTAATTTAATTGACACCTTTTCTGAATCCCTAGAAATTTTAAAATCACTTAGCTTTGACGTTGACAGTTGGGACTTTATTATTTTTTTCATTTTATTAGAAAAATTGGATATTCCAACGCGTTCAAATTTCGAAATGAGTCACGCCAATACTAATACCGAAATTCCCACTTTTCAGTCACTTTTTCAATTTCTAGAAAAAAGATGTAAAGTTTTGGAATCACTTCCTCAATCAACAGCACCCAAAAAGGTGCCTATCTATCAAAAATCAAATTCTATGCAAAATCAGTCTGGGCAAAAGCCTACCTATCAAAATTCAAATTCTATGCGAAATCAGTTTGGGCAAAAGCCTACCTATAAATCATCCAACTCGCCTTTTATAGGACTGGCTGGCACCTCAACTAATTCGAGTACGGGAATAAAATGTTTCCGATGTAATCAAGGTCACGTGCTTTCGAAATGTCAAACATTTCTTGATCTCTCACCTATCGATCGTCTATCTTTCGTCAAACAGAAAAAATTATGTTTAGCGTGTTTTCATCCCTTGCATGATGTAGATACGTGCAAATCAAAATATTCATGCAGGACTTGCAACAGTAAAAGGCACCACACTTTAACTCATATCTTAGAAACTAATCAAGCGTCTGGAAGCCAAGATACTAGTCCTGTCATTCACACACCACCTGTCAATAATCTTCATGTGTCATTAAATGCCTCAGGACCTTCAGGTACCTTTCTTTTATGCACCGCCATAATAGATGTTATGGACGGTTGCGGAAATTTTCAACCTGTAAGGGCACTGCTTGATTCTGGATCACAGACAGGATTCATCAGTGAAAAGTGTATTCAGCGTCTTAATCTTCCTAGGCGAAGTTACACCACTGAAATATTCGGATTAAATCAGATGTCTTCTTTTACTTCCAAAGGGCTCGTTCAATGTCACATTAAGCCACAAGGACAAGTCACTCCTTTACTTAATTTCGAAGCAATTGTTGTTCCACAACTATGTTCCAATATGCCTACATTCTCCTTGAACGATAATCAGTGGAAACACTTGGGAAACCTTAAACTTGCCGACCCATCTTATTTCAAATCTAGACCTGTGGACCTGGTTATTGGTTGCGAGCTATTCGCACAGATTTTCAAGGAGGGCAGGGTTCTTGGACAGGTAGGGCAGCCTTCAGCCCTTGAAACTATCTTTGGCTGGGTCGTCATGGGAAAGGTTGACGAAGTAGGTAGTCTTACGGAACGAACCAGTTGTTTTTTAACGAGTCATTCACCTCCTTTAGAGGTCATTCTCCCTAGGTTTTGGGAAATCGAACATTTGCCTAAAAAACAAATCTTATCAAAGGAAGAAAAACAAGCAGAATCAATTTTTACTGCTAGTGTATTACGGCAACCGAGCGGTAGATTCATGGTAGATCTTCCGTTTAAAGATAAAATAAACCCTGACCTAGGAAATACTTATCCGCAAGCTTATCGTAGATTTTTACTTCTAGAAAATAGATTAATCAAAAATCCTGATCTGTACACTGCCTATTCAAATTTCATGCAAGACTATATCGATTCTAATCATATGAGTTTGGTTTTATCTAGTCAACCAAAGGTCGACGTATCGTGTTTTTTGGCACATCATTGCGTGTTGAAGCCGGAAAGCTTGAGTACAAAATTAAGGGTAGTCTGGGATTGTTCAGCAGTCACCCCAAAAAATATTAGTCTCAATGACACATTGTTATCTGGACCGAAACTTCAAAAAGATATTGCTTCTTTACTCCTTACATTTCGTCTTAATCCTATTGCCTACATTGCTGATATCAAACAGATGTTCCGTCAAGTCCTTATCAGTCCTTATCACCGTCCTTATCAAAGGATATTGTGGAGGTTTTCTCCACAGGACCCACTTTCAGTGTGGGAACTTTCTACTGTCACTTTTGGCATGACATGCTCACCTTTTCTAGCCATGCGTACCTTAAATGAGCTGGCAGAGAGAGAAAAGGAACGTTTTCCTATGGCTAGTACTGTTCTAAAAACGTCAATCTATATCGACGATATCTTGGGAACTAGCCCTTCGCTTTCTGAAGCTCTCTCCCTTCAAACAGAACTCAATGATTTGTTGAAGTCGGGAGGATTTGAACTTAAAAAATGGGCAAGCAATTGTCCTGAGTTATTGGCAACATTGCCAGAGTCCGATCGTCAAATGCCTCTCTCTTTCGACAAGGAGGAACCCCACTTTATCAAAGTTTTAGGACTTCAATGGCATCCAAAAAACGACATTTTTTCTTATCAATGCCGAATGAAGGACAAACCCCCAACCAAACGTTCTATTTTATCTATCATAGGAACAATCTTCGACCCTTTAGGTTTTCTTTGTCCCTTGTTGCTACAAGCAAAATTTATTTTGCAACAGTTGTGGATATCGAAAGTAGGCTGGGACGAAGAACCAGATTCTTCTATCATCGACGCTTGGAACAAACTTCGTTCTGAATTCCCGCTTCTTTCCAATTTTCAATTACCCCGACAAATCAAACTGTCAAAAACCAATACCTGTCAAATCATCGGCTTCTGTGACGCTTCAATTCGAGGCTACGCAGGCGTCGTATATTTTCGTGTAGAAGAGGAAAACAATATATCTGTTTCTCTCATATATGCAAAATCTAGGGTCGCGCCTATAAAGTCACAAACTTTGGCTAGGCTAGAACTCCTAGGCGCATTTCTTTTAAGCGAATTAATTGACTTCGTTTTATCTAGCTATGAAGGAAAAATAACTTTTACAAATATCGTTACTTTCTGCGATTCGCAAGTCGTATTGCACTGGCTTTCATCCCCTCCTAATCGCTGGCAAACCTTTGTTGGAAATCGCGTCAGTAGAATCCAAGAAATCATTCCCTCAAACTCGTGGCGCTACATTCCTTCTGCTTTGAATGCAGCCGATATTGCGTCACGAGGGGCCACCCCTTCACAGCTCATGTCACATGACATGTGGTGGAACGCACCGTCGTTTTTGTGGTCTCCCGAAAACGAATGGCCCGATTTTCATAAATCAAAAATGCCGATTGATTTCAGAGAGATTAATCTGGAGGAAAAGCCAAAAGTCTGTTGCAATGCGATAATTGATGTCAACTTCTTAGATCAGCTTCTTATCAAATATTCATCTATATCAAAAATTCAACGTATCATTTGCTATGTTCTTCGAATAGTTAACCTTTTTCAAAACCATTCCTATCAAAAACCCACTAAGCCGCCGGACCAAAAAGTTATTTTTGAGAATATTGTTTTTCCTACCACCGGTGAGATGCAAAGTGCGTTACACCTTCTTATCAAACGCGTTCAAGGTTCTTGTTTTTCTGAGCTTTTTTCTGCGTTATCTAAGGATAAACCAATACCGAAACCTTTGCGAAAACTTTCACCTTTTCTTGATGAGAATAATATCATTAGAGTCGGTGGCAGATTACAAAAATCTGACCTTTTGTCTTATTCTGCAAAACACCCCGTCTTACTTTCGAGTGACCATCGTTTAACTACACTTCTTATCGAGTCCGCTCATCGACAATATCTTCATCCTGGGTTTAAAACATTACATAATCTGCTTTTACAGCAATTTTGGATATTATCTGCCAGACGGGCAATTCAAAGAACCATATCCAAGTGCTTGCAATGTTTTAGAATCAACCCTAAACCCTATAGACCGCCCATAATGAGTTCACTTCCCGCTCATCGAATCAATCAGCTTAAACCTTTTTCGAGTGTAGCTATCGACTTTTGTGGACCTTTCTTTGTGATTCCTCATCGTTACCGTGGTTGTAGAGCTTTCAAATCGTATGTCTGTGTGTTTGTCTGTACGGCCACACATTGCGTGCATTTGGAATTAACCATGGAACTGTCCACCGAAGGGTTCGTAGGTGCATTCCATCGATTCATTTCTAGACGCGGAAGCGTGACGCAATGCTGGTCAGATCAAGGCAGTAATTTTATAGGGTTTCGTAACCAATTACTGGATTACGCAAGAAGTGCTGCCACCAGACTTTCTATTCGTTGGCATCTGGGACCTCCTCTCAGTCCACATTTCAATGGCCTGGCAGAAGCTGGCGTCAAAAGTTTTAAAACTCACTTTGTTCGAGTTGTCGGCGACCAGAAGTTGTCTATCATGGAGATGTCCACCCTTACCTGTCGCATAGAAGCCGTACTGAATAGTAGCCCTTTATCTCCTGCCTCTTCAGACCCACACGATCTTCAACCTCTTACCCCTGGGCATTTTTTGACACTTGAACCCCTTAATTCAGAAATTCCGGAGTCAGATTTGTCCGAGGTTCCCCTAAATCGGCTCTCGAGATGGCAACTAATCCAAAAACTACATAATGATTTTTGGAAACGGTATTCTATAGAGTATTTGCATACGCTACAACAGCGACACAAGTGGACTGATTTGTCCCCAAATATCAAATTAAATGATTTGGTTATCATAACAAGTGATCACATTCAATCGCCTTTGAAATGGCCGGTCGGTCGGGTCATCGAACTGCATCCCGGCGGGGACGGTCAGGTGCGTGTTGCGACGGTAAAAACGGTTACCGGTGTTTATAAGCGGCCAGTTGTAAAACTGTGCCTCTTGCCAAATTAAAAGTAATTTTAATTTTCTACCTTTTACCGGGTATTACAATAGGTTTTTTATTTTTAATTTTTTTATTTTTTTTATTTTTTGTTTGTTTGTTTTGCCTTTTTTCGGGATTTCGTTATCTCTAAATAAACTTACGATACTTATCTATTTTCATTCATTTATATTTATCGGTCGATTCTTTTTCTTATATCTATATCTGTCCGGTTGAGATTCTAAATTTGTGTGTTTTGGAGGGCAGTTATGTTAGCTCCCGCTAAATTTCGCGGTTGTTTATATATATTTTTAAAAACACACAACTGTATGAAAGGCAAAGCGCATTCAGCGTATTTGGACATGCGCACCAACAACCGGTGAGATCATTGTCAATCGCCAAGAGAAAAGGCGTGTTAATTTCGTTCTCCAACTATTTTAAATATCTACACCTGAAAGTGCTCGATTTTTGTGTACTGAAGCATAGAACTGAAAACTTCAACCCTTCAGCTACGTGGTGACATCATTAGATCCGTTCGGGGGCCCCTGGGAACGATAAGAACTTGATTACAAAGGAGGTGAGTGCTTGTCTATGATTACCGTTGTGTGATATCAGTATTTTGCCTATGGACATTTTGGTTATTTCGTAATTTCATACCAATATATTTATGTTTGCTCGCGATATCATTAATTAATAATATTTACAGTCCATTCATTGCCTTTAACGTTTTTCTATCCGTGGGCTAACATCGAGGGTGGCTCTGATTAAGTCATTATTGCTAACTTTGTTATTATTAAAGGTAAACAAAGGTTTAAATTTGGTCAAATTAAAAAACAATCATGCTTGCGTTTTCAAGTTTTTTAGAAAAACATATATTTTTTTTTTGAACAGCCTGTATTTTATAAGTTTTTACAAAAGGTCTAAAGAAAAATGGGTTTCTGAATTTTTTTCCTAAAGTTATAAACAAAGATAATCCAAATTTAAAATTACATTTGGACTCGAGTTTAGACTACTTCTATTAAATAAAATTTTAATACTTGCCTTGGCGTAATTTTGAATTTAAAATATCTTCGTTATCTTTAACTTTAGGAAAAAAATCGAAAAACCATTTTTTTTAGAATAGGAAGATCTATTAGAAAAACTTATGAAATACAGGGTGTTCAATTTTTTTGCTTGATTGTTTTTTTAATAAGACCATCTTACAGAGCGGCAAAAATTCTACTAGTTTCCCCTTTTAAACTTTTTTCTATCTTTAATAATAACAAAGTTCGCAAGAGTCAATCTCACAAATATTAGTCTAGCGATTCTGGAGCCATCGTGGACTGAATAGACATACAAACAGATGTCACAAAATATTTCTAAGTTATCTCAAAAAATTCCGTCGAACATTATACCTTTCCTAGCTTTTGCTGCACGGCCTAGGACAGTAAAAATTGGGACTGATAAAAACTTAAGAGTCCAAAAAAACAATGGGATTCGCATACAAAAACGGACAACTTTTATGTAATTTGACCTACAAACTGTGAATATTGGGTACAAAAATTAATAATATGCTGATTATTTTTCAACTAAATTTAACTAAAGTTAGGTTAAATAGATAAGGAATTTTTAAATCTAGTCAGATAAAATTTAATCTGACGAGTTTCTTTAACGTCAAAGGAACTACAAATTTATTTACATATATTTTTTTTTCACTAATGATAAACGTTGAAAGAGTATTTTTTTTTATAATTATAGAAAATTCACCCATCATGTATATGTAGAAATTTGACGTGTAAAAAGCCAACCATAAAACTTTATTTGATCGTATGCTTATTTTTGTACAAAACAATATATAAAAAGCAATACTAAGAGTAGATTAGGTACTAAACTTTTTTTATAAAAAAAAAACAAAAAAAGGTCCCACCCAGCCCTTTTTAAAAATGAGCTTTTTATTACAGTCGATGGCACTTGAAAGCTGCTTTCTTCCAATAGCAGCTATTAAAAAACAACTTACTAGAAACTAACCATCACTATAGCATACAAGTGTATCATCCCTAACGCGGTTGTTTATTTCAGTTGGTACAATTTGTCTCCCCATGACCACTGCTGTATATTCAACGTGTTTGTATATTTGATTTTTTATTTGTTTCCCCGTGAAATCTAGTATAAACTTACCTTATTTACGTACCTATGCTTATAATATCCGTATTTTTTTTAGTTCTTCTCGTATATTCATCTTGTTAGCATATTATGACATCAATAACGTGCTTGTATATTATTTTATTTGTTATTTTCTTCCCCGTCACATCCAGTATATATTTTTCTTATTTGCATATACTTCTAACATGTTGTGACATCCATAATATGTTTGTATATTTTATTTGTTATTTGTTTCCTCGTGACATCCAGTGTATATTTCTTTTTATCATAAAGGTACGTGTGACATCCGTTATTTTTATGAAACATTGGCAACAGCGCTAGATGTCACAAGTTAACACAAATTTTTAGGGATGTTACAACGTGAAAATTTTTTGTATATACAATGGATGCCACAAAGATATGAAAAATTTAATTACTAAATTTGTGAGTTTATATAAATATTTTTATGGCATTAAAAATAAAATATTTTTTATTACATTTCATATTTTTTATTTTTGGATAACACTAGGTTTTAAAGTGGATGTCACAAAAACCGACTTTTTGCTGGATGTCACAAGATACAACGGTCGAGTATATATGTATATATATATATATATATATATATATATATATATATATATATATATATATATATATATATATATATAAATATATATTTAACAATATTTATCAATCCTAACCTGACTCAACATTTTTATTAATTACATATATGTTTTGAACAATGAATGGCCTTTGTTTCTGGTTTTTGGATAGGGCGGTTATATTGAAATAAAATGTATATTATTGACAACTTAATCTTAGATAATAAAGGTTGTAGTTATTAAATATATTTGTACACTGTATCTTATAATCATGTTATTACAAGGGTTTTATTTTAAAAGGTTGTCAAAAACATCCACCACGGAAAATTGAATAGGTATAATTGAATGTTAATGTATAAATATAGAACATAAAGAAAGGTAACTTAACATAGGTAACTTAAAAAATATACTTTTGTTTTAGTTGGTTTAGTCGAAAACGATAAGCTGTCTGTATATAAAGGACAAAAATATATTTTTTAAATTACCAATTTAAAAAAAAATGTGCTTGTTTTAAAAAGTGTATATATTTTTTTACTTAAGCGATGTTGTTAAACATTAAAAATTAAGTATTTTATGACCAACAAGAAATTTGTTCTAGCGTTTAATTGGACGAATCCACTTAGTTAACACTTCATCCTAACCAGCGATGGTACTTCGGAGGACCATGGGGAGCCCTGCCCCCCCTACTTTTTTTAAACCACATAATATTTTTTTAAAACATAATTATGTTTGTTTGTAAAATGTTAAATTTTAGTTCAGAAGTTTTACGGGCTCCCCACTATTTAAGGGCCCACGCCGCTGCTAATGCGAATGTTTTTCCTTGTATTTTATATTTTTGTACATGTTGTTGGGCTCTTTAATTTTCTTTTATAAATAAAATTCATAACAAAATTGGTCAGTTCATTCTTGCTAGGTTATTAATTCAAACAAAACAGAATAGGTATAAACAACAATCATTTATAGCTTTCTCCTTATTAATTCCTAAAACAAAAACAAGCGTAAAATTTTAAATAAAAAAAGCAATAGCAGATTATTATTTGACATATTTGCGAGTGTAAAAATAATTTTACGCTCTCTTTTTGAATTTATAAAAAATCGATAAATGACTTTTTGTACAAAAATTATTTTTTGTAAATAAATTTTACAAAAACTTAAAACGGCTTTTAACTATAGCTGAGTTTTCTTCCGATAAAAAAATACAGGGCTCTAATATCACTCGTTAGAAGTTTATATCCAAAAGCCGATTATTTCATTCTCTTTTATCAGTTTTATCTTATAATCAATTGCTTAGCCATAGCCATAGCCCTGATCTATAAAAATATTAGTATTAACTTACAAACACAAAAACATAAAGCATCTTCCGGATGAACAACGACCTCTCTGCAAAATCTCAAAATATTCAAGAAAAGCAATTGAAATAAATAATTCTTATTGAGCATTATTAGTAGATATACAGTGGTGGCCAAAAATCTAAAATAATTTTTAACTGTATGGAAATCTGATCCTGCTCCAAATTTTTTAAAAACTAGGTATATTGGAAAACTTGAATTTATTTTTTGCATAAAATTTTCTAGTGCTGTTTGGCAGGTAGTTTTACAAAAAAAGATACAAAAAAAATATGTTTCTGTATAACTTTAGGAAAAAGTGACAATTACTAATTAAAGAAGAAGTAAAGGTAGAACCTAAATTTTCTCAAAATTTTATTACGACTGAACAAACAATAGTAAAGATATTAGTTTAAAATTGTGAAAAATTACTTATTTTTAGCAATTTTTAAAGTATAAACATTTTAAATATCCTTAATTCAATTAGTTTACAGCTACCTTAGTACCGACCCTTTAACCTTAAAAATCGTACACACTTGCCCACTATTTACTGTCGTTTTTATTTTTGTACGTTTGTAGTATACAAAGAAACAGTGCGTTGTTTGGCAACACCGCATGGTTTCAAATAAGTATCATGCGTTAATAAATAAATTTCTTTGGTTGTTTTTAAAATCAGCTTAAATTATAGGCTTTTCAGTTGAGTAAAGGCAATTTTAAGATTACATTAAAGAGTGGGCGACCGTACAATTTGTGTTATTTTGACTTTCGTAATTTACCCCGGCATTTACACAACGTGTGGTATGAAATATACATTCAATTTATTGTCCACCGTCAAACAAATTTGATAAAATTTTATTATGTTATAGATTTTGCGGCTCCGGTACAAAACAGCGCTGTACAAAATACGTGAGACAAAATGACGCAGGACAAAATAGCGCTGCGACAAAATAGTGCTGCGACCAAACAGCGCCAGACAAAATGGCGCGGGACAAAATAGTGGGAGACAAAATGGCGAGAAAAAGCGCCGGCGCAAAATAGCGCAAAAAATGTTGAAAAACCGTTTGATCGAATTACTTTCTTATGACTTGCCACTCGCGGTATTTGAGTAAAGCTTATTGTAACCACGATACACTAAGACAACATCAGAAATCGTCAAATTAAGCCACTGCCAGTCACTTTTAATCAACGTTAAAATGGAAAGGCCTTCGCAAAATAAAAAACCGATTCTATATCACGAGGGCTATATGTTCGGTTTGGTTCGGTTTGGTTCACACCCTCTAGGATCCCGAGAAAGAAGTCAGGAAAGTTTTTTTTTAAATATGTTAGGAAGGGGACTCCTTAGTCAAACTGTTACTATTTTAATGTCGCTTTTTTTTATTAAATTTCGCTCTTCTGAATATCGCTGTTTTGATATGTCGCTGTTTTGATATGTCGCTGTTTTAAATGTCGCTATTTTAAATATCGCTGTTTTAATATGTCGCTCTTTTAATCTGTCGCCCTTTTGATATTGTGGCCTATTAAAATGCGTTGTGTGACATTTGTGGCAGCTTAAAGACGTTGCCGCCATTTTGTGACACTGTAATTAGGATAGTGACAATTTGCCAACTTGTGACACAACAAAACCATTGAATAATTAAACAAATATCTGGAAGCAGAACTGTATTTTCCAGCTAGGTAAAACATTGATATGCCCGGTAACTTTTATACAGTGGAGAAGGGGGGGTTCAGAAATAAGAAAATTTTAAGTGCGTTACATTATTTAATACCAATGTTTTACAAAGAAGATCTTAAATAAAATCCAGTTCAACCCAAACGTCGCAGCCAAACAATGAAATTCTACTTACTTCCGAGGCTTCCAGAGTATTTGTGTAATAAAAAAAAAAACCAAAAAAAAAAATTGACTAGTAAACGAAATAAAATTTAAAAGATTCCCAAATGAATCAAAATGACAAAACTAGAAGCACTTTACAGGTAGATGGACTCTTTTAACAGGTCATAGTGTACCTACATCTGAGTCAGTAGTGTGAGACTCAATTATATAAATGATTGTTAAAAAAAATATATATACTTCCAAAATTATTCCGTCATAGGGGAGATCTGGACCAAATATCCGCTGTCATCATTCTACGCTAGGTAGAATGAGACAGACAGCAACCCAGTCCGAGATCTACCCCATGAGGTAAAACAGTGTAAAGAAACCGCTAAAACATGTAATCTCATCTCTCTTTTGTCTCCGCAAAGTTGGTCATTGGGTTCTACAAACAACGCAAAGATTTAGTTCATCTTGTTTATTTTAAAAGGTAAAACTGGAGTATTACCAAAAACATGAAATAAAAAAAAATGAATGAAATGTAGTGGAACAAGTCAGGGCCTAAGTAGCAAGACACTCCAAATTTCACAAGAGAGATTGTCTTAAATAAATGAAATGAAGGAAAACTTAGTAAATACACCGCAAAATTGTGGTTATGACGTCATACCGTTACCTTGCGTTTACAAGAGTGTTAAAATTAAGCTGTGCAAAATTATATATGGAAAGATTATGTCTAAATTATATTGTGAAAATTATATATGAGAAAAAATTATAGTTAAGGCTTGCTCCTACCTTGGTCCTTGATTATTTTGTGTATATTTTATTTTGTAAACCTGGAAGTGGTGTACTCAGCCATTCCTCACTGCTACTTCGGGTCTCGTTCTGCCCGCGTCTCCCCTGCTGATTAACTAGCACATGGTACTAGGGCAGCACATGGTTTCAAAAGTTGTGGGATCCTTGCCCGAGCGTAGAAACCCTGTGGAAAATGAAATGTTTCAGTTTCCTGGAGAACCCCATGTCGACTCAATAAAAAACAGCAGATTTAAACAGATGAACTAAAATAACCCTAACGTACCTTTCCCAGGGTTACAACTGGCTCGTCCGGCTTCCCACCAGCGTCCAGCACAGCTATCGATGGAATGGACAGGGCTGTAGACAAAGGAGAAAAATAATATATAGTTTTTTCCAACACGTGGTTAAAAGAAAAATATAAAAACGCCAAAAATTCCCCACGTCTTTTGTCAAAAAAAAAGTACATTTCACCCGAAAAATAATTACAATTTGGGAGGCAAATATTATCTTGAAGAGTCCTCAAATAGTAAAAAAAATGAAAAAAATAAAATCGAACTTACCGCTGCTCTTTCCGTAGAAATGGCGTAGGCCGACTTAAATCCCCTTCAACAGGGTGCGAGCGTCAATTCAGATTACGCCTAAAACACGACGGCTCACAATTATACCGTCTTTGGTATAATTTGCAACTACTGCAATGCCAATAACCACAAAACATTGGCGACACCACAAGACGGCCACCAGCCCCGCCAAAATTCTTTAGGAAGAGAGACAAAGCGCTTCGTCGAGAATACCAGAATAATGAAGCCACCGGAAACCGTTCGTAGATTTGGTGGGGAGTGGGGACGGTAAAACGCATAGTACCAACCTAATTTTCCCGGTTAGATTCAAATAAGGATGCAAACCTATTTATAAAAAAAACTTTTTCGCCAAAAAAATCTCTACTTCGGTGGCAAGACTGGAAGAAAAAATCCGCGGTTTTCAAACTAACCAATGAGGAAATACACCAATAGTTCTATACAGGTATATAGGGGGCAGCACCGACCATGGGGACATTGAAATTAGGTAAAACGCGCATTGAGGTGTTGTCGGATCTATTTCCACGGTTGAAATTTTTATAACAAGGACGTCGAGACACCCTCCATACATAGACCGAACATTTGCTTACCGGACCCTTGCCGACATAGCAAGTAGAAGGAAAATAACCAGACGGACTATAAGAAGCTCAGCATTGAAACCATCAACTGTAAAATCAATTACTGGATATCAGAACTTGCATCAAACCCAGAAATATTCGAACACTCAATCAATTCCCATATGAGTAAAGCTATACTAAGTGTAGAATTTAGTTGTACTTTAGTTACAGTTTTTGTCAAAAGTTTCCTTTGCTCTTTATAAATGTTTTCTCTAATATTCATATGGTTTAACGCCATTTTTGTAAAACACTTCTACAGTAATAAAGTTGTTTCTGAACCTGAACCTAAAAATACACACTGAACTACTGCTAAGAAGCTCGGCACAAGAGTGTTCAGATGTTAACTCACACGATTTCGTTTATTCTTTTAGTCTTGGTTTTTATCCCTCGTTTATCTCCCATTTACAAAAGTGCACGACTCGTATTTATTCCATCCTCTCCCTATCAAATTAATAAAGATATCAAAGTGAGCGGAGCCTCGGTTGTTACTGGTCAAACCGTGGACCTCAATATGTTTTCGTGCTGTCACAACTAGCTATGAGGTTCGGATTGTCCCAATATCCTCGAAAATAAACGTAAGGGAATGAAATGTTCATCCAAATGTTTCCTTTCTGTTACTAAAACCATTTGTGATGCGGCAACGCCGCCCTTCCCCAGCAGTACAGCTGTTTAATTTCGTCAACGTCAAAAAGGATTAAGAAAATTTTACGGATAAACAAAACAACCAAAAGTTTTTATGTGATTTTCCCGAAACCTGTGATCCTAAATTCCAATTACGATGTCCAGATAATTGCGATGTGCGTAGTGTCCACAGTAATTCGATGGAATGTCTCCTTTATAAGGTAACTTTTTGGACACTATATAACCTCCAAACCTAGCTCTATAAAATACCCTTAATTTGTGTACAGAAAGACGAGTCAAAGAGCCTTGATTATTTACCTAAATAAACAAATATGTAACGTTGCCTTAAACGTAAAAATGACACGTTACATAATCCCCCCCCCCCAACATCAAGACGATTAACCTAAAAAGGTCTAACTTCTTCGAGAAAAACTTCGCAGCATCCGACAAAACATAATTTTTCTTCCAAACACGCTGACCCACAACAAAGTTGGGTACCCTTGTACGCAAATTATACTGAACTACGTTTTTCTCTCCAGCCACCTCTAACCTTCTCTTAACATCAGCATAGAGCTTCCGGAAACCTTCGTTCTTACTTTCAGCTGCGGATTGTACACCATTCTCTTCAGATAACAAAACTGGGTTGGAGTAATCTTTTCCTGACAAACACATATTCCTACCAAAATTAACAAAGAAAGAAGACATCCTGGTTGTCTCATGGGTTGCAGTACGAATCGCGCAGGCAAGTTTATGTATTTGTTCGTCCCACTTCCTGTGGTTGTCTTTCACATAACAACATAACATGGTTTTTAACGTGCGATTCGTCCTTTCTGTTGGATTTGCTCTGGGGTGATAATACGGATTATACTGAATTTTAACCTGATAACTCTCAGCAAAACGCTTAAACTCATTACTTTTGTACTGAGGGCCATTATCACAAAGTATCAAACGGGGCACTCCGAAGACCATAAATACTTGCTCCTCAAGATGCTTGACAACAGCTTGAGTACGGGCTGTTCGCATTGGAAAAACTAAGGAAAACTTACTCAAATAGTCCGTAACGACGAGAATCCAGCAATTACCCTTTGTCGAACGAGGTAAGGGTCCACATAAATCTGTTGAAATAATTTCCCAAGGACGAGTTGGTTTTAAGTGAGAGATCATCTGATCAGATACACCTTGTGTATCACCTTTATGAGCTGCACAGACAAAGCATTTCTTTACAAAAGTTGCCACGTCCTGGCGCATTTTTGACCAATAATATTTTTCTGCCAGTCTGTGGAAGGTTTTATACACACCCATATATCCTGCGGTAGGAAGATCGTGAGCTTCTCCAATAATTCTACGCCTATGATCTTTGGGGACTACCTCTTTCCAATATTCGTTAGATGGTGAAAGTTGAGGGTATTCTTGTTTGACATATTTATACAACTTATTATCAGTCTATCTCCAATTCATAAATTTTAACGGTGATTCTACGACCCTCTTTACCATCTTTTGGTACCATCGATCTTTAATTGCTGTTGAAACATCTCTGGGCTGCGAAATTGTATCAATCATAGGTACTGCACGAGACAACATGTCCGGGACAACTAAATCTTTCCCTTTCCGATGGATTACTTCAAAATCATATTGCTGCAGTTTTACAGACCAACGAGCAAGCCTTCCACTGGGCTCTTTTAAGCTATGAAGCCATTTTAAGCTAAAATGATCTGTTATGACCTTAAATGAGATCCCCTCAATATAAGGCCGGAGCTTCTCTATCGCCCAAACCAATGCCAAACATTCTCGCTCGGTGGTCGTGTAAACACGTTCTTGCTTAGTCAAAGATCGACTCAAATAGCATATGACTTTGTCTCCTTCAGGATAAGGTTGCGTTAAACATGCTCCTATTCCATATCCTGATGCATCTGTTTGAATGACAAATTCTTTGGTATAATCTGGACATGTAAGAATCGGTGCAGTCACTAAAAGTTCCTTAATCTTAATAAATGCTTTTTCGCAGTCTGGAGTCCAATCGAACTTTTGATTTTTCTTAGTTAGAGCTGTAATTGGAGCTATTATCGCTGAAAAATTCTCTATGAAACGTCTATACCAGGATATTGTACCTACAACTCTACGAACTTCTCTGACAGTTCTTGGCCTCTGGAGCTCTAACATGGCTTTAATTTTATTAGGGTCAACTCGGATGCCTCGACGGTCCACTACGAATCCTAAATAAGTCATTTCTGGCCTACACAGTTGGCATTTTTCCCAACTTACCGTTATCTTTGCATTCTGCAATCTTCGTAGGACTTCCTCAAGAATTCTAAGATGTTCAGAAAAGCTCTATGTGACAATTACGAGGTCATCAAGATATACGTACACGTAGGGGTCTAAATCGTTCCCTATGATGCTATCTATGAGTCTCTGCCAAGTTGCAGGTGCATTATGAAGACCAAATGGTAAACGCTTAAATTGGAAGAGACCTCGTCGACAGATGAATGCTGTTAGTGGCTTCGATGATTCTTCCATTGGTACTTGCCAATAAGCGCTTTTGATTTCTAAAGTTGACAAGTACTTAGCATCTTTCAACTTGTCAAGAGTCTCGGATACGAGTGGTAAAGGATAACTATCACGCGCCGTCACTGAGTTCAATTTGCGGTAGTCTACACAGAAACGATATTTCTTTGTGTTTTTCTTTTGTACCATTACCACTGGTGAAGCCCATGAACTACTACTACGTTCTATCACATCCATTTTCAGCATTTCGTCGATTTCGTCATCAATAAGTTTCTGAATGACCGGTGAGACCTTATATGAACGTTGTCTTATCGGTGCTGCATCTGTTGTAATCTTATGCTCTACCCTGTCTGTACATCCTAGTGAGTCACCCATAATAGTCTTATATTTATCGACCAATTCCTCTAGTCGTTCTGATTCATAAGGCGTAAGAGTAGTTTGTTGGTCTGATGTTTCTAAAGAACAAATCACATCTTTATTATCGGCAAAGTGCCACTCATTAGTACTTAAGTTCGGTACTATCCCCATCGAAATCCAAAAATCTAATCCTAAAATCAAAGTGTGCGGCAACTCAGGAACGACGACGACCTCTATTAACCTAAATTTATCTTGAACTCTCATAGGAAGCTGCACTGTCCCAATACTACTCGTGCTTTGACCATTTGCCACAATACAACTCGTCTTCCTTGTCGTATCAAGTGAACCAAACCTCTCGATGATTGACCAACCATGATTCCCTAAAAAGGTACGTGAAGCCCCGGAATCCAACAAACCTAATAACTTATTTCCGAGCACATCCACTTCTAAATAAGGCCTTTCATCTTTACGGGCATGACTTATCACATAATCTAAAACGTACGTTAACCTATCGGTCGATGCTTGTTCAGGCTGACTCGAAGGTCGACCGCCTACGAGCGCCTGGGTCCGTTTCCCTGACGATTACAATAACGACATTCTCTGACTGTTACCCCTGCCTGACCACACGAATAACACTGCTTACCTCTAGGTAATGCGCACCCGATTGCCATGTGCCCTGTTTGGTTGCATCTATAACATACCACGTCCCTATTCGCCCTACCAGGTCTAGCACCTTTTGGTGGTTGTCCATCTCTGTCATTTACACTAGACTGACCACTAGCTGGTTGTTGTCTCTCTCTATCAGCTCTAGCAGAGGAACTGCTTGCTGGCTGCTGCCTATCTCTGTTAAATCTATTTTCAGGAATATTCACATTCTGTTGATTTGATGTCCCGGCACCTGATATTTGAATTGCATCAACCCCTGTTGGAAAATCGTCAAAATCGCTCTCTACGTCAACGTAGGCCAAGTCAGGTTCAATAGATTGGTTTCTTCTAGGAGTAAAATTCTCCTCCTCTAACCCATATCTCTGGTCTATTCTACGACACAAATCTTTTAAATGTGATAGGCTGTTGACCTCAGTAGCAATCAACCCTTTCTTATAAATGTCCGCGATATTTCTGAAGACGATAGCTAATTTCGCCTCTTCAGAAACAGGGCAGCCCAGTCTTTGGAAATATGTGTTCGTGACAGCAATATAGGTCCCTATAGACTCTCCAGGGCCTTCTTTACGTTTTTGAATTTCCTTCAATAGCTTCTCGCCATATGAAGAAGGAAGGTATTCTGTCATGAACCTCTGTTCCAGCTGTTCCCATGTATGGACTTCTCTTCGAACATCTTCATAAAAAGTATAGGCTGACTTTTCAAAAAGATCAATGCCTGAGTTCAGTAACACCTTTTTACTAACTCCTCTCGCCTGACTTAACTCGTCCACTCTCTCAAAAAATGCGGTGACGGAGATCGTACCTCTCTCGCCTGTAAACTTAAGGTTCCATTTATGCGGAGGTACAGGTGCAACGTGATATGAGGTACCAGGATCACTTGACATTGGTACTGGCGACGAACATGAAAATTGAAGTGACTGAGCAATTGGTGCTATGCTACTTTGGAGGGCAGCTAAACTCAAAGGAACAGTAGACGGTTGTTGATAATGAAAAGCTGATGCACCGTCATTCTGGATCGGCATAGGGAGTGGTGCTTGTACTGATGTTTGGGTAGGGTTCGTAAGCACTTGCATTTGCAATGGAGCAATGACCGACGGTTGGTTCGTAGGCTGTTGAGCTGTTCTTTGTGTGCTCGAGTGCTGTGGTTGCGGGAAATGAGACTGGTTTGGTGTGTTGCCAGCATTTGTTGAGTGGTCTGAGCTTCTATTCGTTGATTGGGTTTCAGATGCTTCATCATCATCTGAGGTCACGCCAACTCTTAGCAGATCTGTTGCTTGGCTCTGCAATCTCCCAATCAAACTCAAGGTTTCCGCAACCAGTATGCCTTTTGTTTGACTTTCTTCAAAGTTTGGCGGGTTCATGTTATTTATCCTGGCTAACACATGTTCCAACCTTACAGCGATTTTCCTAAACTCTCCCCCTTTGCTCGTACGAGAGAACTTCTCTACCAGCGGTACAAGACTATCAAGCTTCTTCATGCAGCTAAAAGCATCTTGGCCAAATTTAAAGGGATACGGAGGGTATCTCATACTTGTATCAGTCTTTTCTCTTTGCTTAATCAGCATAAGCTGTTGTTTTATTTCTTCCACCGATCCAATGGCTATGCCTCTCCATGTTAACTCATAGATTAATTCGTCCTTGACTAAGTACCTTATGTCAGACAACCGACTCACAGAAACAGCCATGGTGCCTTTTATATATATTAAAACTTTAAACTTTAAAACTCTTAATTATACCTCCCAATTATAAAACTAAACCACGCAATAACAAACACAAAGTTCACTTTAAACTCACTAGTGAAAATCACTATAAATTTTCTCACAAATGTAGAAAATATGAAACTTAAATACGGGCAGACGCGAACAAAACCGAAAAACACCGGAACAGTAAGAAAATAAAATTTATTTGCATTTAAAAATGTAATCATAGTTTATATCAAGTATTTGTACAACCAACTATGACGTCCAACCTTGCAGAGAGAAATAACTACTTAAATCCTAAATTAGAATTAACAAGTAGCCATAAAAAAAAATTAAAAATAAAAGAGAGACAAGAGTTTTGGCAGTGTTTAGGTCTTATGTTCCACTCCTGCGTGAGTAAAATCAAAAAAAAAATAATTGCACTTATCCTAGCTGAACTGGATTTAAATTAAAGTTAAGTGATGTTTGTTTACCTCAGCAACCGAATAGGTAAATTTATCCCTAAATGGAACGTACAACAGACAACCTATAACAAAAAAAATCCCAAAGCTGTTGTACACAGTTAACGCTAGGGTATACTCCTGCTATTGCAGAACGGCTCCACTAATAAACTCCTCAAAAAAAACCCAAATCGCCGTATACAATGATTTTTCTAAAAAGGAAAAATCAAAACCCACTTTAACCTGCTTACCTACTCTGAGTTTACACGAAACATGCATTGCTTAAGGTCACATCATCCCTTAATATATAAGTGAACGCAATAAACGTCGGAACAGATGTTCATGTTATGTTAGCCCGCGGATAGAAAAAACGCTAATTGCAGTGGACTGTAAATATTTTAATTAATGATATCGCGAGCAAACATAAATGTATTGATATGAAATTACGAAATAATCAGACGTCCATAGGTAAAATTGTTGGAACCACACAACGGTAATCAGATAAGTGCACTCACCTCTTTGCAGCCAAATTCTCCTCGTTTCCAAGGGGCCCCTGAAGGATCTAATAATGTCACCACGTAGCTGAAGGGCTGAAGTTTCTAGTTCTATGCTTCAGTACACAAAAATCGAGCACTTTCAGGTGTAGATAATTGAAATAGTTGGAGAACGAAATTAACACGCCTTTTTCTCTAGGCGATTGACAATGATCTCCCTGGTTGTTGGTGCGCATGTCCAAATACGCGGAGTGCGCTTTGTCCTTCATACAGTTGTGTGTTTTTAAAAATATATATAAACAACCGCGAAATTTAGCGGGAGCTAACATAACTGCCCTCCAAAACACACAAATTTAGAATCTCAACCGGACAGATATAGATATAAGAAAAAGAATCGACCGATAAATATAAATGAATGAAAACAGATAAGTATCGTAAGTTTATTTAGATATAACGAAATCCCGAAAAAAGGCAAAACAAACAAACAAAAAATTCAACAAAAAAAATAAAAATAAAAAAACCTATTGTAATACCCGGTAAAAGGTAGAAAATTAAAATTACTTTTGGCAAGAGGCACAGTTTTACAACTGGCCGCTTATAAACACCGGTAACCGTTCTTACCGTCGCAACACGCACCTGACCGTCCCCGCCGGGATGCAGTTCGATGACCCGACCGACCGGCCATTTCAAAGGCGATTGATTGTGATCACTTGTTATGACAACCAAATCATTTAATTTGATATTTGGGGACAAATCAGTCCACTTGTGTCGCTGTTGTAGCGTATGCAAATACTCTATAGAATACCGTTTCCAAAAATCATTATGTAGTTTTGGATTAGTTGCCATCTCGAGAGCCGATTTAGGGGAACCTCGGACAAATCTGACTCCGGAATTTCTGAATTAAGGGGTTCAAGTGTCAAAAAATGCCCAGGGGTAAGAGGTTGAAGATCGTGTGGGTCTGAAGAGGCAGGAGATAAAGGGCGACTATTAAGTACGGCTTCTATGCGACAGGTAAGGGTGGACATCTCCATGATAGACAACTTCTGGTCGCCGACAACTCGTACAAAGTGAGTTTTAAAACTTTTGACGCCAGCTTCTGCCAGGCCATTGAAATGTGGACTGAGAGGAGGTCCCAGATGCCAACGAATAGAAAGTCTGGTGGCAGCACTTCTTGCGTAATCCAGTAATTGGTTACGAAACCCTATAAAATTACTGCCTTGATCTGACCAGCATTGCGTCACGCTTCCGCGTCTGGAAATGAATCGATGGAATGCACCTACGAACCCTTCGGTGGACAGTTCCATGGTTAATTCCAAATGCACGCAATGTGTGGCCGTACAGACAAACACACAGACATACGATTTGAAAGCTTTACAACCACGGTAACGATGAGGAATCACAAAGAAAGGTCCACAAAAGTCGATAGCTACACTCGAAAAAGGTTTTAGTTGATTGATTCGATGAGCGGGAAGTGAACTCATTATGGGCGGTCTATAGGGTTTAGGGTTGATTCTAAAACATTGCAAGCACTTGGATATGTTTCTTTGAATTGCCCGTCTGGCAGATAATATCCAAAATTGCTGTAAAAGCAGATTATGTAATGTTTTAAACCCAGGATGAAGATATTGTCGATGAGCGGACTCGATAAGAAGAGTACTTAAACGATGGTCACTCGAAAGTAAGACGGGGTGTTTTGCAGAATAAGACAAAAGGTCAGATTTTTGTAATCTGCCACCGACTCTAATGATATTATTCTCATCAAGAAAAGGTGAAAGTTTTCGCAAAGGTTTCGGTATTGGTTTATCCTTAGATAACGCGGAAAAAAGCTCAGAAAAACAAGAACCTTGCACGCGTTTGATAAGAAGGTGTAACGCACTTTGCATCTCACCGGTGGTAGGAAAAACAATATTCTCAAAAATAACTTTTTGGTCCGGCGGCTTAGTGGGTTTTTGATAGGAATGGTTTTGAAAAAGGTTAACTATTCGAAGGACATAACAAATGATACGTTGAATTTTTGATATAGAGGAATATTTGATAAGAAGCTGATCTAAGAAGTTGACATCAATTATCGCATTGCAACAGACTTTTGGCTTTTCCTCCAGATTAATATCTCCGAAATCAATCGGCATTTTTGGTTTATGAAAATCGGGCCATTCGTTTTCGGGAGACCACAAAAACGACGGTGCGTTCCACCACATGTCATGTGACATGAGCTGTGAAGGGGTGGCCCCTCGTGACGCAATATCGGCTGCATTCAAAGCAGAAGGAATGTAGCGGCACGAGTTTGAGGGAATGATTTCTTGGATTCTACTGACTCGATTTCCAACAAAGGTTTGCCAGCGATTAGGAGGGGATGAAAGCCAGTGCAATACGACTTGCGAATCGCAGAAAGTAACGATATTTGTAAAAGTTATTTTTCCTTCATAGCTAGATAAAACGAAGTCAATTAATTCGCTTAAAAGAAATGCGCCTAGGAGTTCTAGCCTAGCCAAAGTTTGTGACTTTATAGGCGCGACCCTAGATTTTGCAGATATGAGAGAAACAGATATATTGTTTTCCTCTTCTACACGAAAATATACGACGCCTGCGTAGCCTCGAATTGAAGCGTCACAGAAGCCGATGATTTGACAGGTATTGGTTTTTGACAGTTTGATTTGTCGGGGTAATTGAAAATTGGAAAGAAGCGGGAATTCAGAACGAAGTTTGTTCCAAGAGTCGATGATAGAAGAATCTGGTTCTTCGTCCCAGCCTATTTTCGATATCCACAACTGTTGCAAAATAAATTTTGCTTGTAGCAACAAGGGACAAAGAAAACCTAAGGGATCGAAGACTGTCCCTATGATAGATAAAATAGAACGTTTGGTTGGGGGTTTGTCCTTCATTCGGCATTGATAAGAAAAAATGTCGTTTTTTGGATGCCATTGAAGTCCTAAAACTTTGATAAAGTGGGGTTCCTCCTTGTCGAAAGAGAGAGGCATTTGACGATCGGACTCTGGCAATGTTGCCAATAACTCAGGACAATTGCTTGCCCATTTTTTAAGTTCAAATCCTCCCGACTTCAACAAATCATTGAGTTCTGTTTGAAGGGAGAGAGCTTCAGAAAGCGAAGGGCTAGTTCCCAAGATATCGTCGATATAGATTGACGTTTTTAGAACAGTACTAGCCATAGGAAAACGTTCCTTTTCTCTCTCTGCCAGCTCATTTAAGGTACGCATGGCTAGAAAAGGTGAGCATGTCATGCCAAAAGTGACAGTAGAAAGTTCCCACACTGAAAGTGGGTCCTGTGGAGAAAACCTCCACAATATCCTTTGATAAGGACGGTGATAAGGATTGATAAGGACTTGACGGAACATCTGTTTGATGTCAGCAATGTAGGCAATAGGATTAAGGCGAAACGTAAGGAGTAAAGAAGCAATATCTTTTTGAAGTTTCGGTCCAGATAACAATGTGTCATTGAGACTAATATTTTTTGGGGTGACTGCTGAACAATCCCAGACTACCCTTAATTTTGTACTCAAGCTTTCCGGCTTTAATACGCAATGATGGGCTAAAAAACACGATACGTCGACCTTTGGTTGACTAGATAAAACTAAACTCATATGATTAGAATCGATATAGTCTTGCATGAAACTTGAATAGGCAGTGTACAGATCAGGATTTTTGATTAATCTATTTTCTAGAAGTAAAAATCTACGATAAGCTTGCGGATAAGTATTTCCTAGGTCAGGGTTTATTTTGTCTTTAAACGGAAGATCTACCATGAATCTACCGCTCGGTTGCCGTACTACACTAGCAGTAAAAATTGATTCTGCCTGTTTTTCTTCCTTTGATAAGATTTGTTTTTAACCTAGGGAGAATGAACTCTAAAGGAGGTGAATGACTCGTTAAAAAACAACTGGTTCGTTCCGTAAGACTACCTACTTCGTCAACCTTTCCCATGACGACCCAGCCAAAGATAGTTTCAAGGGCTGAAGGCTGCCCTACCTGTCCAAGAACCCTGCCCTCCTTGAATATCTGTGCGAATAGCTCGCAACCAATAACCAGGTCCACAGGTCTAGATTTGAAATAAGATGGGTCGGCAAGTTTAAGGTTTTGCAAGTGTTTCCACTGATTATCGTTCAAAGAGAATGTAGGCATATTGGAACATAGTTGTGGAACAACAATTGCTTCGAAATTAAGTAAAGGAGTGACTTGTCCTTGTGGCTTAATGTGACATTGAACGAGCCCTTTGGAAGTAAAAGAAGACATCTGATTTAATCCGAATATTTCAGTGGTGTAACTTCGCCTAGGAAGATTAAGACGCTGAATACACTTTTCACTGATGAATCCTGTCTGTGATCCAGAATCAAGCAGTGCCCTTACAGGTTGAAAATTTCCGCAACCGTCCATAACATCTATTATGGCGGTGCATAAAAGAAAGGTACCTGAAGGTCCTGAGGCATTTAATGACACATGAAGATTATTGACAGGTGGTGTGTGAATGACAGGACTAGTATCTTGGCTTCCAGACTCTTGATTAGTTTCTAAGATATGAGTTAAAGTGTGGTGCCTTTTACTATTGCAAGTCCTGCATGAATATTTTGATTTGCACGTATCTACATTATGCAAGGGATGAAAACACGCTAGACATAATTTTCTCTGTTTGACGAAAGATAGGCGATCGATAGGTGAGAGATCAAGAAATGTTTGACATTTCGAAAGCACGTGACCTTGATTACACCGGAAACATTTTATTCCCGTACTCGAATTAGTTGAGGTGCCAGCCAGTCCTATAAAAGGCGAATTGGATGATTTATAGGTAGGCTTTTGCCCAAACTGATTTCGCATAGAATTTGAATTTTGATAGGTAGGCTTTTGCCCAGACTGATTTTGCATAGAATTTGATTTTTGATATATAGGCACCTTTTTGGGTGCTGTTGATTGAGGAAGTGATTCCAAAACTTTACATCTTTTTTCTAGAAATTGAAAAAGTGACTGAAAAGTGGGAATTTCGTTATTAGTATTGGCGTGACTCATTTCGAAATTTGAACGCGTTGGAATATCCAATTTTTCTAATAAAATGAAAAAAATAATAAAGTCCCAACTGTCAACGTCAAAGCTAAGTGATTTTAAAATTTCTAAGGATTCAGAAAAGGTGTCAATTAAATTACGTAATTCTTTAGCTGACTCGTTTTTTAAGGTGGAGTTCATAATTGAGCTTAAAGCATCATTTGCGAGGTCTCGCTTGTTTTGATATCTATTGACTAATTTGTCATAAGCAATTTTATAATTTTGATCAGATAAGCTAATCCCTGATATCAATTTTAAAGGCTCATCCTCGAGATATGAAAATAAATATTGAAGTTTTCGGACGTTACTTAGACTTTGATTTTGATCTATAATGTTATTAAAAAGATCGAAAAAGCTTGGCCATAATTTTTTATCACCTCGAAATATGGGAATACCTAACTCTTTGAGTTTTGGAGTTTCGTTTTGTCGAACATATGATCCCGAAAAGGATGGGGCCTCAACCGGAAATATTTTAGAGTAAACCCCCTTACACGCATAAAAATATTTACGAGCTTCTGAAAGGATCGCATCCTGCGTTTTAAACTCCTCATCGTCCGAGTCGTCTAGCAACATAATGACGTCATTATGTGCCAGCATGCATTTATCGAAGGTTTCATCCAAATCGGCATACCTCACTTGAAACTCGTTTCTCGCTCTTTCATCCTTTTCCGCGGTCTGTGTCAACACATAACACTCGGTGATCGCAGATAAAAAACCCTTGCGTTTTTGTACGGCTTTTTTGACAGACATGATTTTACCTTTGAAATGACGAAATTGTCGGTAAATATACAATTAACGCTAAATTAATGCTTCTGAAATAGAAAAATGACGAATTGTCGAAAATATGCACTAATTTATCGCAATTGATGAAAATTGTTTTAAATATCGAAATGATATATGAAACACCCTAACATATAAATGAGAAATGTTTCTGTTTGTTTTGTTTTGTGGTTCCTTCGCTTTGTTTACTGAATCGAGCACGCGAAAGGCACGTGAACCGCACGGACAACTTTGTCGTTTCAAATACAATGCGTGCGAAAATTCAAGGCCGCGTTCTTATTGCAAATAATTATTAATACCGTCGTATGGATTTATTATTTAAAAATAATTCGGCTCGAAAGGAACACTTTATGTTAGCCCGCGGATAGAAAAAACGCTAAAGGCAGTGGACTGTAAATATTTTAATTAATGATATCGCGAGCAAATATAAATGTATTGATATGAAATTACGAAATAATCAGACGTCCATAGGTAAAATTGTTGGAACCACACAACGGTAATCAGATAAGTGCACTCACCTCCTTTGCAGCCAAATTCTCCTCGTTTCCAAGGGGCCCCTGAAGGATCTAATAATGTCACCACGTAGCTGAAGGGCTGAAGTTTCTAGTTCTATGCTTCATTACACAAAAATCGAGCACTTTCAGGTGTAGATAATTGAAATAGTTGGAGAACGAAATTAATACGCCTTTTTCTCTAGGCGATTGACAATGATCTCCCTGGTTGTTGGTGCGCATGTCCAAATACGCGGAATGCGCTTTGTCCTTCATACAGTTGTGTGTTTTTAAAAATATATATAAACAACCGCGAAATTTAGCGGGAGCTAACATGTTATAGAAATCGTAAAATATGCTCAATTAAAAAAAATCCGCTCGCTGAAATTGCGTCGAATTAGACTAGTAAGGATGTTGTGTGTAATTAAAAAAATTAAAAAAAATTACCGATGTTATTAAAAAATTTACAGAAATAACGTCTTGGTAGGACTGCAACTCTCTAAGCTTCATTAAAATGAAATTCCCAAAACTTAAACTAAATTGATGCAAACCATGGTCATGGTCAAAAAGACCCTAGGATCGTACCAAAAGGTGTCCAAAAAAAATTTTAAAAAAATTTTTTTGGTGTCGACCGTAGTCCAATAGGCAAAAAAAAATCAATTAGTGACTCACTAAAATTTTCAAAAATTACTCCACTCTGATAGGTTGTTTGGAGTAGGGAGAAGAAAAAAAAATTAAAACAAATGATGATAGGTTGTTAAAACGTGAGGGTTCGAAATAAAATTATATTTTAATTCAGCAAAAAAAAATATTTAAATAAACTGGTCAAACCATTGTAGGGGCAAGGTACTACTATGCACCAAGGAAAAAATGTCCAACAAGAAAATCAAGTTTCCCTTTAAAAAAAAAATATTTAAAGAAAAATATTTTAAAAAACATTTTCAAAAAAAATTAAAAAAGTTTAAGTGGGGTTGCAGCTCCTATTAGTGAACCTTAAATTTTTTTTTTATAAAATCAACACCAGAAAAATCTTATTCGAGTTGTCATGCAACAGTTTTTGTTCTTTTCCTTTAAAACAAACAGTTGTCAATTCCCTTTCCTCTCCCAAAACTGTGGCAATGTGGAAAGTAAATGAGCTAGAAAAATTAATTTACTATACAAAAAAAAATGTTGAAAATTAAATTTACTTAAGAATCGTAAGGTATAAAAATCGTAATTGCAAAAAAAAAACCAATCAGTTTAGGAAAAGTTAAAAAAATATTTATGTTACAAAAAAACAAGCGATGTTAGTATATTTGTTTAAAATTATTACTAAAGGAAACAAACAACGTGAGTACTCATTTACTGTACCACTATAATGATGTGAACCTAAGTTTTAAACTTTGCACTCAACCCCGTAAAGAATTATCTTGTGTGCCCTTTCAAAAAACAAATATGAAAACAATTTCAAGGTTCACCTATAACGTTGTAAAACTAAATCTGCCTACTCAAGTGTTTTTACACACAAAATCTAATCAATAAAAAAATTACTGCTTAATGCATTCTCAGATCCCTATTCCTGGTGTTTACGAGATATAAAATTAAGTTGGGCCCTTTCCACAACTATCAGTCAAAGCAAAACTACCAAATGTCCAAGGGCTAATGAGACCCCATCACCTACAAATAATATTTTGAAATGAAACAGTTGGGAATAATCCTGCGTAAAAACCCAGAAAACAAAAATCAAGAAGCCAAAACTATTACATTAATTTTAAAAGAGCATAATAAAACTCCCGGCCCCAATTAAATTTTTGTTATCTCAACAAAACTCGGCCTAAAACCAAAAAAACTTTTTATTAGACATTTCCCCTATTCCCTAAGTATAATGTCAATAAAACCCAAAAACTTGTGATTTCCATTCCAATCCCATCTGGACCCTATATATTTTTAAAACGGTCAAACACTCACAGGCGAAACAATATCTTATTTCAAAGAAAGGTGAAGGTATTTTGAAGCACCCTGTGAAAATAGGACACTATTATGAAAAATTGTTCAGATCAGTGTTCTTACTAATTTTTAACCTAATTATATCTAGTTCCCTCATGTGCATGTTACTATTTTAATTCCTATCATAATTAAATAGATCACAAAATTTGTCTTTCTCCGCGAATCTGCAAGGTCCTGGAAAATGCGAGATTCAGCCTGTAGGCCAAATTTGGATGTATTTTAATTTAGCGAAAACCGAAGTTGCGAAATCCTAAAAAGATTAGCAGGAAGTCCTCGTTCCTCGATTTCTACACTCCGAACCAAACATTTATTCCATTTCCACCCAGATCGCGGGAGGAAACCCCCTAATTATTGCAATACAAAAGGTACTACTATCATATTATGCATAACAAAAAAAGTATATGCCCTCATCATTGTTTAGTCGCATCAAAGAAAACCTATTGTTTTTAAATTTATTCTTAGGTTGAAATCATTTTTAGAAATCAATGATCTTAAATTTATTGTTTAACCTGAACACTTTTCCATTCATTCCACAAAAGTGTATTGTAATTTAAAAATTTGCTTCATTATTTGAGGTCACCAGTATGAAATTATTTTACAATTATTACAAAAAAGTGAAATAAAAAAAATTATTTCCCAATTGTCCACAACTTCCAAGTTTTCATCCCTAAATACCTAGGTACTTTCTTAGTCTAACACCCTCCATCGTTATCCAACATAACGCTTTAATTTCAGAAGCAACAAAACGAAGATTAAGTGAAAAAGCTTAGCAAGTATGTTGGAAGTTGCTTTACAGTGGGCGCAGATGTAAGGCCCCCTCAAGTACACGCCACTGTCCTGAAATGCAAACTAACTAAAAAACTGAAGACTAGCATACCTGCCGTCAAACAACATTTGACATGAAATTAAAATAATTCCATATCATACCAGTATCCTCCAAAAACAAAACGTTTTTTTCTATAAGACCCAAACACTTAACCAATAAATCTTGTTATTTAAAATTATGATTCGGAAGTAAAAAGATTTATTTATTCCTGCCTGATCAACTAAGACAAAAAAAAATTCACCTTTTGTAACTCAAGAAATTCCTGTTTGGTCCCCCAAAAAAATATAACCTATCTGGTCACCTTTTAAAATTACGACCACTATAAAAACCGTTTTGACCAAAACAAGAATTCGAGAAGTTATGTTTACAAAAACAAATAATCTTTTTAAGAAAAATTAAATTATTTAAAACGAATTAAAATTTTGAAATATTTTTACCAATTACCACCGCCTAGCATTTATATTTAGTTGAAAGTCTCTCTTAAATTCACTGACCAATTTCACGGCCTCAAAATGACATTACTTAAAAAATTTCTGAACTTTACAAGTGAACTAAAAAAAATCAAAAAAACTTATATCTATATCTGTCTCAGCTAAACATTTCTTTTGTGGTATTATATCTAGTTGGGCTTCAAATTCATTTTCCCTGTATTCAATCCGGAGCAGGCAAAACTTCTCAAGGCTCAAACATAAATGTTTGCTCTCCAAAAAAATACAGAAAATTGTGAACCAGAAAAGTTTAATTGATAGAAATACCCGTAGGTCATTTTTAAAAAAAATGCACTCCAAAGCCCAACGCTGTATTTTCTACCAAAAAAATTTGACCAGTCACAAAAACACAACTAGACAACTAAACTGGCAACCAAAGACCTAAAAAAAACTGCTCCAAAAAAAATACCCCAAAAAAAAATGTTAACTGGACCTCTGGCGTTGATCTTCAGCCAATATGTTGCTCTAGGAGTTTTAGCCTTGTGTTCCCTAAACTTCCGAGCTAACTATAAGTAGTACCCTCCTCTGACCCGATGTAACTGAGTGACGTAAGATCTTAATTGTCATCCAACAGTTACCACCAAAAAAAACAAGAAAAGAAAATGACAAAGCAAAATAAACTCATTTTCCTTTTCTTTTATTACTAATTAATACTTTCAACTAAACAAAGCTACCAGCTGTTAAGCTATATTTACCCTAAAACAACCTAGCCAAGAAAAATTTGTGTGAATCCCTGTAAAATATTCCAAATACCAAGTGGTGATATCCCACAAAAAATTAAAATCACCAAAAAAAAAAAATAATAACTTGTTAACCTAAATAAATTGACTGCACTAAAAAATAATCGGTGAAACAATTTCTATCTTATCACAAGCAGGAAATAATAACATATTAGTAGTAGGCAACCTGCAAAAAAAAATTGTTAGAAAAAAACACACTACTTCTGGCATATATTTAAACCTAAAAAGACTATGTCTGGAGGTCCATCCGCCTATAAATCAACAAAAAAAATTGAAGTAAATTTACATTGTTGTATTTATTTTTCTTTAAAAAAAAATTAAAACATGTTTTTCCTACAAAAAAACTTTAAAGAATTAAGAACATGATTTGGACGCTATCCACTTATTCTTCCTTAATACATAAAAATTAATATTTTATTTTCTAAGAAAAAACTTGTGAAGATAAGTTAATAAAAACTATGAGGATCAACAGAGCAACAACGAATTTCAAATCAACGTTCAAATATTACTAAAAAAATATTTAAAAAGTGTTATCAAAACCAACAATGATGGAAAATCTCATTTTTTTTTTAATTAAAAAAAATGATTGAGTGTCAAAACCACCGACAGCCACTGAAAGCCTTTAACCTGGCTTTGGCTGTACCACAAAAAAAATTAAAAAAAAAATTTAAAAAAAAATTCAAAAAAAAAAGTTTTTCCTTTTTTTTTCAAATTAAAAAAAAGAACAAAAAATTACATCAGATGTTAAAAAACTAGCCAAAAACACACGTTGGGCGCCAATTTGTGGCCTATTAAAATGCGTTGTGTGACATTTGTGGCAGCTTAAAGACGTTGCCGCCATTTTGTGACACTCTAATTAGGATAGTGACAATTTGCCAACTTGTGACAAATATCTGGAAGCAGAACTGTATTTTCCAGCTAGGTAAAACATTGATATGCCCGGTAACTTTTATAGAGTGGAGAAGGGGGGGTTCAGAAATAAGAAAATTTTAAGTGCGCCACATTATTTAATACCAATGTTTTACAAAGAAGATCTTAAATAAAATCCAGTTCAACCCAAACGTCGCAGCCAAACAATGAAATTCTACTTACTTCCGAGGCTTCCAGAGTATTTGTGTAATAAAAAAAAAACCAAAAAAAAATTGACTAGTAAACAAAATAAAATTTAAAAGATTCCCAAATGAATCAAAATGACAAAACTAGAAGCACTTTACAGGTAGATGGACTCCTTTAACAGGTCATAGTGTACCTACATCTGAGTCAGTAGTGTGAGACTCAATTATATAAATGATTGTTAAAAAAAAATATATATACTTCCAAAATTATTCCGTCATAGGGGAGATCTGGACTAAATATCCGCTGTCATCATTCTACGCTAGGTAGAATGAGACAGACAGCAACCCAGTCCGAGATCTACCCCATGAGGTAAAACAGTGTAAAGAAACCGCTAAAACATGTAATCTCATCTCTCTTTTGTCTCCGCAAAGTTGGTCATTGGGTTGTACAAATAACGCAAAGATTTAGTTCATCTTGTTTATTTTAAAAGGTAAAACTGGAGTATTACCAAAAACATGAAATAAAAAAAAATGAATGAAATGTAGTGGAATAAGTCAGGGCCTAAGTAGCAAGACACTCCAAATTTCACAAGAGAAATTGTCTTAAATAAATGAAATGAAGGAAAACTTAGTAAATACACCGCAAAATTGTGGTTATGACGTCATACCGTTACCTTGCGTTTACAAGAGTGTTAAAATTAAGCTGTGCAAAATTATATATGGAAAGATTATGTCTAAATTATATTGTGAAAATTATATATGAGAAAAAATTATAGTCAAGGCTTGCTCCTACCTTGGTCCTTGATTATTTTGTGTATATTTGATTTTGTAAACCTGGAAGTGGTGTACTCAGCCATTCCTCACTGCTACTTCGGGTCTCGTTCTGCCCGCGTCTCCCCTGCTGATTAACTAGCACATGGTACTAGGGCGACACATGGTTTCAAAAGTTGTGGGATCCTTGCCCGAGCGTAGAAACCCTGTGGAAAATGAAATGTTTCAGTTTCCTGGAGAACCCCATATCGACTCAATAAAATACAGCAGATTTAAACAGATGAACTAAAATAACCCTAACGTACCTTTCCCAGGGTTACAACTGGCTCGTCCGGCTTCCCACCAGCGTCCAGCACAGCTATCGATGGAATGGACAGGGCTGTAGACAAAGGAGAAAAACAATATATAGTTTTTATCCAACACGTGGTTAAAAGAAAAATATAAAAACGCCAAAAATTCCCCACGTCTTTTGTCAAAAAAAAAGTACATTTCACCCGAAAAATAATTACAATTTGGGAGGCAAATATTATCTTGAAGAGTCCTCAAATAGTAAAAAAAATGAAAAAAATAAAATCGAACTTACCGCTGCTCTTTCCGTAGAAATGGCGTAGGCCGACTTAAATCCCCTTCAACAGGGTGCGAGCGTCACTTCAGATTACACCTAAAACACGACGGCTCACAATTATACCGTCTTTGGTATAATTTGCAACTACTGCAATGCCAATAACCACAAAACAATGGCGACACCACAAGACGGCCACCAGCCCCGCCAAAATTCTTTAGGAAGAGAGACAAAGCGCTTCGTCGAGAATACCAGAATAATGAAGCCACCGGAAACCGTTCGTAGATTTGGTGGGGAGTGGGGACGGTAAAACGCATAGTACCAACCTAATTTTCCCGGTTAGATTCAAATAAGGATGCAAACCTATTTATAAAAAAAACTTTTTCGCCAAAAAAATCTCTACTTCGGTGGCAAGACTGGAAGAAAAAACCCGCGGTTTTCAAACTAACCAATGAGGAAATACACCAATAGTTCTATACAGGTATATAGGGGGCAGCACCGACCAAGGGGACATTGAAATTAGGTAAAACGCGCATTGAGGTGTTGTCGGATCTATTTCCACGGTTGAAATTTTTATAACAAGGACGTCGAGACACCCTCCATACATAGACCGAACATTTGCTTACCGGACCCTTGCCGACATAGCAAGTAGAAGGAAAATAACCAGACGGACTATAAGAAGCTCAGCATTGAAACCATCAACTGTAAAATCAATTACTGGAGATCAGAACTTGCATCAAACCCAGAAATATTCGAACACTCAATCAATTCCCATATGAGTAAAGCTATACTAAGTGTAGAATTTAGTTGTACCTTAGTTACAGTTTTAGTCAAAAGTTTCCTTTGCTCTTTATAAATGTTTTCTCTAATATTCATATGGTTTAACGCCATTTTTGTAAAACATTTCTACAGTAATAAAGTTGTTTCTGAACCTGAACCTAAAAATACACATTGAACTACTGCTAAGAAGCTCGGCACAAGAGTGTTCAGATGTTAACTCACACGATTTCGTTTATTCTTTTAGTCTTGGTTTTTATCCCTCGTTTATCTCCCATTTACAAAAGTGCACGACTCGTATTTATTCCATCCTCTCCCTATCAAATTAATAAAGATATCAAAGTGGGCGGAGCCTCGGTTGTTACTGGTCAAACCGTGGACCTAAATATGTTTTCGTGCTGTCACAACTAGCTATGAGGTTCGGATTGTCCCAATATCCTCGAAAATAAACGTAAGGGAATGAAATGTTCATCCAAATGTTTCCTTCCTGTTACTAAAATCATTTGTGATGCGGCAACGCCGCCCTTCCCCAGCAGTACAGCTGTTTAATTTCGTCAACGTCAAAAAGAATCATGAAATTTTACGGATCATACCAGTATCCTCCAAAAACAAAACGTTTTTTTCTATAAGACCCAAACACTTAACCAATAAATCTTGTTATTTAAAATTATGATTCGGAAGTAAAAAGATTTATTTATTCCTGCCTGATCAACTAAGACAAAAAAAAATTCACCTTTTGTAACTCAAGAAATTCCTGTTTGGTCCCCCAAAAAAATATAACCTATCTGGTCACCTTTTAAAATTACGACCACTATAAAAACCGTTTTGACCAAAACAAGAATTCGAGAAGTTATGTTTACAAAAACAAATAATCTTTTTAAGAAAAATTAAATTATTTAAAACGAATTAAAATTTTGAAATATTTTTACCAATTACCACCGCCTAGCATTTATATTTAGTTGAAAGTCTCTCTTAAATTCACTGACCAATTTCACGGCCTCAAAATGACATTACTTAAAAAATTTCTGAACTTTACAAGTGAACTAAAAAAAATCAAAAAAACTTATATCTATATCTGTCTCAGCTAAACATTTCTTTTGTGGTATTATATCTAGTTGGGCTTCAAATTCATTTTCCCTGTATTCAATCCGGAGCAGGCAAAACTTCTCAAGGCTCAAACATAAATGTTTGCTCTCCAAAAAAATACAGAAAATTGTGAACCAGAAAAGTTTAATTGATAGAAATACCCGTAGGTCATTTTTAAAAAAAATGCACTCCAAAGCCCAACGCTGTATTTTCTACCAAAAAAATTTGACCAGTCACAAAAACACAACTAGACAACTAAACTGGCAACCAAAGACCTAAAAAAAACTGCTCCAAAAAAAATACCCCAAAAAAAATGTTAACTGGACCTCTGGCGTTGATCTTCAGCCAATATGTTGCTCTAGGAGTTTTAGCCTTGTGTTCCCTAAACTTCCGAGCTAACTATAAGTAGTACCCTCCTCTGACCCGATGTAACTGAGTGACGTAAGATCTTAATTGTCATCCAACAGTTACCACCAAAAAAAACAAGAAAAGAAAATGACAAAGCAAAATAAACTCATTTTCCTTTTCTTTTATTACTAATTAATACTTTCAACTAAACAAAGCTACCAGCTGTTAAGCTATATTTACCCTAAAACAACCTAGCCAAGAAAAATTTGTGTGAATCCCTGTAAAATATTCCAAATACCAAGTGGTGATATCCCACAAAAAATTAAAATCACCAAAAAAAAAAAATAATAACTTGTTAACCTAAATAAATTGACTGCACTAAAAAATAATCGGTGAAACAATTTCTATCTTATCACAAGCAGGAAATAATAACATATTAGTAGTAGGCAACCTGCAAAAAAAAATTGTTAGAAAAAAACACACTACTTCTGGCATATATTTAAACCTAAAAAGACTATGTCTGGAGGTCCATCCGCCTATAAATCAACAAAAAAAATTGAAGTAAATTTACATTGTTGTATTTATTTTTCTTTAAAAAAAAATTAAAACATGTTTTTCCTACAAAAAAACTTTAAAGAATTAAGAACATGATTTGGACGCTATCCACTTATTCTTCCTTAATACATAAAAATTAATATTTTATTTTCTAAGAAAAAACTTGTGAAGATAAGTTAATAAAAACTATGAGGATCAACAGAGCAACAACGAATTTCAAATCAACGTTCAAATATTACTAAAAAAATATTTAAAAAGTGTTATCAAAACCAACAATGATGGAAAATCTCATTTTTTTTTTAATTAAAAAAAATGATTGAGTGTCAAAACCACCGACAGCCACTGAAAGCCTTTAACCTGGCTTTGGCTGTACCACAAAAAAAATTAAAAAAAAAATTTAAAAAAAAATTCAAAAAAAAAAGTTTTTCCTTTTTTTTTCAAATTAAAAAAAAGAACAAAAAATTACATCAGATGTTAAAAAACTAGCCAAAAACACACGTTGGGCGCCAATTTGTGGCCTATTAAAATGCGTTGTGTGACATTTGTGGCAGCTTAAAGACGTTGCCGCCATTTTGTGACACTCTAATTAGGATAGTGACAATTTGCCAACTTGTGACAAATATCTGGAAGCAGAACTGTATTTTCCAGCTAGGTAAAACATTGATATGCCCGGTAACTTTTATAGAGTGGAGAAGGGGGGGTTCAGAAATAAGAAAATTTTAAGTGCGCCACATTATTTAATACCAATGTTTTACAAAGAAGATCTTAAATAAAATCCAGTTCAACCCAAACGTCGCAGCCAAACAATGAAATTCTACTTACTTCCGAGGCTTCCAGAGTATTTGTGTAATAAAAAAAAAACCAAAAAAAAATTGACTAGTAAACAAAATAAAATTTAAAAGATTCCCAAATGAATCAAAATGACAAAACTAGAAGCACTTTACAGGTAGATGGACTCCTTTAACAGGTCATAGTGTACCTACATCTGAGTCAGTAGTGTGAGACTCAATTATATAAATGATTGTTAAAAAAAAATATATATACTTCCAAAATTATTCCGTCATAGGGGAGATCTGGACTAAATATCCGCTGTCATCATTCTACGCTAGGTAGAATGAGACAGACAGCAACCCAGTCCGAGATCTACCCCATGAGGTAAAACAGTGTAAAGAAACCGCTAAAACATGTAATCTCATCTCTCTTTTGTCTCCGCAAAGTTGGTCATTGGGTTGTACAAATAACGCAAAGATTTAGTTCATCTTGTTTATTTTAAAAGGTAAAACTGGAGTATTACCAAAAACATGAAATAAAAAAAAATGAATGAAATGTGGAATAAGTCAGGGCCTAAGTAGCAAGACACTCCAAATTTCACAAGAGAAATTGTCTTAAATAAATGAAATGAAGGAAAACTTAGTAAATACACCGCAAAATTGTGGTTATGACGTCATACCGTTACCTTGCGTTTACAAGAGTGTTAAAATTAAGCTGTGCAAAATTATATATGGAAAGATTATGTCTAAATTATATTGTGAAAATTATATATGAGAAAAAATTATAGTCAAGGCTTGCTCCTACCTTGGTCCTTGATTATTTTGTGTATATTTGATTTTGTAAACCTGGAAGTGGTGTACTCAGCCATTCCTCACTGCTACTTCGGGTCTCGTTCTGCCCGCGTCTCCCCTGCTGATTAACTAGCACATGGTACTAGGGCGACACATGGTTTCAAAAGTTGTGGGATCCTTGCCCGAGCGTAGAAACCCTGTGGAAAATGAAATGTTTCAGTTTCCTGGAGAACCCCATATCGACTCAATAAAATACAGCAGATTTAAACAGATGAACTAAAATAACCCTAACGTACCTTTCCCAGGGTTACAACTGGCTCGTCCGGCTTCCCACCAGCGTCCAGCACAGCTATCGATGGAATGGACAGGGCTGTAGACAAAGGAGAAAAACAATATATAGTTTTTATCCAACACGTGGTTAAAAGAAAAATATAAAAACGCCAAAAATTCCCCACGTCTTTTGTCAAAAAAAAAGTACATTTCACCCGAAAAATAATTACAATTTGGGAGGCAAATATTATCTTGAAGAGTCCTCAAATAGTAAAAAAAATGAAAAAAATAAAATCGAACTTACCGCTGCTCTTTCCGTAGAAATGGCGTAGGCCGACTTAAATCCCCTTCAACAGGGTGCGAGCGTCACTTCAGATTACACCTAAAACACGACGGCTCACAATTATACCGTCTTTGGTATAATTTGCAACTACTGCAATGCCAATAACCACAAAACAATGGCGACACCACAAGACGGCCACCAGCCCCGCCAAAATTCTTTAGGAAGAGAGACAAAGCGCTTCGTCGAGAATACCAGAATAATGAAGCCACCGGAAACCGTTCGTAGATTTGGTGGGGAGTGGGGACGGTAAAACGCATAGTACCAACCTAATTTTCCCGGTTAGATTCAAATAAGGATGCAAACCTATTTATAAAAAAAACTTTTTCGCCAAAAAAATCTCTACTTCGGTGGCAAGACTGGAAGAAAAAACCCGCGGTTTTCAAACTAACCAATGAGGAAATACACCAATAGTTCTATACAGGTATATAGGGGGCAGCACCGACCAAGGGGACATTGAAATTAGGTAAAACGCGCATTGAGGTGTTGTCGGATCTATTTCCACGGTTGAAATTTTTATAACAAGGACGTCGAGACACCCTCCATACATAGACCGAACATTTGCTTACCGGACCCTTGCCGACATAGCAAGTAGAAGGAAAATAACCAGACGGACTATAAGAAGCTCAGCATTGAAACCATCAACTGTAAAATCAATTACTGGAGATCAGAACTTGCATCAAACCCAGAAATATTCGAACACTCAATCAATTCCCATATGAGTAAAGCTATACTAAGTGTAGAATTTAGTTGTACCTTAGTTACAGTTTTAGTCAAAAGTTTCCTTTGCTCTTTATAAATGTTTTCTCTAATATTCATATGGTTTAACGCCATTTTTGTAAAACATTTCTACAGTAATAAAGTTGTTTCTGAACCTGAACCTAAAAATACACATTGAACTACTGCTAAGAAGCTCGGCACAAGAGTGTTCAGATGTTAACTCACACGATTTCGTTTATTCTTTTAGTCTTGGTTTTTATCCCTCGTTTATCTCCCATTTACAAAAGTGCACGACTCGTATTTATTCCATCCTCTCCCTATCAAATTAATAAAGATATCAAAGTGGGCGGAGCCTCGGTTGTTACTGGTCAAACCGTGGACCTAAATATGTTTTCGTGCTGTCACAACTAGCTATGAGGTTCGGATTGTCCCAATATCCTCGAAAATAAACGTAAGGGAATGAAATGTTCATCCAAATGTTTCCTTCCTGTTACTAAAATCATTTGTGATGCGGCAACGCCGCCCTTCCCCAGCAGTACAGCTGTTTAATTTCGTCAACGTCAAAAAGAATCATGAAATTTTACGGATAAACAAAACAACCAAAAGTTTTTATGTGATTTTCCCGAAACCTGTGATCCTAAATTCCAATTACGATGTCCAGATAATGCGATGTGCGTAGTGTCCACAGTAATTCGATGGAATGTCTCCTTTATAAGGTAACTTTTTGGACACTATATAACCTCCAAACCTAGCTCTATAAAATACCCTTAATTTGTGTACAGAAAGACGAGTCAAAGAGCCTTGATTATTTACCTAAATAAACAAATATGTAAAGTTGCCTTAAACGTAAAAATGACACGTTACAATATGTCGCTGTTTTAACATGTTGCTGTTTTAAATGTCGCTGTTTTAATTTGTCGCTCTTTTAAATCGCTCAAATTAGACCGCTGTTTTGAATGTCTCCGTTTTAAATATCGCTCTTTTGAACCGGAGCCCGGATTCACAGGCTCTACGATCTTGGGAAAGAAGTCAGGGAAGTTTTTTTTCAAAAAAATATGTTAGAAAGAAACCCCATTTTTTACCGGGGCTATTTTGCTCCGCGCTATTTTGTACCGGCGATGCAAAGTTTTTTTGAGCTTAACCTAATTTGGTGATCAGTTTTTCAAATAGAGTGTTGAAAATGTTAATGTCCTTCAAGGGATATAGCCCTTTATACGGGTTTTCTAAAAATATTATACGCAATATTTCTATTAAATATTGATTTAATAGTAAACTAACCGGAAAACAAAACGTCTACTGTAAAGCCCATTTTATACCCCAACTTAAATCGTCTTTTAACAACAGCTGAATATACTTCCGATAAAAAATAATAACTAATCTTGTTTATTTTAAAATCAATTAAGGTTAACCTTATGAACTTTTATTTAGAAAATATTGACTTACAGAACTAAAAACATATCGCATCTCTAAAAGAACGACGACCTATCTTAACAATCTTTATTTCTTAAGGAAAAGCAGTTGAAAATATTAATTATCATTAAGTATCAATAATATATAAATGCATAAAATAAAATGAATTATTAAACAAGATGAGTTAAATTAATGGTGTTTTTTTTCTTAGAATAATTAGTTACTTTTGGTCATTAAACTATATAAAGTCAATATGCATTTAAGAAAGTGAGTTTTTAGCCCATCTATTTATTTGTTCACGTTGACTAGAGGTGATGATTTGACATTTTTTTCGAGGGTAGTAATAAGTGCGATTAAGTTTGCAGCTAGATGCCCTAGAACCGACCATTTTACTTTAAAAATAGTACAATTTGTGATATTCTGACTTTCGTAATTTACCTGAGCGTTTACACAATACAAGTTGTGGTATAAATAAATTCAGAAAGAGTACATGGCTTTTCTGGCCATCTTCAAATTTGATGAAAATATAGTATGTTCTAGATTACACCTTTTTTTAGTAAGAGTTCTCTTAAACCTAACCTAATTTTCCAACCCAAAATTTGTTCGGACAGAAAATTTGTGCGGGTCAATGAATATTTACTTCGGTTGCAATAAAAATATTAAAACCTTTATGTCAGTGTCATTTTACAATCAAAACTTTAATTAGGTATAACGCCACTGTTAAGGATTTTTTCTAATTAAGTAACTATTGCGTTTTTCCTAGAAAAAAAATCACTAATTTGCTAATGGTTATAAGAAACAATAAATATGTGTAAAATTTGAAAAACTTCAGTTTTAACTAAAAAACTGAAAATGATGTTAAGTAAATTTTACTTATAAATATGATTTACAGTTTTTAAAAAAATTTGTTATAATATAAAGTTTTTATTATTATTATTACTTTTGAAATTATTTAAATTTTGTTCAAACTGGTATAAAGAAATTTGATTTTGGTATGAAATTTCATAAAATAATATGTTTAAAAATATTATAAAGAGATTAAAAGCATAAAAACAAGTATTTATGTAAATAAAAAAGATTTGTATTTAAAAGTATGCCTATTGACAGAAATAAATTTTAAGATTTTCTAAAAAACTATTTTTAAAAAAACCTTAATAATTGGTTTTCCAATAAATCCCCTTTTTGGTCTAAATTAACAAAGTTCAAAACAATAATGACTGACATCGTGACATTTTAAAATAATATCATTTAATAAACTTTCCAAAATTTGTCAGAAATAAATAAATAGATAACAAACATATTAAGTAGTGTGTTTGTCAAATAGATAAGTTTATCAAATTTTGTTACGCAAATATTAATTTTTCTATAAACCACTGGCAAATTAGTGACTTCTTTTGCTAGGAGAAACGCAGTGGTTTCTTAATTGATTATTTTTTTAATACTTGCGTATTACCCAAATAAAGTTTTGTTTGTAAAATAAAAATAATTTCCTTGTATCCGTAATAGCAATATTTAAAAAAACATTTCCAAACTAGGAAGAATTGGATAACTTGGCTTTACTTTTATCTGAATTCTTTTTACGGAATATCATTTTTGCGTACTTGGTTTTTTTTTACATAAAATATTTTTGTTATGATTTTACTCCTATCCTTAAGTATAATATTTAAGTTTTAAAGTAGTAAAATATGCGGAATATTGTTCATAACTTTTGCAATGCCCTATTTAAAAATTTGAGATTTTTTATTTTTTATGGTTTTATCATAGTTCCTATCAGCCTTACAAAGCTCAGCTCTCTAGCGTTTGTGGAAGTGGGCAATGTTGCTTTTACATTAAATTACATTTCTAGGGGTGGAAGATAAATGAAATAAAAAATTTTTACATAAAATATTTTTGTTGTGATATATTTTTTTCTAAAAATTCTTTACTTATTTCAATATTAATACAGGATAATTAAACAAAAATTTTAAATCTAGGAAAAATTAAAACTTCCCTTCGAATATTTTTAATCCTTATTGGTAATTAACCGAGGGGTGGCTCGATCGCCGATTTTTGTACACCAAATTTCAATGGTCTTTCCTAGTATTTCTGAAACACTTCCCGGTATTTCCTAGTATATTTTCCAGTACTTCTCAAGTATTTCCTGGTATTTCCCCTAACTTGTACACCAAAAGGAAATACCGAGCCACCCTTCGTAATCAACAGTGCCATCGTTTGCCGTGCCACCTCACTTCTTTGTTAATATGAATTTTAAATAAGAATGAATTTGTAATTTGGGAAGCTCCTTTACATGACACGTCAACGGGCATTTTTGTATTAAGGCAAATGATAAATGTTACTAACTCAATTTAATATTGTCTAAGAAAATTTGACAAACAAATGTTTATTTAGCACAGTTGCAGTAAACCATGAGTAGTTGAGGACAGTCATGTATTTATCGGTGTCCGAAAAATTGATTTTGAGGCAGTACCTACCCATTTGCAAGTTATTAATTGCAAACTTTTGCCAAACCCACTAATCATTTTTGATCACCGTTAGTTTTTTCTAATTGCACTGCAGACTAAATCTTTTTAATACTAATTGTATATCAAAAGAATGTAAAAGACTTCTGCACATACGGGTAAAATGCTGGTTGATTTTGTATTTTCGTAAAATATTTTAGATGTGATTGAAACTCGTAGACAATGATTGTGTAGAAATAAAATTTCGGACTTCCATTGTCTTTATTTATTTTAAAACACGACGTTTCGGTTAGTAAGTATCTCTAACCATTATCAAGTGTAAACTAAACAATCTAGTCTCTAGGCTACTACTTATACTACTTGGTGTGCAGTCAGGTGTGACGGCCCGCCCCCTTTTCAATCCTAAGGCGCCTGTTTTCCTTAAGGAGTGGTTTCCATATGTTTGGTATGTCCGTGCTTGATTGACTGAAAACTTCTTTATTCTGCATTCTAAACGCAGCTTCAATAAACTTTCGTTTTCGCCAATGCAACTCCTTATGTAAAACTTTAGCTTCTGACCACTGAATCCTGTGATCATTTGACCATGCATGATCTGCTAAACCGGATTTTTCAATATTCCCTAATTGGGTATTTTTGGATGTTGGATGTTTACTCTAACCTAAAGAGGGCGTTTTGTTTCACCTACATATGATTTACCACACTCACACGGGATTTGGTAAATACATTCCTTATTATTTGAGGGATTGTCTGGTTTTGTTTTAGTTACAAAACTTCTTATCGCATTTCCCGAAGAAAAAACTGTTTTTATATTATAGTGTTTAGCTATTCGTCTTATGTTTTCTGAAATCCCTTAAACATATGGATTGTTAATAACACCTAATGGATTATTATTTTGAGAATTTGGTACATTTAGTTTGTTTTTAATTTTAAATATCGTTGAGTTTATTAATTTCTCGGAATAACCATTCTGTTGTAAGTCCTTTTAAATTTCTGTGGTTAATTCTTCATTATTACTACAAATATTTACGGCTCTTAAATACAAACTTCTTATAACTCCTTGTTTTGTTGCAACAGAATGATTAGACTTAAAATTTAGGTACTGTCCCGTGTGTGTAGGTTTCCTATATACAGTGGTTTACATGTTTCTGTCTAATCGCTTGACAAGAACATCCAAAAAAGGTAAGGCCGAATCTTTTTCAATTTCCATGGTGCACTTGATTGTTGGTCGAAAACCGTTTAAATGGTGTAGAAAATTTTGTAGTTCGTCATCATTTTCCGGCCATATAATAAATGTGTCATCCATGTACCGTAGCCATAGTTTTGGTTTGACTCTTGCTGTGTTGATCGCATGGCACACCAAACATATGGAAATCACTCCTTAAGGAAAACAGGCGTCTTAGGATTAAAAAGGAGGCGGGCCGCCACACCTGACTGCACACCAAGTAGTATAAGTAGTAGCCTAGAGACTAGATTGTTTAGTTTACACTTGATAACGGTTAGAGATACTTACTAACCGAAACGTCGTGTTTTAAAATAAATAAAGACAATGGAAGTCCTAAATTTTATTTCTATTTTAGATGTGATTGACCATGTATACAAGAATTCTTTGCTCAGAGAGTTAGACATTTTGTATTTTGTAACTAGAATGCGACATAAATAATAAATTTAATTAAGTATCCCTTGTGGTAAATGTTCATCTAAAGAGCTATTAAATAAATAGAGATTTAATTAAATTGAATAAAGGAGATTTAGTTAACATTGTTTCTTGATTTTACAGAATTTAATAAGAATTTCCTTGCGATAATTCCTTTTAATTAATTTTATTGGCTAAAAATTTACCTTCTTGTGAATAGCATATAAAATTAAATAAATGCAAAAAGTTTAAAGAAACAAAACACACAACTGCTAAATCTACTTGTACCTACTAGTTCGGTACAAAATTGATAGGTTTACATATAGTACGACATGCTTTAAATTTTAGTTTTGATCCTCAAAGCGCACTTACGAAATTATACATTTTTGTATTTTCATGAATCAGGTTATTGGGTAACTTTGTACCCAGCTGTGACTAGTAGTTACAAGTAAATTTAGCAGTTGGGAGTTTTTTTATTTAAAAATTTTTTTATTTCCAACTTTTCTTATTCAGTCTTATAAAAAGCACTATGCATTTACAATTCATTTAGCTTTACCCAAAAAGTACGTGTAGATTTTCTACGGACGCGAACAGTGTTACCTTCCAATGAGTGAAGGTGGGCAATGGGTTATCAATAAAATTGCCTGAAATTTAGGGATTTTATATGCCTTAAAGCCGACATCATGTGACGAAATGGCGCCTGACGACTGCCATATTGACTCCTGTTTAAAAAAATATGGTTTATGGCACCTTCAGGATCAGTGGCAATTAAATGACATTTTTTTCGTCAAAATCAGTTTTGCCGTTTAGCCTCTAGCGCGACACAAACATACATACATCGGTACATATCCCAAGCGAAAAACATCACCCTTCCTTTCACCGTGCTGTACAGTTGGATAAAAAACACCTTAATCTCATAGATGCAAAAATTAAAATTTATGATATCAGTGGCGGCTCGTAGAATAAAAATCTGGAGGTCGCAAAGGAGAATCGTAATTTTTATTTCAGCCTTATCCACTGATGATCGACGACAGCATGTCTTTAAAATTAAACTTTCAACAGAATTAATTTTTTTTAACGCAACAGGCAACAAACTATCAAAACTCTGCGATCACGGACTACACGACAAATTAAAATAAGAAATTAGCATGCAAATAAACAATCGGTTTGCAGTCGACCTGCAACCTCACTGAGCTTTACGGAACGACTTTGGAATCCACGCATAGAAACAAAATCGCGCGCGCGTTTTCATAGGCGAATTGGGTTGCATTCGAGCTGCAAAACGCGAGATAAAGCCGTCGCTGTGGGCGGCCGGCAAGTGCGATATAAGGGGTGCGTAGCGTCTAAATGCACATAGTTCTGGTGGAAATTCAAACATATATAATTTAATAGTTCTTTTATTATTTTACCTATAATTTTTGGGGGTTGCGCAAACCTGTAAACCTATGGCTGATCCGCCACTGCCTGATATTAACTTTGTATTATATATTTTTTTATTTTAATTTATTTTTAATAATAAAATAACAGTAAAACAAGCAGCATAAAACAAGGGGCTTTTCGCATTTGGTCCCTTTAAAGAAAGCCCTGTGACAACTTGAGTAATGCAAATTTAGACAATAAGGTCTTTTGAAATAGCGGTTCTCTGAATATCCAAATGAACCTTTTTTGCGGCGCTCTCTGTGCATCCTTTTAACCTTATTGAAAATTAGACTATCTATGTCCGAATATTTTTTAATAAAAATTCTTAAAATGTTTGCCTTTTGAAATTCGCGCTAATAATATTACAGTAAAAAACACATAAAGTTAAAGGTTAAAGGTATAAGTAATGCTATTTCTTTAAACCGACCGGAAAACAAGCACTTTCTGTACAATTTTTTGTACGGAAAATGTCATTTTACAGGCTGGTCCTTGTAGAAAACTTCTTGGTTTTAACGGAGAACGGTAAAGAAGCGAGAGACCGGAAATTCCTCTTATCGGTCCCTCCTTTAGTCAAGTTAGTCGATCTATTAGTCAAGTCGGTCGATGTCATTTAGATAGTGATTATGTTGACTGTTAATAAATTATTGTGTTTAATTTGATGGGTATGATATAAACTGAAAACATTAAAAATTAAATTCAATTGGCATAACTTAAAATATTGGTTTTCATATAGTTAATATTTCTACTTTTAATATTAATGTGGAGTGTCTTTGTGGTGTTTTATGTCGGTTAAAAAAAATATCCATATATGATAGGAAACTTACTTGACCCAGGTTTACAGGTCTTGCCCATGACTCAACCTTTCGTAGGTCGCTAGGTTTTAAGAACCTTTTGTATGTTTGTTGTAAAAATTTTTATTTGTCAACATTTTAAACGCTGATTGAATATATAAAGTTATTCAATCAACTGTTTAATTTGCTTAATACTACTGTTTAGGTTTGGGATGTTATATAATGTTTAAAATTGCCGATTTTAAAGCAACGAAAGGTTTGTATTTATTCTTAAAAACCAGAAAAAGATAGCAGTATTATTTTAAAACACTGGAAACAGTAATAATAAAAATTTTTGTTTAAAATTAACTCTAAAAAGCCACCCTGCTTTCTAGGCATTCTTAGCTTGCCGCTGATTGGTCTGAAATCTAAGCTTGCTCGCTTTGGCGAAAAAGAGATGAACTGTGCTTTAAACGTTCCAAACAGAGAGGCAAAATACCAGCGTAATCCCAATATGCGTAATCCCAAGATGCGTGGACTTAGAAAATCGTTAGAAATTAAAATTACACATTGTGTTTTTTAAAAATTGAAAATAGTTTAGCAAATTTGCTTCCAGTTACAGAATATAAATTATTGTGATGTTAGTGGCACAGGGCACATATTAGCCGAATATAACTTTTATTAAAATACAGCAATCCTGAAAACATGCCCAAAACAAGTCGCTGGTGTTGTTGATGTCAAAAACAATATTTAAAAGAATATTTAAAAACTTATAAATGGCAAAAATACCATTTGATAGTAAAATTAACATTTCCGCTCTAGCAACTACCTATTTTGGCCGCAGCTAGGTACTTTTGGTGAGTCAATAGGGTATTTTTGTTCAGGCTTTTTGCCTGTCTGTTACTCTTACCTTTATTTTTTGAGGTCGCAGTAGCGTTTTGTCATGCTGTTACCTTTATTGAAGGTAACGGAAGGCGTTAATTAGTACTGAAATAGTGACGTAGACCCGAGTCCGTCTTTAAAAATTTCCGCCAACCCCCTTTTGACTAAACTAACCAAACTTGACTCATGCTAAACCTTCAAGTTCCCTTGTGGGAAAACCGTCATTCAATTATTTTTGTGACAAAACCTTTTCTTTAATTACACCAAAAGTTGATGACCAAAAAAAAATTATTTACCCAAAAATTTTCAAATTTCCCTCCAAAACTTTTTTGAAAAAAAAATATTATTTACTAGCATCGAGAGAAATTGACCAAAAGAAAAATTGACCAAAAGAAAAATTCTCCTCAAAACACTTTTTTGTCACTTTTTTTTCACTTGCATTTAAACAAGAATCATTACCGAAAAATTTTCAAATTTACCTACAAAAACATTTTGGTCACAAATTTTTTTCCTTCCAAATCTCCTTATGAGTAATAGTTGTAGCTTTAACTTTCACAAATATAGAGCGATTTAAAAAAAAAAATCTGCACACGCTTTAAGATTTTTTTCACCATCATTTTACTGGATCTCCCCTCCCTCTCCCATTCCCCACCACTCAGTGTTTGGTGCCTTTGGACATCGTTCAATGTTTGACACAAATGCATGATTTAGGTAATAATTAGGTACCTTGATTTAGTTAAATGAATTGAACATTGAACTAAGCACATATTTCCATGATCCATTATTTAAGTCCTCTTTGGTTTTTCTTACAGGTACAGATCAACACGTGCAGTGTTTTTCATTTGTTGCTGCATTTTATCATCAACCTAAGCAGGAACAGCGCAAGACCTAAATGAATGGTAAATGAATAGTGCTTTCTATAAGGCTAAATACGAATTAAACCTTAAAGTTGGAAATAAAAAAATAAATAAATAAAAAACACCCAAGTGCTAAATTTACTTGTACCTACTAGTCGCAGTTGGGTACAAAATTTCCCAATAACCTAATTCATGAAAATAGAAAACTGTATAATTTTTTAAGTTCGCTTTAGGCATCAAGACTAAAAGTAGAAGCATGTCGTACTTTATATGTATACCTATCAATTTTGTACCTAACTATGACTAGTAGGTACAAGTAGATTTAGCAGTTAAGTGTTTTTTTTTATTTAATTTTTTTTTATTTATAATTGATTATTGCAGTTACTCTAAGCTTAAATCAGGAACAAAAAGAAAAATAGCAGCTTGAGGAGCGAAAATGATGGCAAAAACTAGCTCTATTATGATAATGAGGAATCTCTGTTTAAAGAGAAACTAAATAGCTTTTTGAAAGCAGAGCTTGCAAAAAATTCAACGTGTGCAAACATACATATGTACATATTACGTACGATCGAAACTGAAATTTGTGTGACGGAAAGGTAAAATTACAGCAGGAATGTATTCTAGGCTATTCCCAATAATCTATTTTTGGGAAATAAAGTTTAGTTTGGAAAGCTTTAATATCTTAAAAATATCTAAATATACTTGAAAGTTAAAAATAGAAAGTTTCCCTAAATTACCATAAAAAAGTCTAGGCCAAATTTTCACTAATTTGATAGCGCTTAGGTTATAATTAAATTAAAATCGTATTTTAATCGGTTTTTGAATGATGAATGTTGCATAAAGACAGAGAGACCTCAATTTGAGAAATGGCAGAACACAAGATGCTCGAATAAAAAGAACAGAAATCGGAATAACATGTTTTTATTGTTTTTGGTTCGAATAGAAAAGCTCAAACTACTAAACTATTGCCATGGTAAATACCGCGTTACGCATTTTTCTCCGCAACATAGGGATGTTAAATTGTTTCTTCTCCCTATATTAATTTTTATATTTGACAATTTCTTGACAGACGAAAAATGCAGAAAATATTTATTCATTAACATTACAGAGCACAATTCCTATTTTGTGGAGGTAAAGGCGTACCACGATAGAAAATATTTTACGGTGATTTGTTTTTTAATGGTACTTTTTTTGAAGATTTTTGAGTGTGAGTGACAGTTATGTTATGTGAAACCATTGTGAAACTAACCTAATGTCAAAAATTGGACATAAGATCAAAATTTTGAACTATAAGGGGGGAATGTATTACCTCTTTCAAAAGGTATTTTGATTCTCTTTACAGCACATTTCAAATTTTTTAAATCGGTTTTGTTTCCTAAAAGATATGTTTATTTTTCAAGCAAAAAAAAATATTTAAATTGTTTTATTTTATCATAAATTTAAGTTTTGTGCTTAAAAGTTACGTCAGAACTCAAAAATAAGTTAAATAAATGGATCCGTGACGGAAGTCATGATATATCAGTCTTAAAAACAGGTTTTTGTAAATATCTCAGAAACTAAACCGCACACGAAGTTTTTGGTTATAACACAAATTATTAAGCAAATTCTAGTCTACTATATTCCGGAAACCGCGTATCGGTCCGATACTCCGTTAAAAAGTTACTATTTTATTAACTTTTTAATTGTCAAAAAATTGTCATTAGCATTTTTGACCAAAATCTATCAGCTTGTTGGAGTGTCGAACACAATTTTCCCTAAAAATTTTATGAAAATCGGTTTAGCGGTTTAGGAGCTATCGTGTTACGAATAAAGATATTGCTAAGCTAGGTCAAAATACACCCAAATAACACATACACACACTAATACCTTCTCTAGCCATTAATGCGCGGGCTAGGAAGGCAAAAATTTAAATAATTTAATTTTAAAAGCCATTTAACACAAAAATGAAATTATCTTAGAATTGTTATTACATATCACGCTTTTCTATTAAAACTTTTTAACTTATTTTTAGGTTTTGTAATAAGTAAGAAGCATAAACGATATCTCCTATGAAAATTAACCGATTTTAAAATGTTATATTGTCTTGTATAGACAATCAAAATACCTTTTGAAAGAGGTAACTAAACTTTGTGTGTTACTTTTATGTATTTTTTAATGCAACTTAGAATTATATTAAACCTCTATTATTATTATTATAATATCATTCATGGTATTATGGTATTTATAGATGTATTTTTCAAATTGTTATTTTTCTTGACGTGTTCCATATTATTTGTAAATAATCAAAGGAAAATAAAGACTTATTCTATTATATTCTTAGCTCATATATCCTTAAAAAAGATTCCATAAAAAAGACTTTTTACCAGTAATCAATATCTCTTTATATTGAGTTAGAAGTATATTACCAATATAAAAGAACTTTCTATAAAATCTAGCCATTCCTAGCGTAGACTAGTTGATATACAGACGTAAAAATTAGGCGGCATTTCGGATGATTTGTAAGAGAGTAAAAACAGGGGTTAAATTGTTAAAAACAAATTCTGTATTTAAATAAAAACGAAAAGCAACAAGGTCTAAAAAATTGTAGAAAAGGTCACAAACAAAATAAAGAAACCTTTTATTTTATGATTCTTCAAACAACCCACAATTTCTCAAAGAAATAAATATTAGTTTAGAATATTCTTTAAAGTTTTGTCGTTTTAAAAATGTATTTAATAAAATTTATATTAATTATTTAAAATTTCGTTTGATTTTTGAGATTTCTGCAAAATGCATAACAAGATCGCGATACAGGTCACTAGTTTATGTAGCATCCTGTATAGGTATCTATAATTTATAATTTAGAGTTATTATTGTCACAAGCGCAGATCTGGGTCAAATATAGGGGGAGTAATAGTCAACAAAAAAAATATTTGTAATATAATATTGTTTTTTCTAGAGGGGGGGGGGGTAATTACCTCGTTACCCCCCTCAAATCCGCGCTTGTATTGTCAGTTTTTTAGGGAGCCAAATTATAACACAAACTAAAAGTTTTGTTTTTTTCTTCGTACGTTATCCACCCATTTTTAATAGTTATGAGCAGGTATAGTTTTTGTAAACTCACTTCATGAAATTTTGCTTCATTCAGCCCTTCAAAAGTTATCCAAATTCATATAAAATCTTCCTGGTATAATTTCAACCCTACCGACATAGAAGAGGCGCAACTCTTTGCGGTCCGACCACAAAGTATTTGTTTTCCGACCGACCGAGCACAGATGGATAGACGGCACCTGAATGGCAGATTTTTTTGAGATGCGCTTTTAATTGCTTTCGGGTGTACTTTTCGGAACCCCTTTAGTCGGCAGTATATAGAGTAAATCAGTGTCGTTCCTGTAGGTGTGGGAATAGAAAGTTTTATTATCTATTTTTATTTCTTTAGTTTATCTACCGCCGCCCATGTCACTTTCTGTAAAGGATATGCTGATGGCCGGCTTTTGTCTTTGTTCAACTGCCTTGCAAAAACTATACCGAAGATTTTTAGGAATGTGTCTTTGGGGGCCCGAGACCTCATGATGTCGTATTTTATGATATTTTATCTTTGTATTCATGAAATATGTAAAAATATCTAAAAAAATCTTAGGCTTGGTGGGCCCGAGCCACAACCCCCCCCCTGGGTGCGCCCATGCCTTAGTAATAAAGGTAGTGTAGGTAATATCAATAGGATTTTATGGCCAAATAATAATTCTTGCTCCAATGGCATGCACCAAAAATATGCAAGGTGGGTTAAAAATACATATATATATATTTTTGAATTTTCGAATTGTTAAAGGATGTCAATTTTGACAATAAATTCTTCTCTTATATATCCAAATTCAACACAAACATTTTGAGTAACTTTTATTTTTTTTGTCCATATTTAAAGATATTGAAATTATATAAAAGAATAAATTTTTGTTAGATTTGGTGAAATTTAAAGCACTTTCTTTCCAAAAAGCTCAACACGATAAAATTCGATAGCAGGTTAGCAAAGTTATAACCATTTAGCAAGACATATATTTTGGTAAAACAAATTTTTTCTGGGCATCTACATCTACATCTACAGCATCTAATTTTTTATAACCTTGAAATCTACTAACCATTGGCCGATGGCTGTGGATGTCTTACCCACTCTGTATATTGCACATTTTATTTTTACAATGTAGGCTTAATCTTTTTAAGACAAAATAAAATTTAAATGCCGGGCACCATTAGAGTCTTGAGCTATAAAGCTATTAGGAAAATTGCCAACTTTAATGCTGCAGGCAAAGCTTGCAGGATGTACAAAAACACATTTGGCAATCAACCAGATAAAAGAGGAACATTTTCTTTAATAACGAAGTTTTCACAGCTTTTGCTAGTGAAATAAACAATGTGTCTATTATGTATTAGGGCGGGTCTACACTAACGTATTTTCGGGTACGTATTTTCTGCAAAAGAGTAGTTGCTACATTGTGCAGATTTCTGTTGCGTATTTTTGGCAAGAGAGTTGTTGCGTATTTTTGGCAAGAGAGTTGTTGCGTACACATTGTGCAGATTTTCGGCGTCTATGTTGCTGAGGATATTTTTGTTTAGGAAAAATATCATGGCACGTGCCTGGAGAACTAAGGATACGTTTGCGATCATTTAACAAAGAATAAAATAAAACCGATCTCGACTTCCCAAAAGGAGGACAACAAAGGTTATTTTTCGAAGAAAATTTTAATCGAAGAAAATGTTTTAGAAGAAAATTTTTGTTTAATCAAAACGTTTTCAAAGCAATTTTCATTAAAAAAAAAGATTTCCTTATGAAGAAATAGATTTCTAATAATTTTTTCATTTGGAAAGGATGACTTTCAAAGAAAATTATTTTGAACAATTTTTCATTCAAACAAAAAAATCAGTCATAGAAGTTGGCAGTGTAAAACACTTACTACTGGGCGATGTACACGGCCGAACACTTGGCGAATAGTCGTGGTCGGATCGGACGTCTATTTTAGATAGAATTGTCTATTTTATAGAATGGTTTCTAGGATACGTTCGTTGACGTTAACCGCACTTGATGAGAAACCGAAATGTCATACAATGCGCATATGCGCAGGCGTAGTGTTCCTCGCGATATGACTACGCGAGTTAGGCTACCAGCAATACATCACAATTCCCTCCACACTCAACTCTAAACTACCCTTAAATTGTTTTTGAGTGACATACACAAACATACAATTTCAACAATTTGTATTGCACTTAATCAATGTCCAAAGTGTAGTCTTTGAACCGACGTGGCAATTTGCTTCGATTTCTACGTGAGCTTCTTCTCATTAGTGCCTCTTCAGTCTTGATGTCACTTTTCGGGGTGTCTGTCAGACCAGGATTTAGAAACCCATAAAAAGCACTTGACACACTGACTGTCATCTGTGAACTCTATAGTTTCACTATTCAAGTCCTCATGGCTACTACTGAGCTCATCAAGATTTTGTAATCTTGCTTCCTGTCCTAGTGAAGACGTGGAAGGAATGTCAGGGTCTTTTAAAACTTCTATATTGCTGCCTACTTCTATGAAGTTTTTGCAATCCCTTTCCTACTAAGCACCCTAGGTTCAAGTATGATCAAACGTAATAAAATAAATGGATTCGTAATGGATCTGATACCTTCCTAGGCCATTTGCACACTCCAAGTGAACTCCACGCTATATTAGTCGTAAAAAGAGTTTTTATAAGTATCTATATATAACATAAAGTATTGAAAAAAAAACGCATTCTACTATATCCCGGAAACCATATATTGATGCGATGCTCCTTTAAAAAGTTAGCATATTTTCAAGTTTTAAACTGTCGTTAGCAATATGGATTTTCACCGAAATTTAATCAGCTCTTTTCAGTATTGTGACAGACATACACACAGACAGTCGTTTCGACGATATTGCTGAGATAGGTCAAAATACTTCCAAATAATACAGTTTCGGCGTTCCTTACAAAAACATTTTGGCTTGAAAACAATACCTTCTCTAGCCATTGCTGCGTAGGCTAGGAAAGTAAAAATAAATGACCAACATTAGTATGTCGAAGAAATTTTCTTTTCTATCTTTTTGATTTATTTCTATAAAAACTGAGCTTCCTTCAGAGCCGAAAACTAGCGTTAACATTCATAATAAGTCCTACTGCCGGTCAATTCCACAGACATCAAATTTTTGGAAGCCTATGTTCAATGCGCATTACCCTTGGAGTAATAATTGTGGAATACAATAACTCAGTTATTAGCACCTTAACTATTATTTTTACAGAGAGGTGCACCAGCATACTAACAGCAGAATTTACTAAAGAGTGCTAAGTACTAACTGGGCCGGTCTACATTTTGTATAAAAGTTTAACTTAATTTTTTGCCTTAAAAGCAATAGCTTTTAATAATAAAATAATTGTTTATAGATAGCTTCCAATAAGGACATTCCCTTTTCGTCATAGCTATCATAAAAACTCATAAATAAAAAAATAAAAAACAAAATGTTTTGGTTTGAATATGGCAGCTGTTTTTAAACCTCTAAACGTCACTAGAAGATTGAAAATAAAATTGGAGCACACCATTTGACCAGCTGTCTACTATATCTTATATGTTAATTATTATTTGGACAAGTTTACAAGTCTGACTTTTCCCTCGACACGGGTAACTTACATATAAAATTTATATCAAATCAGCTAATTACTTCATGAGATATAGATACAAAAGGGAAGCAGACACATCTAGAAACACACCTTTATACACTTATATCGACACAAGCCACTAACCTTTTTTCTTATTTATGGATTCAGTATGACGCAAAACGCCAAAAATTGAAAGCCAATAAAGTCGGGTTTGGAGTAGTTATTTGATTTTTGGCTTCCTTAAGTACTTTATAAAAATAAAGATGAGTACCCCATTAATGTGAAAGTTGACAAATGACAGTTATAATATAATAAATGACAGGTAAAGTTTGACAGATATAACATCTGACAGGCGACAAATGAAATTTTTTTCAAATATTGTCAACAACAAACACTTAACCAGTATATACCACACAATAAGTACCGCAATATTTGCATGAATAAATGCATGATAGGGTTCATAGCTCGCTTACTATAATAGAATAATATAGCTAGCAGTTACATTGTTAAAAACCAGATTACCTGACCTAAGCAATGCACCTCTTTGTTTTTTCCTCGAGTTTTTGCTTTGGACAGAAAATACCACTAAATATTTTGTTGCAACGTAATTTAAAAAATAGTCTTTTATTCAGTCATTACTGAGAGGCATACTAACATGGCAATTTAGCTAATTTTAGCCCTTATTAAGTTGGAATATTATCGTCTAAAAAAATGTGGTTGCAAGTAACATAACAACAAGTACATTTTTTGAGAAAAAAAATCGAATTTTTGAAAATTTGTACATTTTAGCTAGTTTGGACAGCTACCTACTAAAGCCAGCAAGCATGACAAAGTATGTTTCATGATTTTTGCTGAGATGTGCTATTTCGCTAACAAATCACTTTTTAAAAAATTGTTTTAAAAATTTTAGGAACCACCCCTTTTATGGCAGTTTGTAGGGGTACCATCCACCAAACTTTAAACCATAGATAATTTAAGTCCATAGCTTCTTCCAGGAGGAGTCTGGCGTATTTTATATTAACGTTGATATCCATTAAAATATGATCAAAACAAAAAAACTATATCTTTAGGTACATTTTAGTTCTAAGAGCAGCTTTGCCGGCCATACGGCTTTTAAAGAGATGATGCAGTGAAATAAAACCAATAAAAATTATTTTTAATTATAGTTATTCAAATTTTGCTATTTTTAAACATCGTCCGCCAGTTTTGTTTGGCCACCAATTGTTTAGGCGACCACACAATTCGAGATGAATGAATGAACCGAGCCATCATACTTTTTTAACATCCTGGCAAAATGCTCTAACTATGGTAAAAAGGAAAATTAGTACCCCCAATTGATACCCTTAAGTTGACTAAAAGACCATGGACTAAAGAAGGTATATAATTTTTTCCCTCGATCATAGATTATTTCTATTGGTTTTTGAACCCTGCACCACACCTCACGGGTGATACTACATTTTAAGAATATTTTTACACGGAATCATACTATGACTGAACGCTCTATACTTCCAAGAAATAACATAAAGTTACAAAACCTTTTTTGCTTTTTCTTTAGTTTTAGTTTTAGTTAATTTAATCACTTGGAAATTGCAGTTATTTAACCTGTATGTAGTTCAACAAGACTTCAGCAGATTTTATTTTTATTTCTATTTGTCATTTAAGTTTTAAAAAAATTAAGCAAATTATATTATTAATATCAAGAAATACATATCTTTTAAAAAGTAAAATAATAATAACTAAAATATACTTATATTGGGATCAAGTTTATAGATTTAGTATTTAAACGCTGGTCTAAGTACTCAGTTTTAAGATCTTTGTAAATACTGGCGAAAGCGTCCAAAGTTTGTGTTTAGCAACGTCACCTTTACGACCATTTCTTTTCCTTCCGCCGACTACCCACAAATTTATCTTGAACTTTTCGCAAACAAAATGCCGAACTTTATTCCAACGCAAGCCAAACATCGTAGTTAAATTGAATCTTAAGATCTCAATTCTCCAAAATTTTGTTTTATCTTTGGAGTTCACTTATTAAAGATTAGCAAGCCATTAACCGCCTAGCTTTGCGGGTACCGACAGAAGGACTATTTATTTCAGGAATGTTTAATCGCTAAATAGTAAACGAACACAAAAGAAAGTATTCATTAAGGGCTATCAAAACGGACGAGCTACGATCTACCACTTTTCTAATGTAACAGACAAACAGAGATAGATGCAGGTTGAACTTTTTTGTTTGGTCTTTAAAATAGTGGTTGGAATAACAGTTCAATATTAATTTATTTTTTTGGAAATAAATCCAATTTTGAGATTGTTTTTATTATATCTCTTTAAGCCGAATCAATATCTCATACAATTGAAAAGATAATTGAAGTAGCGGCTTATAATCAATTAATGCACTACTTTTCTTCTAACAATATATTTATCGAAAACCTGTCTGGATTTCGGGCAAAGCACTCATGTGAGACTGCACTGCAGTTAACACTTACTAATTGGTACCAAGCTATAGAGGATGGTCAATACGTTGTAGTAGTTTTGACTTTAAGCGAGCTTTCGAGACCATTGATAGGGAGATTTTGTTAAAAAAGTTAGAGTACTATGGGATTGGAGGAATAGTACTGCAGTGGGTTGGGGAATATTTAAATGATAGAACGCAGGTTACAGTTATTAATAATTCCATATCAACGATAGAGTCTAATAACTTGGGCGAACCACAGGGAAGTGTATTGGGACCACTGTTTTTTATAACATATGTGAACGATATTGCATTGAAACTTGAATGTGACTATTTTAACTTATTTGCAGATGATACTTATGTAGGAACAAAAGATAAAGATTTAAATTCAGCTATATGTAGAATCAACAATCAACTTAAAATAATTTCTAACTATAATAAGGTAAATAAACTTAAACTTAATACTTCTAAGACTAAAGCAATGATTCTGTGTAAGCAGCATTTATATCGAAAAATTGATTTTAATCAAATAAATATATCTATCGATGGAGAAAATATCGAAATCATAGATGACACAAAATATTTGGGATTCATGTTGGAATGAACATTGAACTTAAAGACACATTTTCAACATGTTTATAAAAAAATTGCAAAAAAATTATATTTTCTTTCACGTGTATCGAGACACTTATCAATGAAGTCAACTGTTACAGTATATAAAACTATAGTTCAACCGCACTTTGATTACTGTGCCAGTGTTTTATACTTCTTAGACAGTAATTGCAAAGGAGCTCTTCAAAAACTACAAAATCGAGGCATGCGTATAATATTTAAATGCAACAGAAGGACTCCTATAGACACTATGTTAAGCACATTAGATTGGCTAAGTGTGAACATTCGCCACAAATATTTTTTACTTATTTTTGTTTATAAGATTCTTAATAACTTGATGCCTCCATATTTTGATAGATTTTTAAAATTTAATATGGATGTTCATAGGTATCCAACAAGAAACAGGTACAATTTCTATATACCTAAAGTAAAAACAAAAAAATATTCAAAAAAAACAGCTTACCATCAGAAATTAAACAATCTCAAAGTCTTGAAATTTTTATAAGACAATTTTTAAATGAGCGTTAATCATAATTTTAGAGTCTTCAAAATTTCGTAATGCGTTGCATAGGAATTTTATTAATTTTTTTTAAAAATGTATTTGAGTTTAATATTTTTTCCTTTAAAATTGAAAATCTAAGATTTAACTGTAGATATTTGTTTGACATTTAACCGTAATAAATATGTTTCTTAGTTTCTTAGAGTCGATTGAGGATTTGTATTTGTTTAGCTTTGTTGTATTAGGCATAACTAGAGCAACAAATAAAGAGTTATTATTATTACAAAAAATAAATTTAAAGCCGAAGCGAATGTGTTCTTCTACGTGGCAAGTACTCGGCTCACCTACGCCTTGATTACACAAAGAGCGTTTATTTATTTGAACTGTAAGCTCCATACGTTCCATACGCGGAAAGAACTGCTCCTCCCTCTCCGAGCTGTTTTACCAAGCGTTTGGAGCATTTACTAGCGCCCTCTAAATTTTAAGGCGGTTGAAACAAAAAGCGAGGTTAAAGCGGATTCATAACCACAATTTTTGTAATTTTCTTTTTGTTTTTTAAAAGACAGTGCTTTTTATTTGTGTTCCGGTACAAAAATTATTATTCTCAGTATGCACCTTTTTTATCTCGCAAAGGTTTATAGTCAGAGAAGGATTTTTTAATTTTTGTGCTATAAAACGTCGCAATGCCTGTTCTTTATGAAGTTCTACCAAATGGGAAACCTTCCCTTATTTCATGCATACAACGGAGGAAATATTTGATCTCAAGCTTAAGCTCCGCTTGCTCTACTCTGCGATCCATTAAACGAACGCTCTTACTGTTCATTTCGTAATTTTTGAGATATTTTTACAGTTATCATAATAACCAGCATGGGCCAGCGAAAAAACGTTGTACAAAAAATTATGAAATTAACTTTATGCTGTAAAATTTTGGAATTTTATATAGTTACTTGTTTCTCCCAAAACAGCGAATTGATTTTTTATTAACTTCGGCGGTCGCCATCTCGGATTCTCAAGCCGGAAAATCTGGGATCCTCGAATGAAAATTTATCTTTAGGTGTTAGGTTTTTTTTTTAAATACCCTATAAATTTACTCAACTAATATGAAGTTCTAACAAATGGGAAACTTTTACCCATTTTATGCACACAACAGAGGAAATATTTGACAAAATGCTATGTATAAGCTCCGCACGCTCCGAAAGCTGTTCGTTTATTATTTCAAGCTCTATTTGCTCAATGATCAGGAAATGGCCGCTCAAGCTCCACTTGCTCTACTTCGCGATCCAAGTAACGAACGCTCTTACTGTTCATTTCGTAATTTTTTAGATACTTTATTTTGACAGTTCATAACAACCAGCATAGGCTAGTAAAAAAGTTATATCAAAAATTATGAAATGAACTGTATGCAATACAACTTTACGTAGTTATGTGTTTACACAAATCACAATATAAAAAAAATTATTCTTATTGTTCAATTTTGTTTTAAAAATATTAACACTGCATTTTGGATTTTAAATAAACTTTATTGTGAAAAAAACCGTTTTACAATACAATTAAATAAATAAATGCCAATAAAAAGTAAAATCCATGTCAAAGTTAACAGTTGGCGTGCTGTGCATGGCGGAAAATTTTAATTCAAAATAAGCAATTCTAAATCTTGAATATTGAACCTTTATTATGCGTTAGGTTTTTGTCCAGGATTGTCGTATAAAAGGTAGTTTTCAGCTTTATTAGACTTTTATTTTTCTTAATTTAAAATAAAAATCCAAAAAAGCTGAAACCTATCTTTTATTATTAAGTAAAATTAAGTTTGAATAAAAATCTTCCGGTTATTTAAAAAACAAGATTTTCCTAATTAAATAGTTTTTGTCTCAAATGCCTCTTATACTACAAAAGACTGTATTAAGGCTCTTTTTGTTCCCTTTTTTCTGTATTGGAAATACTTTTGTATTAAATTTATGTCGTGTTTTTATTCCTCGGCAATTCCGAATTAACTATTGAAAAAATTTACGCTGACTTCTGGCTCGTATCCTTTATCTAACCAAATTACAGGGTGGAAATTAAAACAGCTCATAAAATAAAGCCTACATTTAGTAGTCCGTATATCGAACAATTTCAAAGGCAAAGAGATAATATGTAAACTGCTCTTGGTCAGCCAACTCACCAAGAGTTCCATTAAAGCCTTTGTGTCTATATTTTCTGATTTACTATACGTTTGTAATGGTTTTTGCGTATTATTAAAGCAGTAAATAATAATCTTTATTGAAGTAGTATTTCCACAGTTAATTACATTTAAGTGACGTAAAGTGATAAAATTCTATAGTACAGGGTGTCCGAACATCGATGTCTTAAAGGGGTTTCAGGTATTTCTGGTAAGTGTACTTATCGTAGAGCACGCTCTTCATCTAGGCCGGGTACAGGGTGTTTTTTTAAGGATGGCAGCACCATTTATCTCAAAACTAGTACAGCTGCGACTATAGAAAAAAATCTTTATAACAAAATCGGGCATTAAAAATTTACCTAAAATATTTCTGTTTATGTAGCTTCCCACAAGGGGAAATAGTCACATTTCCCAACTGGACAAATTGATTTTTTTTATAAAAGTCTATGATATACATACATAATTTAAAATTAAATAAATTTGTCAATTTAGGGAGAGAAAATTTGGGAAATTTAAATGTGCATATAATAAACTATTTCAATACTAAAATCAGCTTTTTAGATTTTCAAAATCTACTCAATCTGATTAGTTCAATATTTTTATCAACATCGAAAATCACAGAACTCAAAGCAGCAGAACAATCAAAGCAAGTGACACAATGACACCGGAACATAGCCATTCACGCAAACAAAAATGAACGAAACAAAAGTATCCAATGTTCACATTACTTTTTATCTTACCTAAATTCAATTTAAAATCACACCACTTGATATAAAAATCAAAAATTCAATTTGTAACCTAGTCACGCACACAAGGTCCGTTTACATAAATCCCACCAAATGCGTTACTAATATAATTATTATTTCTCTGCCTTGTAAAATACTGTTAACTTTCACTGGTGCGCTTTAAAAACTTGCTGTAAAAGTACCAGTATTTTTATCAGCTGTTTTTTTTAAATACATAACCTCAGTTTCTATTTATCAACAAAATTTTGGGTTTGTGTTTTCCAAACTGTATAAATATTCTAGTGCACGTTGAGTATTTCTTAGGACTACCTGAACTCTAACCGAAAATAAGGAATATATCGTCATTGATATTAACGTAACTCATTTATTGTAATTTTACAAGAGAGCAATTTCAAGTTTTAGGGAAAGTTTATATTGGATTTATATCACTAAAAATGTTTTTGGATCTAATGATTTTTGTGCTATTTGAGAGATTTTCATAAGTTGCGACACTTTGTAAGATGAAAGAACGACACAAATAAGGTAGTATTATGGTCATCTCAAAATTGCATTTTTTTGAGATACTTTCAGTTTGTAAGATCAACGACGATATGTCATGTCATTTCCCGAAGTATTTACAAACTCAAGGTGGGTTTATACCCTTTTATTTTGGTTTAAATGTTATTAAACTTGTAACTTGCACGGAGAACAATTAATGAGGTTAGACATAGTCCGAGGCCATAGCGTCTTGCGTGGGCTTTTTAATGAAGATTTTACAAAACCTATTTTAATCGATTATTAATAATCCCACTAACACTACCTGTCCTGTTAACAGACCCAAAATTCTCTCAGTCTAAAAGTAAGGTTAGGGTGCCAAAATATTTTTTCAATTCTGAACGGTAAAGCTAAAGAAATGAAACTTGGCACGCACATCGGCCTACATGTACTTATTTTTTGACTGTTAAAAAAAACTATATATTCTGCTCCTAGAAGGCGCAAGGAGGCAAAATGTGTTTTTAGAATATGCCTTATATCCTCTAAACCATTGCACCTGCACAACTATGTCTTATCAATTTGTTTGAAACTCGTAGACAATGATTGTGTAGAAATAAAATTTCGGACTTCCATTGTCTTTATTTATTTTAAAACACGACGTTTCGGTTAGTAAGTTTCTCTAACCGTTATCAAGTGTAAACTAAACAATCTAGTCTCTAGGCTACTACTTATACTACTTGGTGTGCAGTCAGGTGTGACGGCCCGCCCCCTTTTTTAATCCTAAGACGCCTGTTTTCCTTAAGGAGTGGTTTCCATATGTTTGGTATGTCCGTGCTTGGTTGACTGAAAACTTCTTTATTCTGCATTATATACGCAGCTTCAATAAACTTTCGTTTTCGCCAATGCGACTCCTTATGTAAAACTTTAGCTTCTGACCACTGAATCCTGTGATCATTTGACCATGCATGATCTGCTATACCGGATTTTTCAATATCCCCTAATTGGGTACTTTTTAGATGTTCATTTACTCTAACCTGAAGAGGGCGTTTCGTTTCACCTACATATGATTTACCACACTCACACGGGATTTGGTAAATACATTCCTTATTATTTGAGGGATTGTCTGGTTTTGTTTTAGTTACAAAACTTCTTATCGTATTTCCCGAAGAAAATACTGTTTTTATATTATAGTGCTTAGCTATTCGTCTTATGTTTTCTGAAATCCCTTGAACATATGGAATGTTAATAACACCTAACGGATTATTATTTTGGGAATTTGGTACATTTAGTTTGTTTTTAATTTTAAATATCGTTGAGTTTATTAATTTCTCGGAATAACCATTCTGTTGTAAGTCCTTTTTAATGTTGTTAATTTCTGTGGTTAATTCTTCATTATTACTACAAATATTTACGGCTCTTAAATACAAACTTCTTATAACTCCTTGATTTGTTGCAACAGAATAAATATAAATAAAAATAAATAAAGACAATGGAAGTCCGAAATTTTATTTCTACACAATCATTGTCTACGAGTTTCAAACAAAGAGTTGAAGAACGGTACGGACCCGGAATCAACAATCTATTCAGAGGCTACGAGAAGACCAAACTTAAAGTGATAAAGGAAGAAGAACACATTTCATTCTTGTGCGAGGCGCGCGACATTGGTGTCGTTCCGGTTAGTTTCCGCCTAAAAGCCAACTTTCCGGGAGTGAGAACGAAGAAGATCTTAGAGAGGACAAGCCAAGCACTAATCCGATCCCAAATCAAATACCATCGATGGAGAAAAGCCAATTTCAACGCCGACATGGAGGAGCGATTTGACGAAATTAGACGACACACATGGGAGGAAGACTACGAACCGATACTGAGTAAAATTGACAGTACGTGCAACAGAGAACGACAGAAGATACGATCAACTCACCGAGAAAAATTTAAGAAACTACAGACACGTACTCAAGATAGAACAGACTCAACAACACCAAGCACTATAGTAAACATCTCCAAAAGGACTCTGAGCAACAACGAAGAATTTGTACTCAGTAAGGGACTTAAGTTCGCCATTGCATCGGCACAGACACCGACACTGGAAATTATTGCGGCAATAGAGACCGTTAGTCTACCTCAACCCGAAGCTGATGAGTTTTGCAATAAAGTAAGAACAACGCTGGACAGAAAGAAGCAACAAAAGACAAACATCACCAGTCAAGAACAACGGGCAATCAAGAACCTGCAGGCTGACAAATCAATTAAGATTCTACCGGCCGACAAAGGAAACGCAATGGTGATCATGGATGTCGAGACTTACGACAAAAAGATCGAAGAAGTTCTGGAGAAAGGAGACTACAAGCAACTACCCAAAGACCCAACCACCACCATAGAAGGACGCATCTACAGGACTTTGAAGAAGTATGCTGAAAATATCCCGGACGCTGCTAGATCCCGCCTGACTCCACACCACAGTAAGGCACCACATTTTTATGGATTACCAAAGATCCATAAGAAGGATATACCACTGCGACCATTTACAAGCTCCAGGGACTCACCGACCAGCATTTTGTCGAAGTTTTTGTTGGACATAATTCAACCACTACAGGGTAAGTCCGAATCTTTTGTCAAAAACTCGGAACATTTTGTGGAGGTTTTAAAAGGTATCGAATTAGATCCTGGCGATAGATTTGTAAGTTTTGATGTAGCAAGTCTCTACACCAACGTGCCAATAAATGAGTCACTCAGTATCATTAAAAACAAATTACAAACTGATGATACACTTCACGAGAGAACAACGCTATCGGTGGAGGGGGTGATGGATCTTTTGGAGCTCTGTCTCCGTAACTCTTACTTTCAAGTGAAAGATAAGTTTTACGCGCAAAATGATGGACTCCCAATGGGTTCATCTCTTTCGCCAGTGGTAGCAAACATCTACATGGAGTGGTTCGAGGGCCATGCGATCAACACAGCAAGAGTCAAACCAAAACTATGGCTACGATACATGGATGACACATTTATTATATGGCCGGAAAATGATGACGAACTACAAAATTTTCTACACCATTTAAACGGTATTCGACCAACAATCAAGTGCACCATGGAAATTGAAAAAGATTCGGCCTTACCTTTTTTGGATGTTCTTGTCAAACGATTAGACAGAAACTGATTAGTTCAATATTTTTATCAACATCGAAAATCACAGAACTCAAAGCAGCAGAACAATCAAAGCAAGTGACACAATGACACCGGAACATAGCCATTCACGCAAACAAAAATGAACGAAACAAAAGTATCCAATGTTCACATTACTTTTTATCTTACCTAAATTCAATTTAAAATCACACCACTTGATATAAAAATCAAAAATTCAATTTGTAACCTAGTCACGCACACAAGGTCCGTTTACATAAATCCCACCAAATGCGTTACTAATATAATTATTATTTCTCTGCCTTGTAAAATACTGTTAACTTTCACTGGTCCGCTTTAAAAACTTGCTGTAAAAGTACCAGTATTTTTATCAGCTGTTTTTTTTAAATACATAACCTCAGTTTCTATTTATCAACAAAATTTTGGGTTTGTGTTTTCCAAACTGTATAAATATTCTAGTGCACGTTGAGTATTTCTTAGGACTACCTGAACTCTAACCGAAAATAAGGAATATATCGTCATTGATATTAACGTAACTCATTTATTGTAATTTTACAAGAGAGCAATTTCAAGTTTTAGGGAAAGTTTATATTGGATTTATATCACTAAAAATGTTTTTGGATCTAATGATTTTTGTGCTATTTAAAAGATTTTCATAAGTTGCGACACTTTGTAAGATGAAAGAACGACACAAATAAGGTAGTATTATGGTCATCTCAAAATTGCATTTTTTTGAGATACTTTCAGTTTGTAAGATCAACGACGATATGTCATGTCATTTCCCGAAGTATTTACAAACTCAAGGTGGGTTTATACCCTTTTATTTTGGTTTAAATGTTATTAAACTTGTAACTTGCACGGAGAACAATTAATGAGGTTAGACATAGTCCGAGGCCATAGCGTCTTGCGTGGGCTTTTTAATGAAGATTTTACAAAACCTATTTTAATCGATTATTAATAATCCCACTAACACTACCTGTCCTGTTAACAGACCCAAAATTCTCTCAGTCTAAAAGTAAGGTTAGGGTGCCAAAATATTTTTTCAATTCTGAACGGTAAAGCTAAAGAAATGAAACTTGGCACGCACATCGGCCTACATGTACTTATTTTTTGACTGTTAAAAAAAACTATATATTCTGCTCCTAGAAGGCGCAAGGAGGCAAAATGTGTTTTTAGAATATGCCTTATATCCTCTAAACCATTGCACCTGCACAACTATGTCTTATCAATTTGTTTGAAACTCGTAGACAATGATTGTGTAGAAATAAAATTTCGGACTTCCATTGTCTTTATTTATTTTAAAACACGACGTTTCGGTTAGTAAGTTTCTCTAACCGTTATCAAGTGTAAACTAAACAATCTAGTCTCTAGGCTACTACTTATACTACTTGGTGTGCAGTCAGGTGTGACGGCCCGCCCCCTTTTTTAATCCTAAGACGCCTGTTTTCCTTAAGGAGTGGTTTCCATATGTTTGGTATGTCCGTGCTTGGTTGACTGAAAACTTCTTTATTCTGCATTATATACGCAGCTTCAATAAACTTTCGTTTTCGCCAATGCGACTCCTTATGTAAAACTTTAGCTTCTGACCACTGAATCCTGTGATCATTTGACCATGCATGATCTGCTATACCGGATTTTTCAATATCCCCTAATTGGGTACTTTTTAGATGTTCATTTACTCTAACCTGAAGAGGGCGTTTCGTTTCACCTACATATGATTTACCACACTCACACGGGATTTGGTAAATACATTCCTTATTATTTGAGGGATTGTCTGATTTTGTTTTAGTTACAAAACTTCTTATCGTATTTCCCGAAGAAAATACTGTTTTTATATTATAGTGCTTAGCTATTCGTCTTATGTTTTCTGAAATCCCTTGAACATATGGAATGTTAATAACACCTAACGGATTATTATTTTGAGAATTTGGTACATTTAGTTTGTTTTTAATTTTAAATATCGTTGAGTTTATTAATTTCTCGGAATAACCATTCTGTTGTAAGTCCTTTTTAATGTTGTTAATTTCTGTGGTTAATTCTTCATTATTACTACAAATATTTACGGCTCTTAAATACAAACTTCTTATAACTCCTTGTTTTGTTGCAACAGAATAAATATAAATAAAAATAAATAAAGACAATGGAAGTCCGAAATTTTATTTCTACACAATCATTGTCTACGAGTTTCAAACAAAGAGTTGAAGAACGGTACGGACCCGGAATCAACAATCTATTCAGAGGCTACGAGAAGACCAAACTTAAAGTGATAAAGGAAGAAGAACACATTTCATTCTTGTGCGAGGCGCGCGACATTGGTGTCATTCCGGTTAGTTTCCGCCTAAAAGCCAACTTTCCGGGAGTGAGAACGAAGAAGATCTTAGAGAGGACAAGCCAAGCACTAATCCGATCCCAAATCAAATACCATCGATGGAGAAAAGCCAACTTCAACGCCGACATGGAGGAGCGATTTGACGAAATTAGACGACACACATGGGAGGAAGACTACGAACCGATACTGAGTAAAATTGACAGTACGTGCAACAGAGAATGACAGAAGATACGATCAACTCACCGAGAAAAATTTAAGAAACTACAGACACGTACTCAAGATAGAACAGACTCAACAACACCAAGCACTATAGTAAACATCTCCAAAAGGACTCTGAGCAACAACGAAGAATTTGTACTCAGTAAGGGACTTAAGTTCGCCATTGCATCGGCACAGACACCGACACTGGAAATTATTGCGGCAATAGAGACCGTTAGTCTACCTCAACCCGAAGCTGATGAGTTTTGCAATAAAGTAAGAACAACGCTGGACAGAAAGAAGCAACAAAAGACAAACATCACCAGTCAAGAACAACGGGCAATCAAGAACCTGCAGGCTGACAAATCAATTAAGATTCTACCGGCCGACAAAGGAAACGCAACGGTGATCATGGATGTCGAGACTTACGACAAAAAGATCGAAGAAGTTCTGGAGAAAGGAGACTACAAGCAACTACCCAAAGACCCAACCACCACCATAGAAGGACGCATCTACAGGACTTTGAAGAAGTATGCTGAAAATATCCCGGACGCTGCTAGATCCCGCCTGACTCCACACCACAGTAAGGCACCACATTTTTATGGATTACCAAAGATCCATAAGAAGGATATACCACTGCGACCATTTACAAGCTCCAGGGACTCACCGACCAGCATTTTGTCGAAGTTTTTGTTGGACATAATTCAACCACTACAGGGTAAGTCCGAATCTTTTGTCAAAAACTCGGAACATTTTGTGGAGGTTTTAAAAGGTATCGAATTAGATCCTGGCGATAGATTTGTAAGTTTTGATGTAGCAAGTCTCTACACCAACGTGCCAATAAATGAGTCACTCAGTATCATTAAAAACAAATTACAAACTGATGATACACTTCACGAGAGAACAACGCTATCGGTGGAGGGGGTGATGGATCTTTTGGAGCTCTGTCTCCGTAACTCTTACTTTCAAGTGAAAGATAAGTTTTACGCGCAAAATGATGGACTCCCAATGGGTTCATCTCTTTCGCCAGTGGTAGCAAACATCTACATGGAGTGGTTCGAGGGCCATGCGATCAACACAGCAAGAGTCAAACCAAAACTATGGCTACGATACATGGATGACACATTTATTATATGGCCGGAAAATGATGACGAACTACAAAATTTTCTACACCATTTAAACGGTATTCGACCAACAATCAAGTGCACCATGGAAATTGAAAAAGATTCGGCCTTACCTTTTTTGGATGTTCTTGTCAAACGATTAGACAGAAACTGATTAGTTCAATATTTTTATCAACATCGAAAATCACAGAACTCAAAGCAGCAGAACAATCAAAGCAAGTGACACAATGACACCGGAACATAGCCATTCACGCAAACAAAAATGAACGAAACAAAAGTATCCAATGTTCACATTACTTTTTATCTTACCTAAATTCAATTTAAAATCACACCACTTGATATAAAAATCAAAAATTCAATTTGTAACCTAGTCACGCACACAAGGTCCGTTTACATAAATCCCACCAAATGCGTTACTAATATAATTATTATTTCTCTGCCTTGTAAAATACTGTTAACTTTCACTGGTCCGCTTTAAAAACTTGCTGTAAAAGTACCAGTATTTTTATCAGCTGTTTTTTTTAAATACATAACCTCAGTTTCTATTTATCAACAAAATTTTGGGTGTGTGTTTTCCAAACTGTATAAATATTCTAGTGCACGTTGAGTATTTCTTAGGACTACCTGAACTCTAACCGAAAATAAGGAATATATCGTCATTGATATTAACGTAACTCATTTATTGTAATTTTACAAGAGAGCAATTTCAAGTTTTAGGGAAAGTTTATATTGGATTTATATCACTAAAAATGTTTTTGGATCTAATGATTTTTGTGCTATTTAAAAGATTTTCATAAGTTGCGACACTTTGTAAGATGAAAGAACGACACAAATAAGGTAGTATTATGGTCATCTCAAAATTGCATTTTTTTGAGATACTTTCAGTTTGTAAGATCAACGACGATATGTCATGTCATTTCCCGAAGTATTTACAAACTCAAGGTGGGTTTATACCCTTTTATTTTGGTTTAAATGTTATTAAACTTGTAACTTGCACGGAGAACAATTAATGCGGTTAGACATAGTCCGAGGCCATAGCGTCTTGCGTGGGCTTTTTAATGAAGATTTTACAAAACCTATTTTAATCGATTATTAATAATCCCACTAACACTACCTGTCCTGTTAACAGACCCAAAATTCTCTCAGTCTAAAAGTAAGGTTAGGGTGCCAAAATATTTTTTCAATTCTGAACGGTAAAGCTAAAGAAATGAAACTTGGCACGCACATCGGCCTACATGTACTTATTTTTTGACTGTTAAAAAAAACTATATATTCTGCTCCTAGAAGGCGCAAGGAGGCAAAATGTGTTTTTAGAATATGCCTTATATCCTCTAAACCATTGCACCTGCACAACTATGTCTTATCAATTTGTTTGAAACTCGTAGACAATGATTGTGTAGAAATAAAATTTCGGACTTCCATTGTCTTTATTTATTTTAAAACACGACGTTTCGGTTAGTAAGTTTCTCTAACCGTTATCAAGTGTAAACTAAACAATCTAGTCTCTAGGCTACTACTTATACTACTTGGTGTGCAGTCAGGTGTGACGGCCCGCCCCCTTTTTTAATCCTAAGACGCCTGTTTTCCTTAAGGAGTGGTTTCCATATGTTTGGTATGTCCGTGCTTGGTTGACTGAAAACTTCTTTATTCTGCATTATATACGCAGCTTCAATAAACTTTCGTTTTCGCCAATGCGACTCCTTATGTAAAACTTTAGCTTCTGACCACTGAATCCTGTGATCATTTGACCATGCATGATCTGCTATACCGGATTTTTCAATATCCCCTAATTGGGTACTTTTTAGATGTTCATTTACTCTAACCTGAAGAGGGCGTTTCGTTTCACCTACATATGATTTACCACACTCACACGGGATTTGGTAAATACATTCCTTATTATTTGAGGGATTGTCTGGTTTTGTTTTAGTTACAAAACTTCTTATCGTATTTCCCGAAGAAAATACTGTTTTTATATTATAGTGCTTAGCTATTCGTCTCATGTTTTCTGAAATCCCTTGAACATATGGAATGTTAATAACACCTAACGGATTATTATTTTGAGAATTTGGTACATTTAGTTTGTTTTTAATTTTAAATATCGTTGAGTTTATTAATTTCTCGGAATAACCATTCTGTTGTAAGTCCTTTTTAATGTTGTTAATTTCTGTGGTTAATTCTTCATTATTACTACAAATATTTACGGCTCTTAAATACAAACTTCTTATAACTCCTTGTTTTGTTGCAACAGAATAAATATAAATAAAAATAAATAAAGACAATGGAAGTCCGAAATTTTATTTCTACACAATCATTGTCTACGAGTTTCAAACAAAGAGTTGAAGAACGGTACGGACCCGGAATCAACAATCTATTCAGAGGCTACGAGAAGACCAAACTTAAAGTGATAAAGGAAGAAGAACACATTTCATTCTTGTGCGAGGCGCGCGACATTGGTGTCATTCCGGTTAGTTTCCGCCTAAAAGCCAACTTTCCGGGAGTGAGAACGAAGAAGATCTTAGAGAGGACAAGCCAAGCACTAATCCGATCCCAAATCAAATACCATCGATGGAGAAAAGCCAACTTCAACGCCGACATGGAGGAGCGATTTGACGAAATTAGACGACACACATGGGAGGAAGACTACGAACCGATACTGAGTAAAATTGACAGTACGTGCAACAGAGAACGACAGAAGATACGATCAACTCACCGAGAAAAATTTAAGAAACTACAGACACGTACTCAAGATAGAACAGACTCAACAACACCAAGCACTATAGTAAACATCTCCAAAAGGACTCTGAGCAACAACGAAGAATTTGTACTCAGTAAGGGACTTAAGTTCGCCATTGCATCGGCACAGACACCGACACTGGAAATTATTGCGGCAATAGAGACCGTTAGTCTACCTCAACCCGAAGCTGATGAGTTTTGCAATAAAGTAAGAACAACGCTGGACAGAAAGAAGCAACAAAAGACAAACATCACCAGTCAAGAACAACGGGCAATCAAGAACCTGCAGGCTGACAAATCAATTAAGATTCTACCGGCCGACAAAGGAAACGCAACGGTGATCATGGATGTCGAGACTTACGACAAAAAGATCGAAGAAGTTCTGGAGAAAGGAGACTACAAGCAACTACCCAAAGACCCAACCACCACCATAGAAGGACGCATCTACAGGACTTTGAAGAAGTATGCTGAAAATATCCCGGACGCTGCTAGATCCCGCCTGACTCCACACCACAGTAAGGCACCACATTTTTATGGATTACCAAAGATCCATAAGAAGGATATACCACTGCGACCATTTACAAGCTCCAGGGACTCACCGACCAGCATTTTGTCGAAGTTTTTGTTGGACATAATTCAACCACTACAGGGTAAGTCCGAATCTTTTGTCAAAAACTCGGAACATTTTGTGGAGGTTTTAAAAGGTATCGAATTAGATCCTGGCGATAGATTTGTAAGTTTTGATGTAGCAAGTCTCTACACCAACGTGCCAATAACTGAGTCACTCAGCATCATTAAAAACAAATTACAAACTGATGATACACTTCACGAGAGAACAACGCTATCGGTGGAGGGGGTGATGGATCTTTTGGAGCTCTGTCTCCGTAACTCTTACTTTCAAGTGAAAGATAAGTTTTACGCGCAAAATGATGGACTCCCAATGGGTTCATCTCTTTCGCCAGTGGTAGCAAACATCTACATGGAGTGGTTCGAGGGCCATGCGATCAACACAGCAAGAGTCAAACCAAAACTATGGCTACGATACATGGATGACACATTTATTATATGGCCGGAAAATGATGACGAACTACAAAATTTTCTACACCATTTAAACGGTATTCGACCAACAATCAAGTGCACCATGGAAATTGAAAAAGATTCGGCCTTACCTTTTTTGGATGTTCTTGTCAAACGATTAGACAGAAACATTTAAACCACTGTATATAGGAAACCTACACACACGGGACAGTACCTAAATTTTAAGTCTAATCATTCTGTTGCAACAAAACAAGGAGTTATAAGAAGTTTGTATTTAAGAGCCGTAAATATTTGTAGTAATAATGAAGAATTAACCACAGAAATTAACAACATTAAAAAGGACTTACAACAGAATGGTTATTCCGAGAAATTAATAAACTCAACGATATTCAAAATTAAAAACAAACTAAATGTACCAAATTCTCAAAATAATAATCCGTTAGGTGTTATTAACATTCCATATGTTCAAGGGATTTCAGAAAACATAAGACGAATAGCTAAGCACTATAATATAAAAACAGTATTTTCTTCGAGAAATACGATAAGAAGTTTTGTAACTAAAACAAAACCAGACAATCCCTCAAATAATAAGGAATGTATTTACCAAATCACGTGTGAGTGTGGTAAATCATATGTAGGTGAAACGAAACGCCCTCTTCAGGTTAGAGTAAATGAACATCTAAAAAGTACCCAATTAGGGGATATTGAAAAATCCGGTATAGCAGATCATGCATGGTCAAATGATCACAGGATTCAGTGGTCAGAAGCTAAAGTTTTACATAAGGAGTCGCATTGGCGAAAACGAAAGTTTATTGAAGCTGCGTATATAATGCAGAATAAAGAAGTTTTCAGTCAACCAAGCACGGACATACCAAACATATGGAAACCACTCCTTAAGGAAAACAGGCGTCTTAGGATTAAAAAAGGGGGCGGGCCGTCACACCTGACTGCACACCAAGTAGTATAAGTAGTAGCCTAGAGACTAGATTGATTAGTTTACACTTGATAATGGTTAGAGATACTTACTAACCGAAACGTCGTGTTTTAAAATAAATAAAGACAATAGAAGTCCGAAATTTTATTTCTGTCTTATCAAGTTGGTAGCTCATACCATTACTCACAGTTATATAAAAAAAAAATTTAATCTGTTAGCGAGACCCCTTAGGTAGAGGCATTTTTTTGTTATTTAACAGTAGCTGTTGACCGCTTCTAAATTTAATATACTTTAAGCTTTGGCCCTGGCTCCTTGGGGATATATAAGGGGCCAACATCTTATAACAATCATAAAATACCAAAACTTTCATCTTTAGGGGCGACCCCCACCTAGGGCTAATTAATTTTCGAAGTTTAAGCAATTTAGGGGCAATAAAGATAATTTTTTGTCACAGGTAATGGTAATAACAAAAATAACTTTTTTTAAATTTGCAACGATTTCATTTAATAAATTGCTTGAACTTTAAAAAAAAATGTGATATGTAACTGATCCAATAAAATATTTTGAACTATTGATTTTCTGATTTTGCGGTGGGGTCAAAATAAGATATTGGTCCCTTACAGCCCCTAGAAGCCGGGAGCAAAATACAAAATATATAAAATTAAGACCTGGTCAACCGCAATGGTTTGATAGACATTTGTTGACATAGGGCAGAGTATAAGTCAATTAATATTTTTTTGTTTTAAATTACAAATGTTTTCCCCTACCTAGGGAGCTTCGTTAACAGCTTTTTTTTATAGTAATATGTCAGACCTGTGGGTAATTGTGTGGGCTACCATTTTAATAAGACATAGTTGTGCAGGTCCAATAGTTAGAAGATATATAAGGCATAATCTAAAAACACATTTTGTTCCGTTGCGTCCCCTAGGGGCAAAATATATAAGATCTTTTGACAGCCAAAAAATTAGTACGTGAAGGTCAATGTGCATCCCAAGGTCGATTACTATAGCTTAAACAGTTAAGAAGAAGAAATAATATTTTGACACCCTAACCTTACTTCTTGACTGAGGCAATTTAAAGTGTGTAAACAGGTCAAGCAGTGTTGGTGGAATCATTAGTAATCGATTAAAACAGGTGTTGTATAATCTTTATCAAAAAGCCCACGGAGGTCAAATTTTGACACTAAGGCCCAGGACTAACTGCAAATATTTCAAAATCAATAATTCTCGATTTCCGGAGTAGAAAATTGCGCCGCCATCTGCACCTTTGAACTATTATAAGAATCTACTTTATTTTTTTCCCGAAAAAGGTGGTTTTAAATGCAAATATCCTAAAAATTGCTAAATAAAGATTAATAAAAACGAAGAGTAGTCGAAAAGTTTTAAATTTCCTTTCTATGACCTGATACATACTTGAGTTTGGTTCCACTTTTTAATTACAGGGTTATTGGTGTTGCAACTAATTATTGCTTTTTTAACAATTTTCACTAACCTATTTTTTAAAAACTTGAATTTAATAATACTGTTCTTTTTTTTTAAATGCAAATAACCCAAAAATAAATTGGTAAATTTTTAAACAATACCAGAAAATTAAAGTTTGCATTAAAGGAATTCAAAACAATGATATTACTAAATAAATCTACACAATGTTACTTACAGTAACTGTGGATATACCTAGGTAAATTGGTAACTGTATTCCCAAATATTTTGAAAAGTTTCCTACTCCATGTGAGGCCTGCCATGTCAAGAAAATCTTTAAAATTTTTTACCACGCTCTGCGATCTTTAGCACTTTAAACTTAATATTATCATTTGGTTGCAATTAGTTTTTACCTTTCTAGCCCATGCAGCAATGGCTGGAAAAGGTATTATTTTTGACGAAAAAAATTTTTTTTTAGATAACGCCAAAAATGTCTCTCTGTCTGTATGTATGTCTGTCCATAACAGGATAGCTCCTAAACCATTGAACCGGTAAAATAGTACTCGACAGCTACCGAGCAGATTAGATTTTGGTTAAAATCCATTAATTCTAATGATAAATCCATAATTTTTTGAAAATGAAAAAAATTTAAAAATGCTAACCTTTAACGGAACATTGCATGCATATAGTAGACCACATTCTTCTCAGTAAGTTGTATTTACAAAAAACTGTTTTCAAGGCTGATGGAGCACACTCCAAGTGTGCTAATGGGCTAGTTAAGAATGTATCAGATCCGTAATAGATCAATTTATTTTAATTAATTTGAGTATTTTTATGCTTTAGAATGCTTCATTTTGGTAGTAAAAATACTAAAATATTCATAATCTACTACGTTTTATTATGATATATTTAAATGTAGGTTATTATGCGGTGATTAGCTAACTAATAATTGTATTCTTTTTTAAAATCTATATTTTTACTGCCGGCTAAGCATAGGATTATATGCAAGATTTTAAAATGCACATGCGCCACTATCTTTCATTTTTACTTTAAATATATGCAAATTATCTTCGTCTCTCTTTCTTTCATGGTATTTGGTTTTGTGAAAGTTTAACAGACTTTTACAGTTAGACCAATGGAAAATTCAATCACATAGTTGGATTTTGTCTCTTGCTTCTTATCTACAACATGCGCCTTTGCAGTAAATAGATAAGTTTAAAAAAAAATTATCTTTAGGAAGGCAAACTAAATTAAATATTTATCAAATCTTTACCCTAAATTGGGTATCACAATTTTAATTAATGGCTTTCCAAATTTACCCTTACGTGTAATTTTACTTATTGTACAGCTGATTTCATAAAAATCTGATACGACCCTTTAAAGAACTTTTAACAAAATTTGAGCGGTCTTTTCTAAGCCACCATATTAGTCTTATCCAAACCTTAATATCTTAACAATACCAAAACTGTCAATGCCAAGTAAAACAATTATAACATTGTCATTAATTACAGATAATATTTAATTGTGATTCCAACTCTCCTACGTGGAGCATTTTTCAATTTGAAATGAATCTTAAGGAAAAACGTCCTCACTCCATAAATTTCTGATAGGTTTAATCCTAAAGTGGCTTTCGACAATCGACCAAAGAACTAAGAGCCAAAATTGTTACTAAGTTGGAAATGGTTGGTCCTTCCAAGCGATAGACAAACATTTTAAAGAAAGCCGAACAACTGTTTATTCTACAAATAAAAGAACAGACACTTGAAAGGAAACAAGGATGTTCTGGCAGACCAAAAGTAAGTCAAGTTTAGGAAGATCAGGCTTTACTTCGAGTACTCTAAAATGACCCATTCGAGAGAGTGAAGTGCCGTAGAATTAAATCATCCTACCTCAGGTGCCGAACTGTAGTAAACAAGACCGAACTTACTTTTTAAATATATTATTTGGGAAAGCTAATAAAGATATTCAATCCAATTTAACAGAAAAAAGCACGTTATTTATAAAAACTTATATTGCCAAATTAGCTTTACCTTATTACCAATATTGTGAACCTAAAAACATTACACATAAAGCTAAAATTTGTAGAAAGAGTTCATAAAATAAGTTTTTTATTTTCTTGTAACTTATGTAAAAATGACTATTTTAAAATGCATTTCATGTTCATGTCTAAAGGAATAAACGGACACAATTAAAAAAATATATAGCAGCAAGTTCTTGATTACATATTCGTTAGATTATATTTACAAATAATTGGTTTTTACCTCTTTTATTAATATGACGTTTTGCCTATGACGACCCCAGGATAGTATACCAATAACGCCTCCGGGAATGTATACAAAAGCTATCCTAGGTATAACATGTATTGAAAACAATTATTTTTAAGATAACGACGAAAATGTATTTTTGGGTGTATTTGGACCGATCTTAGTAATATCGGTCTGTCGGTATCTGTGTGTGTATGTCTGTCTGTAAGACAATATATGCTCCTAACACTGCCACAAACTAATTAGATTTGGGTCAAACTATTAATGCTAATGATGGATTTTTGAAACTTAAAATATTGAAAACAAAGTAACTTTTTAACGGAGCATAGTATTCATATGCGGTTTTCCGAATATAGTAGAAAATATTTTTTTTTCCAATAATTTGTGTATAACCAAAAACTTCATAGAAACTTTAATTTCTGAGATATTTACAAAAGACTGGCTTCACGGGTGATATAGCATGGAGTTAACTTCGAGTGTGCTAACGGGTTCAGGTATCAGATCCGTCACAGATATATTTATTTTAAATTAAAAATAAATGTCCAAAAATAGACTGTATTGGGATAAAAAATAAGATGTGCTAAAGCCTTGAAGGTACTAGAAACGTTTATTTTTTTTATTTGCTAATGAATTTAATTTAAAGGCATTTTAATTGCAAATTGTTTTTTTTTATTACACCAACGCAGTGTTTAGAAATAACTTTCTTTTTTTGTTTCAAAAAACTTTGTAAATTTTTTGTAAAAGTCATCTTTTTTAGAGTTTTTGAAAAGGATACCTAATTGAATAACTAACGTAAATATTAGCCCCCTGATTTTTTAAAAAGATTTTAATTTAAATAACTAATTTTTTCTTAAACCTTTTTTACCTTCCTAGCCCGCGGAGCAATGACTAGAGAAGGTATTGTTTTTGTCGAAAAAAAATGTTTGACCTAACTTCGCAATATTGTCGTGACGACTACCCGTATGTGTTGATGTATGTCAGTAACACGATAGCTTCTAAACTGCTGAACCGACTTTCATAAAGATTTTGGGTAAAATAGTGTGCAATATTGTAAAGAGCTGGTCAAAATTTTTTAATACCAATGACATTTTTATGACACTTTAAAAACAGAAAATAAGATATAATCATTAACCCTCATATGCACCATAAGCACTTAAGCGCGCTTATAAGTTTAATCGCGATTAGGTCTCTGTTGCTCATATACAAAACAACAAAGAGGGAAAATGGATTAGCCAAGCCTTGTTACGGTGCATCTAGGGGGCCAGGAGCAGTTTTTGTCAAAGTTTATTTTTTGATATCTTGTTTAGCGGTCACAGGCAAGTGGCAGTTATGCCAAAATGTTGATTTTTTAAAGACCTTTTCAACAGGATATTAGTCCGTAGCCTAGGCGACTTTTGTCTGCATTTTTGCGTACCGTAATGAAAGCTGGTACGAATATAGTACGACTCTATAGTATTATTTCACGAAGTGGTGCTTTTCTCGAACCCAGTGCAGAGCAAAGATACAGGGTATTTTATTTTTAATTGCATCTATCTCATTAAAATTCTGTATAAAATTTAAATGTAAAGCTAGAGCAATGAAAGTCGGCACCGATTATAAGCACATACACTTTTATTTTAAGTTATAAAAAAATTATATTGCTTTATTTTCTTCCAAGAAATAAAAAATTAGTATGAACTGTTAAAAACACAGGCTGTTTTTAAAAATAATTAAAAATGTTTTGATCATTTTAAGTATTGTTTTTTATGACGACGTTACAAATCACTATCGAAAACCCAAAGTCAGCACTTTACAACAATACTAGTACAGCTTTTATTTGGTAAATATAAAAAAATTTATAGAGAGTGTTAAAAAGTAACTAGACAATAAAGTTTTTTCGTTATTTTTTATTTTAGGGCTGAAAATTCAATTAACTTATGTCAAATAAACATCTCAATGGAATCACTATACTCTCGTTTATAAACCATTTATCGGGCTCTATTTTTGTGATAAGCGCTACATCATTACCTTCCTCTGAACGTATATACCGGACCACAACAACTTTGCTGTCATTTTTATTGCTTTTTTTACATTACTAATTGTAGCTACTGCGTTAATAAGAATTTTGCATTGAAACTTGGCACAATATGTCGGCTTATTACAAGCTATGATATAAAAAAATTAAGTTAAAGTAATTTTCTAATATGCTGAAAGATACATGGTGATATTATAGAAATCATATAAAAAGTAGTAGTCTCATACTTTTGGTTATATCGGTTATGCAGTTTAATTTTACTACCTGTTATAACTACTTTTTTACATGGTGTAAGTTTTTTTACTTAGCTTTGTAAATGTAAGAATATACAGGGTGTTTCTTGTGTCAATATAATTTTTTTTAACTACCATTGCGGTTGACCAGGTCTTAATTTTATATCATACAGGGTATTGAAATTAAAGTCGGTAATATTGTTAACTTTGTTATTACCAAAACTACAAGGTCGGTTAATTAGACAAAATTTTAATATTTTTCCGCTTACTAAATTGGTGGAACAAAAACAAAATTAAATGACGCGTAGGTGAGTTATAGTAAAAAAATGTTTTTTTAAGATACGCAATAGTATACAGTACCAGCAATCCATAAAAAAATTAATAGATAAATAAAACTGTCTTTATATGACTTTTTCTTGTGAATTAAAAAGTTATTAATGAAATACAGTAATTTTCATTGTATAAAAAATATTTTTTACATAATGTGCATTATCACTAATTCTCAAATATCTATTTATTTATGACTTCTAACAACCAATTTTAAACAGGATGCAATTATGTAATTTTATTAAAAGTGTATGCTTTGGTACCCAAGCATTGGCAGATTTGTTGTTGTTTTTGCTGTTCAATTATGTTAAAAATTAAAAATTTTAGAACTTTGATTCCACTTTTACACTATTCTTATCAAGTTTTATTCAGTTAGGCTTGGTCAGGTTGTTTTAATAATTCCTGGAAGACTAAGGTGTCAGTTTTTGACATATCATATGAACAGTTTGACGTATTAACTCAAATGATATTTATTTTGATTTAGGATACTAAATTACCTAGAAATCGATACATGACCACTTTAGACGAAATAAAATTTTAACAAATTATCCTCCTACCTTTTGCTTCGTCTCCCCCTCAAAAAAGAAACCTTATTTCCAATCTTAAACTTGGATTTTTTAAATTTATAGGCTACATAGCTATAAAGTTAAAGAAACAAAAATTGTACGCGAAACTAGTTTTTTCCTCTCCCACCCTCCCTCTCTTAGAAAAGTACGCCCCTGTATCTTGGCCCTGCACTGGGTTCCATCGAAGCACCACTTCTAAAATGGCACCTCTACGTGTCTGGTACCTCTGTGCCAAAGTTCGTCACAGTACGCGAAAATGCAGACAAGCCCCTAAATTTCCCTCTTAGGCCCCGAACTATAGTCCAAATTATACGCATTTGTAATGACGTCATTTTTGTTTATCTTTGTTTATTATATTATAAACAGCGGTGACAATAAACTTTTTAAAAAAAGTAGTGTCTATGATTAATTAATTTTTTAAATAGGTACCTAGGTAATTGGTTATGTGAAGTATCCGTCGCTGTCAATCAAAAACATGAGTTTGTCAACTTGTCGGAAATTATTTTAAAAAGTTTTAAAATGCCGAGGAACAAATATAATAGGTATAATGAACAATCGCAGCTGATAATTTTAAATATATTGGCTTTTTTTCAACTGGAAAAGGAACAAGTCCGAAATGGAATCGCACTTCAATTTGTGAATGTGATACAGCGAGCCGCAAATGCAACAAAATTGAGCCCAACAACGATAGTAAAAATAAAAAAGAATTGCAAAAATATCTACGCCATACGCTTTTTTTTCACCTGGTGACGTCATTACAAATGCGTATAATTAAGACGCCAATAAGGCTTTTGTTTAAAACAACAAAAATTAGGGTTGGCCATTCATCGATTTTAACAGATTTGATGTAGACAATTGACAGTTATATCAAATTGTCAAGGACTCGATATCGCCTTAAATATAAAAAAAATTAAGTTCACTATGCCACACCCTTAGTAATAAAATATATATTTTTTATTACTCTAAGGCCACCCCCTAATTTAGGGCCGGGACACCCGCCCTTTTGTAACTATCAAAACGGACGGGCCACGATCCTCCACTTTGTTGACGTCACATCCGGGGCTGATTTTTTTTTGATGGTCACATCACGACACAACTTTAAAATATTGAAGTTGGAATGGCGGTTCATGAATATTTAATTTTTTTTTAAATAAAGCCGGTTTTGAGATTGTTTTTACTATACTTTTGCAGAACAATTTTTGCTAAATGTATAGTCATCCTTAATTTTTCAGAGCCGCTTTATTAGCTCACACAAAACTTAAATTTAAAGCAGACGAGAATAAGACGAGTCGTTAAATACCGATATGAATTCCAAGACGTGCGCAAGCGTTGATCTGTCACTTCTGCCAACCAATCAACTGAGAGATATTTCAGTATGGTTTTACACAGCAAAACTTTAGTAATTCCCAGTTCTTTTTGATGAAAATTCGTCGTTTTTGTGCTGTGAAAATGCCGGTGACGTGCAAGTTGTGTGACAAATTATTTAGTGCCCAATTTAAATTGAATAAACACTGTCAAAGTAAACGTGGCATACAAAAATAAACGTATTCCTATGCAGAAAGTGTTTGTATGTTTAGATGCCTCGAATGTAAATGCTCCTTCCCAAAAAACTTGGATCTGTGTGATCATTTGAAATACAAACACAATCAAGAAATACTTGAAGAAACATTGCAGTTGAGAGTCAATACTCCCATGGCAAAACAAAATAAACGTGAAATGCATAAGATCATATAGAAGAAATACTGCATATCAGTGGCGTATATACGGAAGGGCCCCCCCCCCCCGAAACTAAGATTTTTTCAGATATTTTCCACATATTTCATGAATACAAACATAAAATAGCATCAGATACAGCCTTATGAGGTCTCAGCCCCCCTCCCCCCCCCCCCCCCGAAACTGTCTCGGCCCCCCCTCCGAAATTTTTTCCTATATACGCCACTGCTGCATATGCCTCAAAAAATATTATTCGCAGCACGTAGATATTGTATATTTTTGAAATCAGAAAGAAAAGACGAATCCAGGGTGTTTCCTCTCAAAAAATCGACTTCAATGTCACAGCCTGTACAGGGTGTCCCAAATTCGTTGTTTTTTTGTGGTGTCGGGTATTTCTCAAATTTCAAGAGAAGCCTAAAGGTGAAAACCACATTTAGATATAGCAAGCCGTTTTTAAGCTACGGAGTGTTTTTGTCTGCATTTTGGGAGGGGGTTTATAACTTTTTTGTTTATGAAAATTTTGTTTTTGTGTAAATAGCTTTCTTATAGTTCTTTTCTTGAAGAATTGATAGATGTAAACGGTTTTTATTTATCTCTTTTGGTTTTTAAGATATTGCATAAAGTTGTTATTTTTCTTACAGAATAAGTCTTTTTTTTTTATTCAATTTTAAAAATCAACTTAAAATTTCCTTTAAAATGATGTATCACACTCAATATTTTATTTTTTTATTTTTATAATTTTATAATATTAAAATATTTTAAACCCATTAAGCAAACTAAAATATGTGGTGAAAATAAAAAAAATACAAAAATATAAAGAAATAAAGGGATCCTCCCATAAAGAAAAATTAATTTTATGTGATATCTCAAAAACTAAACGTGACAAATGAAATTTAATTTAACAGTTGAATTCCTCTTAAAAAACTGTCTTAAGAATGTTTTCACAGAAATAAAAAATATTAATAAATAAACAAGTTATAGACCCCTTCCCAAAATGTAGACTTTTTAAAAACACCCCGTAGTTTAAAAACGGCTTGCTATATCAAAATGCGATTTTCACCTTTAAGCTTCTTTTGAAATTTGAGTGTCGCAAAGGAGGATCAGTTTTTTTTAGCCCCTCTAGAAATACCCGAAACCCCCCAAAAACATCGAATTTGGGACACCATGTACATGGTGACGGATAGAAAAAAAATATGTTGGCTTTTAAAGTTGTCATAATTAACAAAAAAAAATCTCAATTTATTTTTAATGATAAAGTTGCTGAGTGCTCCGGTTATAAAAAACCATCCGGTACCTTCATAAAATCATACCTAAAAATTAGAATTGACCATTATTTTATACCTTGAATTTTTTATTATACGTTAAGCTCTTCGATCTCGCGCCAATCACGGTATTCGCGCCAATAATTTAAATTAGACATTTTGACGTTAATTTTGGCGCATGCTCCTTTGATGGAATTCATCTCGGTATTTAACGACCGTAGAATGTGACCAACACAGATGACAAAGTCAAATACATGTCAAATAACAGTTGGCATGCGGTATATGGCGGGTAATTTGAATTTAAAATAAGAAATGCCAAATCTTGAAGATTTTAACCTTTATTTTATATTATCTTGCATCCTTACAAAAGTTTGGTAGAATATCGGGATGGTGTCTAAGAATATTTCACTGAAATTTCGCGGACACCTGTATTGCCATTTTGAAAATATCCTAAGAAAACGTCTGACCTCCTATAAGACCCAATGTAAAAGTCAGCCCCCAGAGAACAGCTGATTTTTTCAGGGTCGTGGCCTGTAGACCGGAAATTCCTCTTACCGGTCCCTTCTTTAGTCAAGTTAGTCGATCTATTAGTCAAGTCGGTCGATGTCATTTAGATAGTGATTATGTTGACTGTTAATAAATTATTGTGTTTAATTTGATGGGTATGATATAAACTGAAAACATTAAAAATTAAATTCAATTGGCATAACTTAAAATATTGGTTTTCTTATAGTTAATATTTCTACTTTTAATATTAATGTGGAGTGTCTTTGTGGTGTTTTATGTCGGTTAAAAAAAATATATGATAGGAAACTTACTTGACCCAGGTTTACAGGTCTTGCCCATGACTCAACCTTTCGTAGGTCGCTAGGTTTTAAGAACCTTTTGTATGTTTGTTGTAAAATTTTTTATTTGTCAACATTTTAAACGCTGATTGAATATATAAAGTTATTCAATCAACTGTTTAATTTGCTTAATACTACTGTTTAGGTATGGGATGTTATATAATGTTTAAAATTGCCGATTTTAAAGCAACGAAAGGTTTGTATTTATTCTTAAAAACCAGGAAAAGATAGCAGTATTATTTTAAAACACTGAAAACAGTAATAATAAAAATTTTTGTTTAAAATTAACTCTAAAAAGCCACCCTGCTTTCTAGGCATTCTTAGCTTGCCGCTGATTGGTCTGAAATCTAAGCTTGCTCGCTTTGGCGAAAAAGAGATGAACTGTGCTTTAAACGTTCCAAACAGAGAGGCAAAATACCAGCGTAATCCCAAGATGCGTGGACTTAGAAAAACGTTAGAAATTAAAATTACACATTGTGTTTTTTAAAAATTGAAAATAGTTTAGCAAATTTGCTTCCAGTTACAGAATATAAATTATTGTGATGGTAGTGGCACAGGGCACATATTAGCCGAATATAACTTTTATTAAAATACAGCAATCCTGAAAACATGCCCAAAATAAGTCGCTGGTGTTGTTGATGTCAAAAACAATATTTAAATAAAAATATTTAAAAACTTATAAATGGCAAAAATACCATTTGATAGTAAAATTAACATTTCCGCTCTAGCAACTACCTATTTTGGCCGCAGCTAGGTGCTTTTGGTTAGTCAATAGGGTATTTTTGTTCAGGCTTTTTGCCTGTCTGTTACTCTTCCTTTATTTTTTGAGGTCGCAGTAGCGTTTTGTCATGCTGTTACCTTTATTGAAGGTAAGGGAAGGCGTTAATTAGTACTGAAATAGTGACGTAGACCCGAGTCCGTCTTTAAAAATTTCCGCCAACCCCCTTTTGACTAAACTAACCAAACTTGACTCATGCTAAACCTTCAAGTTGCCTTGTGGGAAAACCGTCATTCAATTATTTTTGTGACAAAACCTTTTCTTTAATTACACCAAAAGTTGATGACCAAAAAAAAATTATTTACCCAAAAATTTTCAAATTTCCCTCCAAAACTTTTTTGAAAAAAAATATTATTTACTAGCATCGAGAGAAATTGACCAAAAGAAAAATTGACCAAAAGAAAAATTCTCCTCAAAACACTTTTTTGTCGCTTTTTTTTCACTTGCATTTAAACAAGAATCATTACCGAAAACATTTCAAATTTACCTACAAAAACATTTTGGTCACAAATTTTTTTCCTCCCAAATCTCCTTATGAGTAATAGTTGTAGCTTTAACTTTCACAAAAATTCTGCACACGCTTTAAGATTTTTTTCACCATCATTTTACTAGATCTCCCCTCCCTCTCCCCTTCCCCACCACTCAGTGTTTGGTGCCTTTGGACATCGTTCAATGTTTGACACAAATGCATCATCAAACCATGATCCATTATTTAAGTCCTCTTTGGTTTTTCTTACAGATACAGATAAACACGTGCAGTGTTTTTCATTTGTTGCTGCATTTTATCATCAAACTAAGCAGGAACAGCGCAAGAGCTAAATGAATGGTAAATGAATAGTGCTTTCTATAAGGCTAAATACGAATTAAACCTTAAAGTTGGAAATAAAAAAATAAATAAATAAAAAACACCCAAGTGCTAAATTTACTTGTACCTACTAGTCGCAGTTGGGTACAAAATTTCCCAATAACCTAATTCATGAAAATACAAAACTGTATAATTTTTTAAGTTCGCTTTAGGCATCAAGACTAAAAGTAGAAGCATGTCGTACTTTATATGTATACCTATAAATTTTGTACCTAACTATGACTAGTAGGTACAAGTAGATTTAGCAGTTAAGTGTTTTTTTTTATTTATTTTTTTTTTATTTATAATTGATTATTGCAGTTACTCTAAGCTTAAATCAGGAACAAAAAGAAAAATAGCAGCTGGAGGAGCGAAAATGATGGCAAAAACTAGCTCTATTATGATGAGGAATCTCTGTTTAAAGAGAAACTAAATAGCTTTTTGAAAGCAGAGCTTGCAAAAAATTCAACGTGTGCAAACATACATATGTACATATTACGTACGATCGAAACTGAAATTTGTGTGACGGAAAGGTAAAATTACAGCAGGAATGTATTCTAGGCTATTCCCAATCATCTATTTTTGGGAAATAAAGTTTAGTTTGGAAAGCTTTAATATCTTAAAAATATCTAAATATACTTGAAAGTTAAAAATAGAAAGTTTCCCTAAATTACCATAAAAAAGTCTAGGCCAAATTTTCATTAATTTGATAGCGCTTAGGTTATAAATCGTATTTTAATCGGTTTTTGAATGATGAATGTTGCATAAAGAGAGAGAGACCTCAATTTGAGAAATGGCAGAACACAAGATGCTCGAATAAAAAGAACAGAAATCGGAATAACATGTTTTTATTGTTTTTGGTTCGAATAGAAAAGCTCAAAATACTAAACTATTGCCATGGTAAATACCGCGTTATGCATTTTTCTCCGCAACATAGGGATGTTAAATTGTTTCTTCTCCCTATATTAATTTTTATATTTGACAATTTCTTGACAGACGAAAAATGCAGAAAATATTTATTCATTAACATTACAGAGCACAATTCCTATTTTGTGGAGGTAAAGGCGTACCACGATAGAAAATATTTTACGGTGATTTGTTTTTTAATGGTACTTTTTTTGAAGATTTTTGAGTGTGAGTGACAGTTATGTTATGTGAAACCATTGTGAAACTAACCTAATGTCAAAAATTGGACATAAGATCAAAATTTTGAACTATAAGGGGGGAATGTATTACCTCTTTCAAAAGGTATTTTGATTCTCTTTACAGCACATTTCAAATTTTTTAAATCGGTTTTGTTTCCTAAAAGATATATTTATTTTTCAAGCAAAAAAATTATTTAAATTGTTTTATTTTATCATAAATTTAAGTTTTGTGCTTAAAAGTTACGTCAGAACTCAAAAATAAGTTAAATAAATGGATCCGTGACGGAAGTCATGATATATCAGTCTTAAAAACAGGTTTTTGTAAATATCTCAGAAACTAAACCGCACACGAAGTTTTTGGTTATAACACAAATTATTAAGCAAATTCTAGTCAACTATATTCCGGAAACCGCGTATCGGTCCGATACTCCGTTAAAAAGTTACTATTTTATTAACTTTTTAATTGTCAAAAAATTGTCATTAGCATTTTTGACCAAAATCTATCAGCTTGTTGGAGTGTCGAACACAATTTTCCCTAAAAATTTTATGAAAATCGGTTTAGCGGTTTAGGAGCTATCGTGTTACGAATAAAGATATTGCTAAGCTAGGTCAAAATACACCCAAATAACACATACACACACTAATACCTTCTCTAGCCATTAATGCGCGGGCTAGGAAGGCAAAAATTTAAATAATTTAATTTTAAAAGCCATTTAACACAAAAATGAAATTATCTTAGAATTGTTATTACATATCACGCTTTTCTATTAAAACTTTTTAACTTATTTTTAGGTTTTGTAATAAGTAAGAAGCATAAACGATATCTCCTATGAAAATTAACCGATTTTAAAATGTTATATTGTCTTGTATAGACAATCTAAATACGTTTTGAAAGAGGTAACTAAACTTTGTGTGTTACTTTTATGTATTTTTTAATGCAACTTAGAATTATATTAAACCTCTATTATTATTATTATAATATCATTCATGGTATTATGGTATTTATAGATGTATTTTTCAAATTGTTATTTTTCTTGACGTGTTCCATATTATTTGTAAATAATCAAAGGAATATAAAGACTTATTCTATTATATTCTTAGCTCATATATCCTTAAAAAAGATTCCATAAAAAAGACTTTTTACCAGTAATCAATATCTCTTTATATTGAGTTAGAAGTATATTACCAATATAAAAGAACTTTCTATAAAATCTAGCCATTCCTAGCGTAGACTAGTTGATATACAGACGTAAAAATTAGGCGGCATTTCGGATGATTTGTAAGAGGGTAAAAACAGGGGTTAAATTGTTAAAAACAAATTCTGTATTTAAATAAAAACGAAAAGCAACAAGGTCTAAAAAATTGTAGAAAAGGTCACAAACAAAATAAAGAAACCTTTTATTTTATGATTCTTCAAACAACCCACAATTTCTCAAAGAAATAAATATTAGTTTAGAATATTCTTTAAAGTTTTGTCGTTTTAAAAATGTATTTAATAAAATTTATATTAATTATTTAAAATTTCGTTTGATTTTTGAGATTTCTGCAAAATGCATAACAAGATCGCGATACAGGTCACTAGTTTATGTAGCAACCTGTATAGGTATCTATAATTTAGAGTTATTATTGTCACAAGCGCGGATCTGGGTCATATATAGGGGGAGTAATAGTCAACAAAAAAATATTTGTAATATAATATTGTTTTTCTAGAGGGGGGGGGGGGGTAATTACCTCGTTACCCCCCTCAAATCCGCGCTTGTATTGTCAGTTTTTTAGGGAGCCAAATTATAACACAAACTAAAAGTTTTGTTTTTTTCTTCGTACGTTATCCACCCATTTTTAATAGTTATGAGCAGGTATAGTTTTTGTAAACTCACTTCATGAAATTTTGCTTCATTCAGCCCTTCAAAAGTTATCCAAATTCATATAAAATCTTTCTGGTATAATTTCAACCCTACCGACATAGAAGAGGCGCAACTCTTTGCGGTCCGACCACAAAGTATTTGTTTTCCGACCGACCGAGCACAGATGGATAGACGGCACCTGAATGGCAGATTTTTTTGAGATGCGCTTTTAATTGCTTTCGGGTGTACTTTTCGGGACCCCTTTAGTCGGCAGTATATAGAGTAAATCAGTGTCGTTCCTGTAGGTGTGGGAATAGAAAGTTTTATTATCTATTTTTATTTCTTTAGTTTATCTACCGCCGCCCATGTCACTTTCTGTAAAGGATATGCTGATGGCCGGCTTTTGTCTTTGTTCAACTGACTTTGCAAAAACTATACCGAAGATTTTTAGGTCACCTTAGTCAGTTCACCTAGGAATGTGTCTTTGGGGGCCCGAGACCTCATGATGTCGTATTTTATGCTATTTTATCTTTGTATTCATGAAATATGTAAAAATATCTAAAAAAATCTTAGGCTTGGTGGGCCCGAGCCACAACACCCCCCCTGGGTGCGCCCATGCCTTAGTAATAAAGGTAGTGTAGGTAATATCAATAGGATTTTATGGCCAAATAATAATTCTTGCTCCAATGGCATGCACCAAAAATATGCAAGGTGGGTTAAAAATACATATATATATATATTTTTGAATTTTCGAATTGTTAAAGGATGTCAATTTTGACAATAAATTCTTCTCTTATATATCCAAATTCAACACAAACATTTTGAGTAACTTTTATTTTTTTTGTCCATATTTAAAGATATTGAAATTATATAAAAGAATAAATTTTTGTTAGATTTGGTGAAATTTAAAGCACTTTCTTTCCAAAAAGCTCAACACGATAAAATTCGATAGCAGGTTAGCAAAGTTATAACCATTTAGCAAGACATATATTTTGGTAAAACAAATTTTTTCTGGGCATCTACAGCATCTAATTTTTTATAACCTTGAAATCTACTAACCATTGGCCGATGGCTGTGGATGTCTTACCCACTCTGTATATTGCACATTTTATTTTTACAATGTAGGCTTAATCTTTTTAAGACAAAATAAAATTTAAATGCCGGGCACCATTAGAGTCTTGAGCTATAAAGCTATTAGGAAAATTGCCAACTTTAATGCTGCAGGCAATGCTTGCAGGATGTACAAAAACACATTTGGCAATCAACCAGATAAAAGAGGAACATTTTCTTTAATAACGAAGTTTTCACAGCTTTTGCTAGTGAAATAAACAATGTGTCTATTATGTATTAGGGCGGGTCTACACTAACGTATTTTCGGGTACGTATTTTCTGCAAAAGAGTAGTTGCTACATTGTGCAGATTTCTGTTGCGTATTTTTGGCAAGAGAGTTGTTGCGTATTTTTGGCAAGAGAGTTGTTGCGTACACATTGTGCAGATTTTCGGCGTCTATGTTGCTGGAAAAATATCATGGCACGTGCCTGGAGAACTAAGGATACGTTTGCGATCATTTAACAAAGAATAAAATAAAACCGATCTCGACTTCCCAAAAGGAGGACAACAAAGGTTATTTTTCGAAGAAAATTTTAATCGAAAAAAATGTTTTAGAAGAACATTTTTTCAAAAAATTTTTGTTTATACAAAACGTTTTCAAAGCAATTTTCATTAAAAAAAAGATTTCCTTATGAAGAAATAGATTTCTAATAATTTTTTCATTTGGAAAGGGTGACTTATTTTGAACAATTTTTCATTCAAACAAAAAAATCAGTCATAGAAGTAGGCAGTGTAAAACTTACTACTGGGCGATGTACACGGCCGAACACTTGGCGAATAGTCGTGGTCGGATCGGACGTCTATTTTAGATAGAATTGTCTATTTTATAGAATCGTTTCTAGGATACGTTCGTTGACGTTAACCGCACTTGATGAGAAACCGAAATGTCATACAATGCGCATATGCGCAGGCGTAGTGTTCCTCGCGATATGACTACGCGAGTTAGGCTACCAGCAATACATCACAATTCCCTCCACACTCAACTCTAAACTACCCTTAAATTGTTTTTGAGTGACATACACAAACATACAAACAATTTGTATTGCATTTAATCAATGTCCAAAGTGTAGTCTTTGAACCGACGTGGCAATTTGCTTCGATTTCTACGTGAGCTTCTTCTCATTAGTGCCTCTTCAGTCTTGATGTCACTTTTCGGGGTGTCTGTCAGACCAGGATTTAGAAACCCATAAAAATCACTTGACCACTGTCATCTGTGAACTCTATAGTTTCACTATTCAAGTCCTCATGGCTACTACTGAGCTCATCAAGATTTTGTAATCTTGCTTCCTGTCCTAGTGAAGACGTGGAAGGAATGTCAGGGTCTTTTAAAACTTCTATATTGCTGCCTACTTCTATGAAGTTTTTGCAATCCCTTTCCTACTAAGCACCCTAGGTTCAAGTATGATCAAACGTAATAAAATAAATGGATTCGTAATGGATCTGATACCTTCCTATGCCATTTGCACACTCCAAGTGAACTCCACGCTATATTAGTCGTAAAAAGAGTTTTTATAAGTATCTATATATAACATAAAGTATTGAAAAAAAAAACGCATTCTACTATATCCCGGAAACCATATATTGATGAGATGCTCCTTTAAAAAGTTACCATATTTTCAAGTTTTAAACTGTCGTTAGCAATATGGATTTTCACCGAAATTTAATCAGCTCTTTTCAGTATTGTGACAGACATACACACAGACAGTCGTTTCGACGATATTGCTGAGATAGGTCAAAATACTTCCAAATAATACAGTTTCGGCGTTCCTTACAAAAACATTTTGGCTTGAAAACAATACCTTCTCTAGCCATTGCTGCGTAGGCTAGGAAAGTAAAAATAAATTACCAACATTAGTATGTCGAAGAAATTTTCTTTTCTATCTTTTTGATTTATTTCTATAAAAACTGAGCTTCCTTCAGAGCCGAAAACTAGCGTTAACATTCATAATAATTCCTACTGCAGGTCAATTCCACAGACATCAAATTTTTGGAAGCCTATGTTCAATGCGCATTACCCTTGGAGTAATAATTGTGGAATACAATAACTCAGTTATTAGCACCTTAACTATTATTTTTACAGAGAGGTGCACCAGCATACTAACAGCAGAATTTACTAAAGAGTGCTAAGTACTAACTGGGCCGGTCTACATTTTGTATAAAAGTTTAACTTAATTTTTTGCCTTAAAAGCAATAGCTTTTAATAATAAAATAATTGTTTATAGATAGCTTCCAATAAGGACATTCCCTTTTCGTCATAGCTATCATAAAAACTCATAAATAAAAAAATAAAAAACAAAATGTTTTGGTTTGAATATGGCAGCCGTTTTTAAACCTCTAAACGTCACTAGAAGATTGGAAATAAAATTGGAGCACACCATTTGACCAGCTGTCTACTATATCTTATATGTTAATTATTATTTGGACAAGTTTACAAGTCTGACTTTTCCCTCGACACGGGTAACTTACATATAAAATTTATATCAAATCAGCTTATTACTTCATGAGATATAGATACAAAAGGGAAGCAGACACATCTAGAAACACACCTTTATACACTTATATCGACACAAGCCACTAACCTCTTTTTCTTATTTATGGATTCAGTATGACGCAAAACGCCAAAAATTGAAAGCCAATAAAGTCGGGTTTGGAGTAGTTATTTGATTTTTGGCTTCCTTAAGTACTTTATCAAAATAAAGATGAGTACCCCATTAATGTGAAAGTTGACAAATGACAGTTATAATATAATAAATGACAGGTAAAGTTTGACAGATATAACATCTGACAGGCGACAAATGAAATTTTTTTCAAATATTGTCAACAACAAACACTTAACCAGTATATACCACACAATAAGTACCGCAATATTTGCATGAATAAATGCATGATAGGGTTCATAGCTCGCTTACTATAATAGAATAATATAGCTAGCAGTTACATTGGTAAAAACCAGATTACCTGACCTAAGCAATGCACCTCTTTGTTTTTTCCTCGAGTTTTTGCTTTGGACAGAAAATACCACTAAATATTTTGTTGCAACGTAATTTAAAAAATAGTCTTTTATTCAGTCATTACTGAGAGGCATACTAACATGGCAATTTAGCTAATTTTAGCACTTATTAAGTTGGAATACTATGGTCTAAAAAAATGTGGTTGCAAGTAACATAACAACAAGTACATTTTTTGAGAAAAAAAATCGAATTTTTGAAAATTTGTACATTTTAGCTAGTTTGGACAGCTACCTACTAAAGCCAGCAAGCATGACAAAGTATGTTTCATGATTTTTGCTGAGATGTGCTATTTCGCTAACAAATCACTTTTTAAAAAATTGTTTTAAAAATTTTAGGAACCACCCCTTTTATGGCAGTTTGTAGGGGTACCATCCACCAAACTTTAAACCAAGTAATAAGTCCATAGCTTCTTCCAGGAGGAGTCTGGCGTATTTTATATTAACGTTGATATCCATTAAAATATGATCAAAACAAAAAAACTATATCTTTAGGTACATTTTAGTTCTAAGAGCAGCTTTGTCGGCCATACGGCTTTTAAAGAGATGATGCAGTGAAATAAAACCAATAAAAATAATTTTTAATTATAGTTATTTAAATTTTGCTATTTTTAAACATCGTCCGTCAGTTTTGTTTGGCCACCAATTGTTTAAGCGACCACACACTTCGAGATGAATGAATGAACCGAGCCATCATACTTTTTTAACATCCTGGCAAAATGCTCTAACTATGGTAAAAAGATAGATTATTTCTATTGGTTTTTGAACCCTGCACCACACCTCACGGGTGATATTACATTTTAAGAATATTTTTACACGGAATCATACTATGACTGAATGCTCTAGACTTCCAAGAAATAACATAAAGTTACAAAAACTTTTTAGCTTTTTCTTTAGTTTTAGTTTTTGTTAATTTAAATTTTTGAGAGACAAAACTTACTTGGAAATTGCAGTTATTTAACCTGTATGTAGCTCAACAGGACTTCAGCAGATTTTACTTTTATTTCTATTTGTCATTTAAGTTTTAAAAAAATTAAGCAAATTATATTATTAATATCAAGAAATACATATCTTTTAAAAAGTTAAATAATAATAACTAAAATATACTTGAACAAGTTTCCCAACTTGTTTTTATTTTTGTAAATAATTATATTCTCTAATTTTCACTTAAAATTAGAGAAGCTATCTCTCTTAGTTTTTAAATATTTTTGGGTTACATTTTCTACGCTTACAGGCGTTTTTAGAATATTATTTTGATTTACTTTACGCTATATCTTTCCATATTTTAAATTTAAACTTCGCGCGCTTCTTCCAGCAATGAAGGATTTGAGATAAGCGGCTAAATTCGGCCTAGCAGACGAAAACGCCGATTGTCTGAGCGAACAACTCAACCACGCGCCACGTGCAACTAAAGTCACCGCACCGCTATTATTTTATATTAAAATTGTGGAAACTATTAATTTTACGCTTTAGTTTATTAGATATTAGTGTTTGGAACATTTTGAACTATAGAACAATGGAGAGTCTGGTACTTCGCGTATAATCGGGCTGGCCAGCCAAGTAGCTACGAAAGACATCTAATGGTAAGTCGTTTCTTGATAATTTTTCATTGCTACGCTATTTTTAGTATTTAAGTTTTTAGGCTCTTTTTTCCCTGTTGGAGCCCTGTGGAAAGATACAGTCCCTCTTAACTCCCCCACGTTTTTCTCGAGCTATCTCGAGTGGTCCTTCGGTATATTTTATTTTCTACAGAAGGCCTGACCTCACCAATACTTATATTGGGATCAAGTTTATAGATTTAGTATTTAAACGCTGGTCTAAGTGCTCAGTCTTAAGATCTTTGTAAATACTGGCGAAAGCGTTTAAAGTTTGTGTTTAGCAACGTCACCTTTACGACCATTTCTTTTCCTTCCGCCGACTACCCACAAATTTATCTTGAACTTTTCGCAAACAAAATGCCGAACTTTGTTCCAACGCAAGCCAAACATCGTAGTTAAATTGAATTTTAAGATCTCAATTCTCCAAAATTTTGTTTTATCTTTGGAGTTCACTTATTAAAGATTAGCAAGCCATTAACCACCTAGCTTTGCGGGTACCGACAGGACTATTTATTTCAGGAATGTTTAATCGCTAAATAGTAAACGAACACAAAAGAAAGTATTCATTAAGGGCTATCAAAACGGACGAGCTACGATCTACCACTTTTCTAATGTAACAGACAAACAGAGACAGATGCAGGTTGAACTTTTTTGTTTGGTCTTTACAATAGTGATTGGAATAACAGTTCAATATTAATTTATTTTTTTGGAAATAAATCCAATTTTGAGATTGTTTTTATTATATCTCTTTAAGCCGAATCAATATCTCACACAATTGAAAAGATAATTGAAGTAGCGGCTTATAATCAATTAATGCACTACTTTTCTTCTAACAATATATTTATCGAAAACCTGTCTGGATTTCGGGCAAAGCACTCATGTGAGACTGCACTGCAGTTAACACTTACTAATTGGTACCAAGCTATAGAGGATGGTCAATACGTTGTAGTAGTTTTCTTAGACTTTAAGCGAGCTTTCGAGACCATTGATAAGATGTTGTTAAAAAGTTAGAGTACTATGGGATTGGAGGAATAGTACTGCAGTGGGTTGGGGAATATTTAAATGATAGAACGCAGGTTACAGTTATTAATAATTCCATATCAACGATAGAGCCTAATAACTTGGGCGTACCACAGGGAAGTGTATTGGGACCACTGTTTTTTATAACATATGTGAACGATATTGCATTGAAACTTGAATGTGACTATTTTAACTTATTTGCAGATGATACTTATGTAGGAACAAAAGATAAAGATTTAAATTCAGCTATATGTAGAATCAACAATCAACTTAAAATAATTTCTAACTATAATAAGGTAAATAAACTTAAACTTAATACTTCTAAGACTAAAGCAATGATTCTGTGTAAGCAGCATTTATATCGAAAAATTGATTTTAATCAAATAAATATATCTATCGATGGAGAAAATATCGAAATCATAGATGACACAAAATATTTGGGATTCATGTTGGAAAGAACATTGAACTTAAAGACACATTTTCAACATGTTTATAAAAAAATTGCAAAAAAATTATATTTTCTTTCACGTGTATCGAGACACTTATCAATGAAGTCAACTGTTACAGTATATAAAACTATAGTTCAACCGCACTTTGATTACTGTGCCAGTGTTTTATACTTCTTAGACAGTAATTGCAAAGGAGCTCTTCAAAAACTACAAAATCGAGGCATGCGTATAATATTTAAATGCAACAGAAGGACTCCTATAGACACTATGTTAAGCACATTAGATTGGCTAAGTGTGAACAATCGCCACAAATATTTTTTACTTATTTTTGTTTATAAGATTCTTAATAACTTGATGCCTCCATATTTTGATAGATTTTTAAAATTTAATATGGATGTTCATAGGTATCCAACAAGAAACAGGTACAATTTCTATATACCTAAAGTAAAAACAAAAAAATATTAAAAAAAAACAGCTTACCATCAGAAATTAAACAATCTCAAAGTCTTGAAATTTTTATAAGACAATTTTTAAATGAGCGTTAATCTTAATTTTAGAGTCTTCAAAATTTCGAAATGCGTTGCATAGGAATTTTATTATTTTTTAAAAAAAATGTATTTGAGTCTAATGTTTTTTTCCTTTAAAATTGAAAATCTAAGATTTAACTGTAGATATTTGTTTGACATTTAACCGTAATAAATATGTTTCTTAGTTTCTTAGAGTCGATTGAGGATTTGTATTTGTTTAGCTTTGTTGTATTAGGCATAACTAGAGCAACAAATAAAGAGTTATTATTATTACAAAAAATAAATTTAAAGCCGAAGCGAATGTGTTCTTCTACGTGGCAAGTACTCGGCTCACCTACGCCTTGATTACACAAAGAGCGTTTATTTATTTGAACTGTAAGCTCCATGCGTTCCATACGCGAAAAGAACTGCTCCTCCCTCTCCGAGCTGTTTTACCAAGCGTTTGGAGCATTTACTAGCGCCCTCTAAATTTTAAGGCGGTTGAAACAAAAAGCGAGGTTAAAGCGGATTCATAACCACAATTTTTGTAATTTTCTTTTTGTTTTTTAAAAGACAGTGCTTTTTATTTGTGTTCCGGTACAAAAATTATTATTCTCAGTATGCACCTTTTTTATCTCGCAAAGGTTTATAGTCAGAGAAGGATTTTTTAATTTTTGTGCTATAAAACGTCGCAATGCCTGTTCTTTATGAAGTTCTACCAAATGGGAAACCTTCCCTTATTTCATGCATACAACGGAGGAAATATTTGATCTCAAGCTTAAGCTCCGCTTGCTCTACTCTGCGATCCATTAAACGAACGCTCTTACTGTTCATTTCGTAATTTTTGAGATATTTTTACAGTTATCATAATAACCAGCATGGGCCAGCGAAAAAACGTTGTACCAAAAATTATGAAATTAACTTTATGCTGTAAAATTTTGGAATTTTATATAGTTACTTGTTTCTCCCAAAACAGCGAATTGATTTTTTTTTAACTTCGGCGGTCGCCATCTCGGATTCTCAAGCCGGAAAATCTGGGATCCTCGAATGAAAATTTATCTTTAGGTGTTAGGTTTTTTTTTAAATACCCTATAAATTTACTCAACTAATATGAAGTTCTAACAAATGGGAAACTTTTACCCATTTTATGCACACAACAGAGGAAATATTTGACAAAATGCTATGTATAAGCTCCGCACGCTCCGAAAGCTGTTCGTTTATTATTTCAAGCTCTATTTGCTCAATGATCAGGAAATGGCCGCTCAAGCTCCAATTGCTCTACTTCGCGATCCAAGTAACGAACGCTCTTACTGTTCATTTCGTAATTTTTGAGATACTTTATTTTGACAGTTCATAACAACCAGCATAGGCTAGCAAAAAAGTTATATCAAAAATTATGAAATCACAATATAAAAAAAATTATTCTTATTGTTTAATTTTGTTTTAAAAATATTAACACTGCATTTTGGATTTTAAATAAACTTTATTGTGAAAAAAACCGTTTTACAATACAATTAAATAAATAAATGCCAATAAAAAGTAAAATCCATGTCAAAGTTAACAGTTGGCGTGCTGTGCATGGCGGAAAATTTTAATTCAAAATAAGCAATTCTAAATCTTAAATATTCAACCTTTATTATGCGTTAGGTTTTTGTCCAGGATTGTCGTATAAAAGGTAGTTTTCAGCTTTATTAGACTTTTATTTTTCTTAATTTAAAATAAAAATCCAAAAAAGCTGAAACCTATCTTTTATTATTAAGTAAAATTAAGTTTGAATAAAAATCTTCCGGTTATTTAAAAAACAAGATTTACCTAATTAAATAGTTTTTGTCTCAAATGCCTCTTATGCTACAAAAGACTGTATTAAGGCTCTTTTTGTTCCCTTTTTTCTGTATTGGAAATACTTTTGTATTAAATTTATGTCGTGTTTTTATTCCTCGGCAATTCCGAATTAACTATTGAAAAAATTTACGCTGACTTCTGGCTCGTATCCTTTATCTAACTAAATTACAGGGTGGAAATTAAAACAGCTCATAAAATAAAGCCTACATTTAGTAGTCCGTATATCGAACAATTTCAAAGGCAAAGAGATAATATCATGTAAACTGCTCTTGGTCAGCCAACTCACCAAGAGTTCCATTAAAGCCTTTGTGTCTATATTCTCTGAAGCCAGAGTATTGTTAATATTGCCTTTTCTGATTTACTATACGTTTGTAATGGTTTTTGCGTATTATTAAAGCAGTAAATAATAATCTTTATTGAAGTAGTATTTCCACAGTTAATTACATTTAAGTGACGTAAAGTGATAAAATTCTATAGTACAGGGTGTCCGAACATCGATGTCTTAAAGGGGTTTCAGGTATTTCTGGTAAGTGTACTTATCGTAGAGCACGCTCTTCTTCTAGGCCGGGTACAGGGTGTTTTTTTAAGGATGGCAGCACCATTTATCTCAAAACTAGTACAGCTGCGACTATAGAAAAAAATCTTTATAACAAAATCGGGCATTAAAAATTTACCTAAAATATTTCTGTTTATGTAGCTTCCCACATGGGGAAATAGTCATATTTCCCAACTGGACAAATTGATTTTTTTTATGAAAGTCTATGATATACATACATAATTTAAAATTAAATAAATTTGTCAATTTAGGGAGAGAAAATTTGGGAAATTTAAATGTGCATATAATAAACTATTTCAATACTAAAATCAGCTTTTTAGATTTTCAAAATCTACTCAATCTGATTAGTTCAATATTTTTATCAACATCGAAAATCACAGAACTCAAAGCAGCAGAACAACCAAAGCAAGTGACACAATGACACCGGAACATAGCCATTCACGCAAACAAAAATGAACGAAACAAAAGTATCCAATGTTCACATTACTTTTTATCTTACCTAAATTCAATTTAAAATCACACCACTTGATATAAAAATCAAAAATTCAATTTGTAACCTAGTCACGCACACAAGGTGCGTTTACATAAATCCCACCAAATGCGTTACTAATATAATTATTATTTCTCTGCCTTGTAAAGTACTGTTAACTTTCACTGGTCCGCTTTAAAAACTTGCTGTAAAAGTACCAGTATTTTTATCAGCTGTTTTTTTTAAATACATAACCTCAGTTTCTATTTATCAACAAAATTTTGGGTTTGTGTTTTCCAAACTGTATACATATTCTAGTGCACGTTGAGTATTTCTTAGGACTACCTGAACTCTAACCGAAAATAAGGAATATATCGTCGTTGATATTAACGTAACTCATTTATTGTAATTTTACAAGAGAGCAATTTCAAGTTTTAGGGAAAGTTTATATTGGATTTATATCACTAAAAATGTTTTTGGATCTAATGATTTTTGTGCTATTTAAAGGATTTTCATGAGTTGCGACACTTTATGAGATGAAAGAACGACACAAATAAGGTAGTATTATGGTCATCTCAAAATTGCATTTTTTTGAGATACTTTCAGTTTGTAAGATCAACGACGATATGTCATGTCATTTCCCGAAGTATTTACAAACTCAAGGTGGGTTTATACCCTTTTATTTTGGTTTAAATGTTATTAAACTTGTAACTTGCACGGAGAACAATTAATGAGGTTAGACATAGTCCGAGGCCATAGCGTCTTGCGTGGGCTTTTTAATGAAGATTTTACAAAACCTATTTTAATCGATTATTAATAATCCCACTAACACTGCCTGTCCTGTTAACAGACCCAAAATTCTCTCAGTCTAAAAGTAAGGTTAGGGTGCCAACATATTTTTTAAATTCTGAACGGTAAAGCTAAAGAAATGAAACTTGGCACGCACATCGGCCTACACGTACTTATTTTTTGACTGTTAAAAAAAACTATATATTTTGCTCCTAGAAGGCGCAAGGAGGCAAAATGTGTTTTTAGAATATGCCTTATATCCTCTAAACCATTGCACCTGCACAACTATGTCTTATCAAGTTGGTAGCTCATACCATTACTCACAGTTATATAAAAAAAAATTTAAGCTGTTAGCGAGACCCCTTAGGTAGAGGCATTTTTTTGTTATTTAACAGTAGCTGTTGACCGCTTTTAAATTTAATATACTTTAAGCTTTGGCCCTGGCTCCTTGGGGATATATAAGGGGCCAACATCTTATAACAATCATAAAATACCAAAACTTTCATCTTTAGGGGCGACCCCCACCTAGGGGTAATTAATTTTCGAAGTTTAAGCAATTTAGGGGCAATAAAGATAATTTTTTGTCACAGGTAATGGTAATAACAAAAATAACTTTTTTTAAATTTGCAACGATTTCATTTAATAAATTGCTTGAACTTTAAAAAAAAATTGTGATATGTAACTGATCCAATAAAATATTTTGAACTATTGATTTTCTGATTTTGCGGTGGGGTCAAAATAAGATGTTGGTCCCTTACAGCCCCTAGAAGCCGGGAGCAAAATACAAAATATATAAAATTAAGACCTGGTCAACCGCAATGGTTTGATAGACATTTGTTGACATAGGGCAGAGTATAAGTCAATTAATATTTTTTTGTTTTAAATTACAAATGTTTTCCCCTACCTAGGGAGCTTCGTTAACAGCTTTTTTTTATAGTAATATGTCAGACCTGTGGGTAATTGTGTGGGCTACCATTTTAATAAGACATAGCTGTGCAGGTCCAATAGTTAGAAGATATATAAGACATAATCTAAAAACACATTTTGTTCCGTTGCGTCCCCTAGGGGCAAAATATATAAGATCTTTTGACAGCCAAAAAATTAGTACGTGAAGGTCAATGTGCATCCCAAGGTCGATTACTATAGCTTAAACCGTTAAGAAGAAGAAATAATATTTTGACACCCTAACCTTACTTCTTGACTGAGGCAATTTAAAGTGTGTAAACAGGTCAAGCAGTGTTGGTGGAATCATTAGTAATCGATTAAAACAGGTGTTGTATAATCTTTATCAAAAAGCCCACAGAGGTCAAATTTTGACGCTAAGGCCCAGGACTAACTGCAAATATTTCAAAATCAATAATTCTCGATTTCCGGAGTAGAAAATTGCGCCGCCATCTGCACCTTTGAACTATTATAAGAATCTACTTTATTTTTTTCCCGAAAAAGGTGGTTTTAAATGCAAATATCCTAAAAATGGCTAAATAAAGGTTAATAAAAACGAAGAGTAGTCGAAAAGTTTTAAATTTCCTTTCTATGACCTGATACATACTTGAGTTTGGTTCCACTTTTTAATTACAGGGTTATTGGTGTTGCAACTAATTATTGCTTTTTTAACAATTTTCACTAACCTATTTTTTAAAAACTTGAATTTAATAATACTGTTCTTTTTTTTAAATGCAAATAACCCAAAAATAAATTGGTAAATTTTTAAACAATACCAGAAAATTAAAGTTTGCTTTAAAGGAATTCAAAACAATGATATTACTAAATAAATCTACACAATGTTACTTACAGTAACTGTGGATATACCTAGGTAAATTGGTAACTGTATTCCCAAATATTTTGAAAAGTTTCCTACTCCATGTGAGGCCTGCCATGTCAAGAAAATCTTTAAAATTTTTTGCCACGCTCTGCGATCTTTAGCACGTTAAACTTAATATTATCATTTGGTTGCAATTAGTTTTTACCTTTCTAGCCCATGCAGCAATGGCTGGAGAAGGTATTATTTTTGACGAAAAAAATTTTTTTTTAGATAACGCTAAAAATGTCTCTCTGTCTGTATGTATGTCTGTCCATAACAGGATAGCTCCTAAACCATTGAACCGGTAAAATAGTACTCGACAGCTACCGAGCAGATTAGATTTTGGTTAAAATCCATTAATTCTAATGATAAATCCATAATTTTTTGAAAATGAAAAAAATTTAAAAATGCTAACCTTGAACGGAACATTGCATGCATATAGTAGACCACATTCTTCTCAGTAAGTTGTATTTACAAAAAACTGTTTTTAAGGCTGATGGAGCACACTCCAAGTGTGCTAATGGGCTAGTTAAGAATGTATCAGATCCGTAATAGATCAATTTATTTTAATTAATTTGAGTATTTTTATGCTTTAGAATGCTTCATTTTGGTAGCAAGAATACTAAAATATTCATAATCTACTACGTTTTATTATGATATAATTAAATGTAAGTTATTATGCGGTGATTAGCTAACTAATAATTCTATTCTTTTTTAAAATCTATATTTTTACTGCCGGCTAAGCATAGGATTATATGCAAGATTTTAAAATGCACATGCGCCACTATCTTTCATTTTTACTTTAAATATATGCAAATTATCTTCGTCTCTCTTTCTTTTATGGTATTTGGTTTTGTGAAAGTTTAACAGACTTTTACATTTAGACCAATGGAAAATTCAATCACATAGTTGGATTTTGTCTCTTGCTTCTTATCTACAACATGCGCCTTTGCAGTAAATAGATAAGTTTAAAAAAAATGTATCTTTAGGAAGGCAAACTAAATTAAATATTTATCAAGTAACCTTTCTTTACCCTAAATTGGGTATCACAATTTTCTTTTATGGCTTTCCAAATTTACCCTTACGTGTAATTTTACTTATTGTACAGCTGATTTCATAAAAATCTGATACGACCCTTTAAAGAACTTTTAACAAAATTTGAGCGGTCTTTTCTAAGCCACCATATTAGTCTTATCCAAACCTTAATATCTTAACAATACCAAAACTGTCAATGCCAAGTAAAACAATTATAACATTGTCATTAATTACAGATAATATTTAATTGTGATTCCAACTCTCCTACGTGGAGCATTTTTCAATTTGAAATGAATCTTAAGGAAAAACGTCCTCACTCCATAAATTTCTGATAGGTTTAATCCTAAAGTGGCTTTCGACAATCAACCAAAGAACTAAGAGCCAAAATTGTTACTAAGTTGGAAATGGTTGGTCCTTCCAAGCGATAGACAAACATTTTAAAGAAAGCCGAACAACTGTTTATTCTACAAATAAAAGAAGAGACACTTGAAAGGAAACAAGGATGTTCTGGCAGACCAAAAGTAAGTCAAGTTTAGGAAGATCAGGCTTTACTTCGAGTACTCTAAAATGACCCATTCGAGAGAGTGAAGTGCCGTAGAATTAAATCATCCTACCTCAGGTGCCGAACTGTAGTAAACAAGACCGAACTTACTTTTTAAATATATTATTTGGGAAAGCTAATAAAGATATTCAATCCAATTTAACAGAAAAAAGCACGTTATTTATAAAAACTTATATTGCCAAATTAGCTTTACCTTATTACCAATATTGTGAACCTAAAAACATTACACATAAAGCTAAAATTTGTAGAAAGAGTTCATAAAATAAGTATTTTATTTTCTTGTAACTTATGTAAAAATGACTATTTTAAAATGCATTTCATGTTCATGTCTAAAGGAATAAACGGACACAATTAAAAAAATATATAGCAGCAAGTTCTTGATTACATATTCGTTAGATTATATTTACAAATAATTGGTTTTTACCTCTTTTATTAATATGACGTTTTGCCTATGACGACCCCAGGATAGTATACCAATAACGCCTCCGGGAATGTATACAAAAGCTATCCTAGGTATAACATGTATTGAAAACAATTATTTTTAAGATAACGACGAAAATGTATTTTTGGGTGTATTTGGACCGATCTTAGCAATATCGGTCTGTCGGTATCTGTGTGTATGTCTGTCTGTAAGACAATATATGCTCCTAACACTGCCACAAACTAATTAGATTTGGGTCAAACTATTAATGCTTTTTGCCGGCCTGAAAAGACAAAGAACTATTAATGCTAATGATGGATTTTTGAAACTTAAAATATTGAAAACAAAGTAACTTTTTAACGGAGCATCGTATTCATATGCGGTTTTCCGAATATAGTAGAAAATATTTTTTTTTTCCAATAATTTGTGTATAACCAAAAACTTCATAGAAACTTTAATTTCTGAGATATTTACAAAAGACTGGCTTCACGGGTGATATAGCATGGAGTTAACTTCGAGTGTGCTAACGGGTTCAGGTATCAGATCCGTCACAGATATATTTATTTTAAATTAAAAATAAATGTCCAAAAATAGACTGTATTGGGATAAAAAATAAGATGTGCTAAAGCCTTGAAGGTATTAGAAACGTTTATTTTTTTTTATTTGCTAATGAATTTAATTTAAAGGCATTTTAATTGCAAATTGTTTTTTTTTTATTACACCAACGCAGTGTTTAGAAATAACTTTCTTTTTTTGTTTCAAAAAACTTTGTAACTTTTTTTGTAAAAGTCATCTTTTTTAGAGTTTTTGAAAAGGATACCTAATTGAATAACTAACGTAAATATTAGCCCCCTGATTTTTTAAAAAGATTTTAATTTAAATAACTAATTTTTTCTTAAACCTTTTTTACCTTCCTAGCCCGCGGAGCAATGACTAGAGAAGGTATTGTTTTTGTCGAAAAAAAATGTTTGACCTAACTTCGCAATATTGTCGTGACGACTACCCGTATGTGTTGATGTATGTCAGTAACACGATAGCTTCTAAACTGCTGAACCGACTTTCATAAAGATTTTCGGTAAAATAGTGTGCAATATTGTAAAGAGCTGGTCAAAATTTTTTAATACCAATGACATTTTTATGACACTTTAAAAACAGAAAATAAGATATACTCATTAACCCTCATATGCACCATAAGCACTTAAGCGCGCTTATGGGTTTAATCGCGATTAGGTCTCTGTTGCTCATATACAAAACAACAAAGAGGGAAAATGGATTAGCCAAGCCTTGTTACGGTGCATCTAGGGGGCCAGGAGCAGTTTTTGTCAAAGTTTATTTTTTGATATCTTGTTTAGCGGTCACAGGCAAGTGGCAGTTATGCCAAAATGTTGATTTTTTAAAGACCTTTTCAACAGGATATTAGTCGGTAGCCTAGGCGACTTTTGTCTGCATTTTTGCGTACCGTAATGAAAGCTGGTACGAATATAGTACGACTCTATAGTATTATTTCACGAAGTGGTGCTTTTCTCGAACCCAGTGCAGAGCAAAGATACAGGGTATTTTATTTTTAATTGCATCTATCTCATTAAAATTCTGTATAAAATTTAAATGTAAAGCTAGAGCAATGAAAGTCGGCACCGATTATAAGCACATACACTTTTATTTTAAGTTATAAAAAAATTATATTGCTTTATTTTCTTCCAAGAAATAAAAAATTAGTATGAACTGTTAAAAACACAGGCTGTTTTTAAAAATAATTAAAAATGTTTTGATCATTTTAAGTATTGTTTTTTATGACGACGTTACAAATCACTATCAAAAACCCAAAGTCAGCACTTTACAACAATACTAGTACAGCTTTTATTTGGTAAATATAAAAAAATTTATACAGAGTGTTAAAAAGTAACTAGACAATAAAGTTTTTTCGTTATTTTTTATTTTAAGTCTGAAAATTCAATTAACTTATGTCAAATAAACATCTCAATGGAATCACTATACTCTCTTTTACAATCCATTTATCGGGCTCTATTTTTGTGATAAGCGCTACATCATTACCTTCTTCTGAACGTATATACCGGACCACAACAACTTTGCTGTCATTTTTATTGCTTTTTTTACATTATTAATTGTAGCTACTGCGTTAATAAGAATTTTGCATTGAAACTTGGCACAATTTGTCGGCTTATTACAAGCTATGATATAAAAAAAAAGTTAAAGTAATTTTCTAATATGCTGAAAGATACATGGTGATATTATAGAAATCATATAAAAAGTAGTAGTCTCATACTTTTGGTTATATCAGTTATGCAGTTTAATTTTACTACCTGTTATAACTACTTTTTTACATGGTGTAAGTTTTTTTACTTAGCTTTGTAAATGTAAGAATATACAGGGTGTTTCTTATGTCAATATAATTTTTTTTAACTACCATTGCGGTTGACCAGGTCTTAATTTTATATCATACAGGGTATTGAAATTAAAGTCGGTAATATTGTTAACTTTGTTATTACCAAAACTACAAGGTCGGTTAATTAGACAAAATTTTAATATTTTTCCGCTTACTAAATTGGTGGAACAAAAACAAAATTAAATGACGCGTAGGTGAGTTATAGTAAAAAAATGTTTTTTTTTAAGATACGCAATAGTATACAGTACCAGCAATCCATAAAAAAATTAATAGATAAATAAAACTGTCTTTATATGACTTTTTCTTGTGAATTAAAAAGTTATTAATGAAATACAGTAATTTTCATTGTATAAAAAATATTTTTTACATAATGTGCATTATCACTAATTCTCAAATATCTATTTATTTATGACTTCTAACAACCAATTTTAAACAGGATGCAATTATGTAATTTTATTAAAAGTGTATGCTTTGGTACCCAAGCATTGGCAGATTTGTTGTTGTTTTTGCTGTTAAAATATGTTAAAAATTAAAAATTTTAGAACTTTGATTCCACTTTTACACTATTCTTATCAAGTTTTATTCAGTTAGGCTTGGTCAGGTTGTTTTAATAATTCCTGGCAGACTAAGGTGTCAGTTTTTGACATATCATGTGAACAGTTTGACGTATTAACTCAAATGATATTTATTTTGATTTAGAATACTAAATTACCTAGAAATCGATACATGACCACTTTAGACGAAATAAAATTTTAACAAATTATCCTCCTACCTTTTGCTTCGTCTCCCCCTCAAAAAAGAAACCTTATTTCCAATCTTAAACTTGGATTTTTTAAATTTATAGGCTACATAGCTATAAAGTTAAAGAAACAAAAATTGTACGCAAAACTAGTTTTTTCCTCTCCCACCCTCCCTCTCTTAGAAAAGTACGCCCCTGTATCTTGGCCCTGCACTGGGTTCCATCGAAGCACCACTTCTAAAATGGCATCTCTACGTGTCTGGTACCTCTGTGCCAAAGTTCGTCACAGTACGCGAAAATGCAGACAAGCCCCTAAATTTCCCTCTTAGGCCCCGAACTATAGTCCAAATTATACGCATTTGTAATGACGTCATTTTTGTTTATCTTTGTTTATTATATTATAAACAGCGGTGGCAATAAACTTTTTAAAAAAAGTAGTGTCTATGATTAATTAATTTTTTAAATAGGTTCCTAAGTAATTGGTTATGTGAAGTATCCGTCGCTGTCAATCAAAAACATGAGTTTGTCAACTTGTCGGAAATTATTTTAAAAAGTTTTAAAATGCCGAGGAACAAATATAATAGGTATAATGAACAATCGCAGCTGATAATTTTAAATATATTGGCTTTTTTTCAACTGGAAAAGGAACAAGTCCGAAATGGAATCGCACTTCAATTTGTGAATGTGATACAGCGAGCCGCAAATGCAACAAAATTGAGCCCAACAACGATAGTAAAAATAAAAAAGAATTGCAAAAATATCTACGCCATACGCTTTTTTTTCACCTGGTGACGTCATTACAAATGCGTATAATTAAGACGCCAATAAGGCTTTTGTTTAAAACAACAAAAATTAGGTTTGGCCACTCATCGATTTTAACAGATTTGATGTAGACAATTGACAGTTATATCAAATTGTCAAGGACTCGATATCGCCTTAAATATAAAAAAAATTAAGTTCACTATGCCACACCCTTAGTAATAAAATATATATTTTTTATTACTCTAAGGCCACCCCCTAATTTAGGGCCGGGACACCCGCCCTTTTGTAACTATCAAAACGGACGGGCCACGATCCTCCACTTTGTTGACGTCACATCCGGGGCTGATTTTTTTTTTGATGGTCACATCACGACACACCTGATTGTCTTTAAAATATTGAAGTTGGAATGGCGGTTCATGAATATTTAATTTTTTTTTAAATAAAGCCGGTTTTGAGATTGTTTTTACTATATTTTTGCAGAACAATTTTTGCTAAATGTATAGTAATCCTTAATTTTTCAGAGCCACACAAAACTTAAATTTAAAGCAGACGAGAATAAGACGAGTCGTTAAATACCGAGATGAATTCCAAGACGTGCGCAAGCGTTGATCTGTCACTTCTGCCAACCAATCAACTGATGTTTTACACAGCAAAACTTTAGTAATTCCCAGTTCTTTTTGATGAAAATTCGTCGTTTTTGTGCTGTGAAAATGCCGGTGACGTGCAAGTTGTGTGACAAATTATTTAGTGCCCAATTTAAATTGAATAAACACTGTCAAAGTAAACGTGGCATACAAAAACAAACGTATTCCTATGCAGAACGTGTTTGTATGTTTAGATGCCTCGAATGTAAATGCTCCTTCCCAAAAAACTTGGATCTGTGTGATCATTTGAAATACAAACACAATCAAGAAATACTTGAAGAAACATTGCAGTTGAGAGTCAATACTCCCATGGCAAAACAAAATAAACGTGAAATGCATAAGATCATATAGAAGAAATTCTGCATATCAGTGGCGTATATACGGAAGGGACCCGCCCCCCCCCCCCCGAAGCTAAGATTTTTTCAGATATTTTTCACATATTTCATGAATACAAACATAAAATAGCATCAGATACAGCCTTATGAGGTCTCAGCCCCCCCCCCCCCCCGAAACTGTCTCGCCCCCCCCCCCCAAATTTTTTCCTGTATACGCCACTGCTGCATATGCCTCAAAAAATATTATTCGCAGCACGTAGATATTGTATATTTTTGAAATCAGAAAGAAAAGACGAATCCAGGGTGTTCCCTCTCAAAAAATCGACTTCATTGTCACAGCCTGTACAGGGTGTCCCAAATTCGTTGTTTTTTTGTCGTGTCGGGTATTTCTAGGGGAGATAGAAAAAAACTGACCCCCCCCCTTTGCGACGCTCAAATTTCAAGAGAAGCCTAAAGGTGAAAACCACATTTAGATATAGCAAGCCGTTTTTAAGCTACGGAGTGTTTTTGTCTGCATTTTGGGAGGGGGTTTATAACTTTTTTGTTTATGAAAATTTTGTTTTTGTGTAAATAGCTTTCTTATAGTTCTTTTCTTGAAGAATTGATAGATGTAAATGGTTTTTATTTATCTCTTTTGGTTTTTAAGATATTGCATAAAGTTGTTATTTTTCTTACAGAATAAGTCTTTTTTTTTATTAGATTTTAAAAATCAGCTTAAAATTGCCTTTAAAATGATGTATCACACTCAATATTTTATTTTTTTATTTTTATAATTTTATAATATTAAAATATTTTAAACCCATTAAGCAAACTAAAATATGTGGTAAAAATAAAAAAATACAAAAATATAAAGAAATAAAGGGATCCTCCCATAAAGAAAAATTAATTTTATGTGATATCTCAAAAACTAAACGTGACAAATGAAATTTAATTTAACAGTTGAATTCCTCTTAAAAAACTGTCTTAAGAATGTTTTCACAGAAATAAAAAATATTAATAAATAAACAAGTTATAGACCCCTTCCCAAAATGTAGACTTTTTAAAAACACCCCGTAGTTTAAAAACGGCTTGCTATATCAAAATGCGATTTTCACCTTTAAGCTTCTTTTGAAATTTGAGTGTCGCAAAGGGGGATCAGTTTTTTTAGCCCCTCTAGAAATACCCGAAACCCCCCAAAAACATCGAATTTGGGACACCATGTACATGGTGACGGATAGAAAAAAATTATGTTGGCTTTTAAAGTTGTCATAATTAACAAAAAAAAATCTCAATTTATTTTTAATGATAAAGTTGCTGAGTGCTCCGGTTATAAAAAACCACCCGGTACCTTCATAAAATCATACCTAAAAATTAGAATTGACCATTATTTTATACCTTGAATTTTTTATTATACGTTAAGCTCTTCGATCTCGCGCCAATCACGGTATTCGCGCCAATAATTTAAATTAGACATTTTGACGTTAATTTTGGCGCATGCTCCTTTGATGGAATTCATCTCGGTATTTAACGACCGTAGAATGTGACCAACACAGATGACAAAGTCAAATACATGTCAAATAACAGTTGGCATGCGGTATATGGCGGGTAATTTGAATTTAAATTAAGAAATGCCAAATCTTGAAGATTTTAACCTTTATTTTATATTATCTTGCATCCTTACAAAAGTTTGGTAGAATATCGGGATGGTGTCTAAGAATATTTCACTGAAATTTCGCGGACACCTGTATTGCCATTTTGAAAATATCCTAAAAAAACGTCTGACCTCCTATAAGACCCAATGTAAAAGTCAGCCCCCAGAGAACAGCTGATTTTTTCAGGGTCGTGGCCTGTAGACCGGAAATTCCTCTTACCGGTCCCTTCTTTAGTCAAGTTAGTCGATCTATTAGTCAAGTCGGTCGATGTCATTTAGATAGTGATTATGTTGACTGTTAATAAATTATTGTGTTTAATTTGATGGGTATGATATAAACTGAAAACATTAAAAATTAAATTCAATTGGAATAACTTAAAATATTGGTTTTCTTATAGTTAATATTTCTACTTTTAATATTAATGTGGAGTGTCTTTGTGGTGTTTTATGTCGGTTAAAAAAAATATCCATATATGATAGGAAACTTACTTGAACCAGGTTTACAGGTCTTGCCCATGACTCAACCTTTCGTAGGTCGCTAGGTTTTAAGAACCTTTTGTATGTTTGTTGTAAAATTTTTTATTTGTCAACATTTTAAACGCTGATTGAATATATAAAGTTATTCAATCAACTGTTTAATTTGCTTAATACTACTGTTTAGGTATGGGATGTTATATAATGTTTAAAATTGCCGATTTTAAAGCAACGAAAGGTTTGTATTTATTCTTAAAAACCAGGAAAAGATAGCAGTATTATTTTAAAACACTGGAAACAGTAATAATAAAAATTTTTGTTTAAAATTAACTCTAAAAAGCCACCCTGCTTTCTAGGCATTCTTAGCTTGCCGCTGATTGGTCTGAAATCTAAGCTTGCTCGCTTTGGCGAAAAAGAGATGAACTGTGCTTTAAACGTTCCAAACAGAGAGGCAAAATACCAGCGTAATCCCAAGATGCGTGGACTTAGAAAAACGTTAGAAATTAAAATTACACATTGTGTTTTTTTAAAAATTGAAAATAGTTTAGCAAATTTGCTTCCAGTTACAGAATATAAATTATTGTGATGGTAGTGGCACAGGGCACATATTAGCCGAATATAACTTTTATTAAAATACAGCAATCCTGAAAACATGCCCAAAACAAGTCGCTGGTGTTGTTGATGTCAAAAACAATATTTAAATAAAAATATTTAAAAACTTATAAATGGCAAAAATACCATTTGATAGTAAAATTAACATTTCCGCTCTAGCAACTACCTATTTTGGCCGCAGCTAGGTACTTTTGGTTAGTCAATAGGGTATTTTTGTTCAGGCTTTTTGCCTGTCTGTTACTCTTCCTTTATTTTTTGAGGTCGCAGTAGCGTTTTGTCATGCTGTTACCTTTATTGAAGGTAAGGGAAGGCGTTAATTAGTACTGAAATAGTGACGTAGACCCGAGTCCGTCTTTAAAAATTTCCGCCAACACCCTTTTGACTAAACTAACCAAACTTGACTCATGCTAAACCTTCAAGTTGCCTTGTGGGAAAACCGTCATTCAATTATTTTTGTGACAAAACCTTTTCTTTAATTACACCAAAAGTTATATGTATATATTTATCGGTTTCACAACGTTCTACGTCTTCCGATACCCAATCTCCACTCGTTTCTGTTTGCCCATAATTCATCACCTAAGCCTCTTATTCTTATTTCACTATCTATTCCTTCTCTCCAGCTTCTCCTTGGTCTTCCTCGTTTTCTTCGGCCAGTTGGTTTCCATTGTAATATTTGTTTAGATAGTCTTCCATCATCCATTCTTTGTACATGTCCGTACCACACCAGTTGTTTTGTTCTTATATCATCCACTAGAGTACGTTCACCCACTGTCATAATTTCTCTTATTCTTTGATTGGTAACTCTTTCTCTTTTTGATTTCCCTGCTGCTCTTCTCCAATAGTCCATCTCCGTAGCGGAAAGCATTTTTTCTGTTCTGTCTTTGATTGGCCATACTTCTGAGCAGTATGTAATAATACTTTTTACAATGGTGTTATATATAAGCTTTTTGTTATGTTTTGATATACTTTGGTCCCAAATTATTCCATTTAATAAAGTTATTGCTTTTCTTCCTTGTACGTTTCTATCTTTTATAGCTTTGTCTAGTGTTCCGTCAGCTGTAATTTTTAGACCCAAGTATTTATAATCATCACAGGACTGAATTCGCTGCCCAGTATTTAAGGTTAGATCCTGTTTCGTTCCACCAATACACATATACTCTGTCTTATTGATATTAACCTCTAGTCCCCACTTATTGTACTCTTCTATTAGTTTTCGTGTCATATATTCGAGGTCGTCATAATCCTGAGCCACCACTATCTGATCATCGGCGAAACATAAAGTATACAAGGTGGTTTCATTCAACGGAATTCCCATGTTTTGGCATTTTCTCTTCCAGACTTTAAGGACCTGTTCCAAATATATCTTGAAGAGCGTAGGCGAGATACAGCAACCTTGTTTAAGACCTTTATTTACTTGAAAGCCTTTGGTTAGTTTTGCTTTTATTTTAACTTTTGCCTTACTATTGCGGTATAACTCTTTGATGGCCTTAATTAGTTGTACGCTTATGTTTGTCTTTTCCAACGCTTTCCAAAGTAGATTTAGTGGTATACTATCATATGCCTTCTGCAAATCTACGTAAAGCAGATGGAGCTCTTGTCCGTATGCCATTTTCTTTTCAATATCTTGGGTTATACAAAAGAGATGATCTGAAGTCGATCTACCCGCCCTGAAACCAGCTTGTTCTTCTGCCTCCATATCTTTATATTCGCTCTCCACTTTATTTCTTATTATTTTGCCATATATTCTGCTTAGCGTACTAGTAACAGATATACCTCTATAATTGTCACATATATCTTTCCTTCCTTTTTTGTGTATTGTGGATATATATGACGTTTACCACTCTGTTGGTACTACAGCTCCATTTAAATATCTTTGGAAAAGATTCCGTAATCTACAAAACAATTCTTCAGTGCCATATTTAATAAGTTCAGCTGGGATATTTCCGGGTCCGGCAGATTTACCGCTTTTTAAGGTTTTGCACACGTTTTTAACCTCAGATATTGTGAGGGGTACTGGAGATCCAATCGTTCTAATGATATTGTCTCTTTCGTCTTCCTTGAATTCTGCTCTATCTTCAGTTAAAAGTTTTTTAAAATGCTCATCCCATTCTTTGTCTGGTATTGGTGAAATAATATCTCTGCATGTTTCTTTTTTGATCGATCTTATAGTTTTCCAGCTTTCGGTACTTCTCCTACCTCCTAAGTAAGAATCTATTTTCTGGCACTTTTGCATCCATGATTGATTCTTCTTATCACTGATCATTCTTCTCACCTTTGATTGCGCGATTTTGTATTCTTCTCTGCTTCTATCTGTCTTTTGGGATAAGTACGTGTGATATAATTTCCTTTTTTCCTCTATTTCACTTTCAATCTCAGCATCCCACCAGTATGGTTTTGTTCTTTTAGGAGTTTCTTCCACTAATCCTAGTGCTTCTTTTGCAGCTTGATGGATGCTTAATGTGATACATTCGTATTCCTCATCTGGGGTTTCACCTGAACTTGAATTAAGTTTTTCGTTCAGTCTCTTTTTGTATAAGTTTTTTACGCTGTCATGTTCTAGGCTTAGTATATTATATTGACAGTGATCAATTTCCTCATTCACTGTATCATCAAGATTTTGTTGATGTAGGCTTCGGCCTTGATAAGGAAAGAGAATTTTGGTCTTCAGAAAATAGTGATCACTTCCGCATGTTGATCCACGCTTTGTTCTGACATCTTGAATTTTTAGTTTTGTCTTTTGTTTAGTGATAAGATAATCAATGACGGATTTCAGGTTTTGTGAGGGTTTGGTCCAGGTATATTTGTGTATTTTCTTATGTTGGAAAAAACCGTTTTGGATTTTTAGGTCTAATTGCTCACATACTGTGATAAGCCGGTTTCCATTGTCATTAACAACATCTTCTCCATATTGGCCAACTGTCAGATAATTTACTCTGTTACCTGTTCTACTATTTAAATCTCCCAATATTACAATTTCTCTAGATGTACTTACTGCTGATATTTCATTGTGGATTTCTTCAAAAAAAATGTCTTTCACGGCTACATTTGCATCGTCATTATACGCATAGATTCCAAAAATCGTAAGTCTCATTCCTTTTATTGTTATATTCATTCTTATTAGCCGTTCATTTACTGCTTCCCAGTTGGTGATATATTTTCTAAATCTTTTGTTGACCAAAATAGATACTCCTTGTTGCGCATGTTTTTCTTTTGCCACTCCGCTATAGAAATGGTCATACTGTCCTAGGTTTTCAGATCCTTTTCCTTTCTTTCTTCTTCGTTTCTGTTAGTACAGCAAGGTCAACCTTCATTCTGCTGCACTCATGGACTATATCATTCACTTTTCGACTCATTCCTTGTACGTTCCATGTACCAAAAATCATATTCCTGTTTCTTTGCTTGGTTCGTCTTAGGTTTTTCATTTCTTTCCGAGGCGTTTGATTGGGTTTTTTAACAGTGTACGTTTTTTCCGAGTATCAGTATTAGTCTAATGCCCCACCAAAAGTTGATGACCAAAAAAAAATTATTTACCCAAAAATTTTCAAATTTCCCTCCAAAACTTTTTTGAAAAAAAATATTATTTACTTGCATCGAGAGAAATTGACCAAAAGAAAAATTGACCAAAAGAAAAATTCTCCTCAAAACACTTTTTTTGTCACTTTTTTTTCACTTGCATTTAAACAAGAATCATTACCGAAAACATTTCAAATTTACCTACAAAAACATTTTGGTCACAAATTTTTTTCCTCCCAAATCTCCTTATGAGTAATAGTTGTAGCTTTAACTTTCACAAAAATTCTTCACACGCTTTAAGATTTTTTTCACCATCATTTTACTAGATCTCCCCTCCCTCTCCCCTTCCCCACCACTCAGTGTTTGGTGCCTTTGGACATCGTTCAATGTTTGACACAAATGCATGATTTAGGTAATAATTAGGTACCTTGATTTAGTTAAATGAATTGAACATTGAACTAAGCACATATTTCCATGATCCATTATTTAGTCCTCTTTGGTTTTTCTTACAGGTACAGATAAACACCCAAGTGCTAAATTTACTTGTACCTACTAGTCGCAGTTGGGTACAAAATTTCCCAATAACCTAATTCATGAAAATACAAAACTGTATAATTTTTTAAGTTTGCTTTAGGCATCAAGACTAAAAGTAGAAGCATGTCGTACTTTATATGTATACCTATCAATTTTGTACCTAACTATGACTAGTAGGTACAAGTAGATTTAGCAGTTAAGTGTTTTTTTTATTTAATTTTTTTTTATTTATAATTGATTATTGCAGTTACTCTAAGCTTAAATCAGGAACAAAAAGAAAAATAGCAGCTGGAGGAGCAAAAATGATGGCAAAAACTAGCTCTATTTGGATAATGAGGAATCTCTGTTTAAAGAGAAACTAAATAGCTTTTTGAAAGCAGAGCTTGCAAAAAATTCAACGTGTGCAAACATACATATGTACATATTACGTACGATCGAAACTGAAATTTGTGTGAGGGAAAGGTAAAATTACAGCAGGAATGTATTCTAGGCTATTCCCAATCATCTATTTTTGGGAAATAAAGTTTAGTTTGGAAAGCTTTAATATCTTAAAAATATCTAAATATACTTGAAAGTTAAAAATAGAAAGTTTCCCTAAATTATCATAAAAAAGTCTAGGCCAAATTTTCATTAATTTGATAGCGCTTAGGTTATAATTAAATTAAAATCGTATTTTAATCGGTTTTTAAATGATGAATGTTGCATAAAGACAGAGAGACCTCAATTTGAGAAATGGCAGAACACAAGATGCTCGAATAAAAAGAACAGAAATCGGAATAACATGTTTTTATTGTTTTTGGTTCGAATAGAAAAGCTCAAACTACTAAACTATAGCCATGGTAAATACCGCGTTATGCATTTTTCTCCGCAGCATAGGGATGTTAAATTGTTTCTTCTCCCTATATTAATTTTTATATTTGACAATTTCTTGACAGACGAAAAATGCAGAAAATATTTATTCATTAACATTACAGAGCACAATTCCTATTTTGTTAAGGTAAAGGCGTACCACGATAGAAAATATTTTACGGTGATTTGTTTTTTAATGGTACTTTTTTTGAAGATTTTTGAGTGTGAGTGACAGTTATGTTATGTGAAACCATTGTGAAACTAACCTAATGTCAAAAATTGGACATTAGATCAAAATTTTAAACTACAAGGGGGGAATGTATTACCTCTTTCAAAAGGTATTTTGATTCTCTTTACAGCACATTTCAAATTTCTTAAATCGGTTTTGTTTCCTAGAAGATATGTTTATTTTTCAAGCAAAAAAAATTATTTAAATTGTTTTATTTTATCATAAATTTAAGTTTTGTGCTTAAAAGTTACGTCAGAACTCAAAAATAAGTTAAATAAATGGATCCGTGACGGAAGCCATGATATATCAGTCTTAAAAACAGGTTTTTGTAAATATCTCAGAAACTAAACCGCACACGAAGTTTTTGGTTATAACACAAATTATTAAGCAAATTCTAGTCTACTTTATTCCGGAAACCGCGTATCGGTCCGATACTCCGTTAAAAAGTTACTATTTTATTAACTTTTTAATTGTCAAAAAATTGTCATTAGCATTTTTGACCAAAATCTATCAGCTTGTTGGAGTGTCGAACACAATTTTCCCTAAAAATTTTATGAAAATCGGTTTAGCGGTTTAGGAGCTATCGTGTTACGGATAAAGATATTGCTAAGCTAGGTCAAAATACACCCAAATAACACATAAACACACTAATACCTTCTCTAGCCATTAATGCGCGGGCTAGGAAGGCAAAAATTTAAATAATTTAATTTTAAAAGCCATTTAACTCAAAAATGAAATTATCTTAGAATTGTTATTACATATCACGCTTTTCTATTAAAACTTTTTAACTTATTTTTAGGTTTTGTAATAAGTAAGAAGCATAAACGATATCTCCTATGAAAATTAACCGATTTTAAAATGTTATATTGTCTTGTATAGACAACCAAAATACCTTATGAAAAAGGTAACTAAACTTTGTGTGTTACTTTTATGTATTTTTTAATGCAACTTAGAATTATATTATACCTCTATTTTTATTATTATAATATCATTCATGGTATTATGGTATTTATAGATGTATTTTTCAAATTGTTATTTTTCTTGACGTGTTCCATATTATTTGTAAATAATCAAAGGAAAATAAAGACTTATTCTATTATATTCTTAGCTCAAATATCCTTAAAAAATATTCCATAAAAAATACTTTTTACCAGAAATCAATATCTCTATATTGAGTTAGAAGTATATTACCAATATAAAAGAACTTTCTATAAATTCTAGCCATTCTTAGCGTAGACTAGTTGATATACAGACGTAAAAATTAGGCGGCATTTCGGATGATTTGTAAGAGGGTAAAAACAGGGGTTAAATTAAAAAATAAAACCGAGCACAGATGGATAGACGGCACCTGAATGGCAGATTTTTTTGAGATGCGCTTTTAATTGCTTTCGGGTGTACTTTTCGGGACCCCTTTAGTCGGCAGTATACAGAGTAAATCAGTGTCGTTCCTGTAGGTGTGGGAATAGAAAGTTTTATTATCTATTTTTATTTCTTTAGTTTATCTACCGCCGCCCATGTCACTTTCTGTAAAGGATATGCTGATGGCCGGCTTTTGTCTTTGTTCAACTGACTTTGCAAAAACTATACCGAAGATTTTTAGGTCACCTTAGTCAGTTCACCTAGGAATGTGTCTTCGGGGGCCCGAGACCTTATGATGTCGTATTTTATGATATTTTATCTTTGTATTCATGAAATATGTAAAAATATCTAAAAAAATCTTAGGCTTGGGGGGCCCGAGCCTGGGTAATAAAGGTAGTGTAGGTAATTTCAATAGGATTTTATGGCCAAATAATAATTCTTGCTCCAATGGCATGCACCAAAAATATGCAAGGTGGGTTAAAAATACATATATATATTTTTGAATTTTCGAATTGTTAAAGGATGTCAATTTTGACAATAAATTCTTCTCTTATATATCCAAATTCAACACAAACATTTTGAGTAACTTTTATTTTTTTTGTCCATATTTAAAGATATTGAAATTATATAAAAGAATAAATTTTTGTTAGATTTCGTGAAATTTAAAGCACTTTCTTTCCAAAAAGCTCAACACGATAAAATTCGATAGCAGGTTAGCAAAGTTATAACCATTTAGCAAGACATATATTTTGGTAAAACAAATTCTTTCTGGGCATCTACATCTACATCTACAGCATCTAATTTTTTATAACCTTGAAATCTACTAACCATTGGCCGATGGCTGTGGATGTCTTACCCACTCTGTATATTGCACATTTTATTTTTACAATGTAGGCTTAATCTTTTTAAGACAAAATAAAATTTAAATGCCGGGCACCATTAGAGTCTTGAGCTATAAAGCTATTAGGAAAATTGCCAACTTTAATGCTGCAGGCAAAACTTGCAGGATGTACAAAAACACATTTGGCAATCAACCAGATAAAAGAGGAAGTTTTCACAGCTTTTGCTAGTGAAATAAACAATGTGTCTAGTATGTATTAGGGCGGGTCTACACTAACGTATTTTCGGGTACGTATTTTCTGCAAAAGAGTAGTTGCTACATTGTGCAGATTTCTGTTGCGTATTTTTGGCAAGAGAGTTGTTGCGTATTTTTGGCAAGAGAGTTGTTGCGTACACATTGTGCAGATTTTCGGCGTCTATGTTGCTGAGGATATTTTTGTTTAGGAAAAATATCATGGCACGTGCCTGGAGAACTAAGGATACGTTTGCGATCATTTAACAAAGAATAAAATAAAACCGATCTCGACTTCCCAAAAGGAGGACAACAAAGGTTATTTTTCGAAGAAAATTTTAATCGAAGAAAATGTTTTAGAAGAAAATTTTTTCAACAAATTTTTGTTTAAACAAAACGTTTTCAAAGAAATTTTCATTAAAAAAAAGATTTCCTTATGAAGAAATAGATTTCTAATAATTTTTTCATTTGGAAAGGGTGACTTTCAAAGAAAATTATTTTGAACAATTTTTCATTCAAACAAAAAAATCAGTCATAGAAGTAGGCAGTGTAAAATAATTACTACTGGGCGATGTACACGGCCGAACACTTGGCGAATAGTCGTGGTCGGATCGGACGTCTATTTTAGATAGAATTGTCTATTTTATAGGATCGTTTCTAGGATACGTTCGTTGACGTTAACTGCACTTGATGAGAAACCGAAATGTCATACAATGCGCATATGCGCAGGCGTAGTGTTCCTCGCGATATGACTACGCGAGTTAGGCTACCAGCAATACATCACAATTCCCTCCACACTCAACTCTAAACTACCCTTAAATTGTTTTTGAGTGACATACACAAACATACAATTTCAACAATTTGTATTGCACTTAATCAATGTCCAAAGTGTAGTCTTTGAACCGACGTGGCAATTTGCTTCGATTTCTACGTGAGCTTCTTCTCATTAGTGCCTCTTCAGTCTTGATGTCACTTTTCGGGGTGTCTGTCAGACCAGGATTTAGAAACCCATAAAAATCACTTGACACACTGACTGTCATCTGTGAACTCTATAGTTTCACTATTCAAGTCCTCATGGCTACTACTGAGCTCATCAAGATTTTATAACCTTGCTTCCTGTCCTAGTGAAGACGTGGAAGGAATGTCAGGGTCTTTTAAAACTTCCATATTGCTGCCTACTTCTATGAAGTTTTTGCAATCCCTTTCCTACTAAGCACCCTAGGTTCAAGTATGATCAAACGTAATAAAATAAATGGATTCGTAATGGATCTGATACCTTCCTAGGCCATTTGCACACTCCAAGTGAACTCCACGCTATATTAGTCGTAAAAAGAGTTTTTATAAGTATCTATATATAACATAAAGTATTGAAAAAAAAACGCATTCTACTATATCCCGGAAACCATATATTGATGCGATGCTCCTTTAAAAAGTTAGCATATTTTCAAGTTTTAAACTGTCGTTAGCAATATGGATTTTCACCGAAATTTAATCAGCTCTTTTCAGTATTGTGACAGACATACACACAGACAGTCGTTTCGACGATATTGCTGAGATAGGTCAAAATACTTCCAAATAATACAGTTTCGGCGTTCCTTACAAAAACATTTTGGCTTGAAAACAATACCTTCTCTAGCCATTGCTGCGTAGGCAAGGAAAGTAAAAATAAATGACCAACATTAGTATGTCGAAGAAATTTTCTTTTCTATCTTTTTGATTTATTTCTATAAAAACTGAGCTTCCTTCAGAGCCGAAAACTAGCGTTAACATTCATAATAAGTCCTACTGCAGGTCAATTTCACAGACATCAAATTTGTGGAAGCCTATGTTCAATGCGCCTATGGGCCTATACCCTTGGAGTAATAATTGTGGAATACAATAACTCAGTTATTAGCACCTTAACTATTATTTTTACAGAGAGGTGCACCAGCATACTAACAGCAGAATTTACTAAAGAGTGCTAAGTACTAACTGGGCCGGTCTACATTTTGTATAAAAGTTTAACTTAATTTTTTGCCTTAAAAGCAATAGCCTTTAATAATAAAATAATTGTTTATAGATAGCTTCCAATAAGGACATTCCCTTTTCGTGATAGCTATCATAAAAACTCATAAATAAATAAAAAAAAAACAAAATGTTTTGGTTTGAATATGGCAGCCATTTTTAAACCTCTAAACGTCACTAGAAGATTGGAAATAAAATTGGAGCACACCATTTGACCAGCTGTCTACTATATCTTATATGTTAATTATTATTTGGACAAGTTTGCAAGTCTGACTTTTCCCTCGACACGGGTAACTTACATATAAAATTTATATCAAATCAGCTAATTACTTCATGGGATATAGATACAAAAGGGTAGCAGATACATCTAGAAACACACCTTTATACACTTATATCGACACAAGCCACTAACCTTTTTTCTTATTTATTGACGCAAAACGCCAAAAATTGAAAGCCAATAAAGTCGGGTTTGGAGTAGTTATTTGATTTTTGGCTTCCTTAAGTACTTTATCAAAATAAAGATGAGTACCCCATTAATGTGAAAGTTGACAAATGACAGTTATAACATAATAAATGACAGGTAAAATTTGACAGATATAACATCTGACAGGCGACAAATGAAATTTTTTTCAAATATTGTCAACAACAAACACTTAACCAGTATATACCACACAATAAGTACCGCAATATTTGCATGAATAAATGCATGATAGGGTTCATAGCTCGCTTACTATAATAGAATAATATAGCTAGCAGTTACATTGTTAAAAACCAGATTACCTGACCTAAGCAATGCACCTCTTTGTTTTTTCCTCGAGTTTTTGCTTTGGACAGAAAATACCACTAAATATTTTGTTGCAACGTAATTTAAAAAATAGTCTTTTATTCAGTCATTACTGAGAGGCATACTAACATGGCAATTTAGCTAATTTTAGCACTTATTAAGTTGGAATATTATGGTCTAAAAAAATGTGGTTGCAAGTAACATAACAACAAGTACATTTTTTGAGAAAAAAAATCGAATTTTTGAAAATTTGTACATTTTAGCTAGTTTGGACAGCTACCTACTAAAGCCAGCAAGCATGACAAAGTATGTTTCATGATTTTTGCTGAGATGTGCTATTTCGCTAACAAATCACTTTTTAAAAAATTGTTTTAAAAATTTTAGGAACCACCCCTTTTATGGCAGTTTGTAGGGGTAGCATCCACCAAACTTTAAACCATAGATAATTTAAGTCCATTGCTTCTTCCAGGAGGAGTCTGGCGTATTTTATATTAACGTTGATATCCATTAAAATATGATCAAAACAAAAAAACTATATCTTTAGGTACATTTTAGTTCTAAGAGCAGCTTTGTCGGCCATACGGCTTTTAAAGAGATGATGCAGTGAAATAAAACCAATAAAAATAATTTTTAATTATAGTTATTCAAATTTTGCTATTTTTAAACATCGTCCGCCAGTTTTGTTTGGCCACCAATTGTTTAAGCGACCACACACATCGAGATGAATAAATGAACCGAGCCATCATACTTTTTTAACATCCTGGCAAAATGCTCTAACTATGGTAAAAAGGAAAATTAGTACCCCCAATTGATACCCTTAAGTTGACTAAAAGACCATGGACTAAAGAAGGTATATAATTTTTTTCCTCGATCATAGATTATTTCTATTGGTTTTTGAACCCTGCACCACACCTCACGGGTGATATTACATTTTAAGAATATTTTTACACGGAATCATACTATGACTGAATGCTCTAGACTTCCAAGAAATAACATAAAGTTACAAAACCTTTTTTGCTTTTTCTTTAGTTTTAGTTTTAGTTGATTTAAATTTTTGAGAGACAAAACTCACTTGGAAATTGCAGTTATTTAACCTGTATGTAGTTCAACAGGACTTCAGCAGATTTTACTTTTATTTCTATTTGTCATTTAAGTTTTAAAAAAATTAAGCAAATTATATTATTAATATCAAGAAATACATATCTTTTAAAAAGTAAAATAATAATAACAAAAATATACTTATATTGGGATCAAGTTTATAGATTTAGTATTTAAACGCTGGTCTAAGTGCTCAGTTTTAAGATCTTTGTAAATACTGGCGAAAGCGTCCAAAGTTTGTGTTTAGCAACGTCACCTTTACGACCATTTCTTTTCCTTCCGCCGACTACCCACAAATTTATCTTGAACTTTTCGCAAACAAAATGCCGAACTTTGTTCCAACGCAAGCCAAACATCGTAGTTAAATTGAATCTTAAGATCTCAATTCTCCAAAATTTTGTTTTATCTTTGGAGTTCACTTATTAAAGATTAGCAAGCCATTAACCGCCTAGCTTTGCGGGTACCGACAGAAGGACTATTTATTTCAGGAATGTTTAATCGCTAAATAGTAAACGAACAAAAAAGAAAGTATTCATTAAGGGCTATCAAAACGGACGAGCTACGATCTACCACTTTTCTAATGTAACAGAAAAACAGAGACAGATGCAGGTTGAACTTTTTTGTTTGGTCTTTAAAATAGTGGTTGGAATAACAGTTCAATATTAATTTATTTTTTTGGAAATAAATCCAATTTTGAGATTGTTTTTATTATATCTCTTTAAGCCGAATCAATATCTCACACAATTGAAAATATAATTGAAGTAGCGGCTTATAATCAATTAATGCACTACTTTTCTTCTAACAATATATTTATCGAAAACCTGTCTGCATTTCGGGCAAATCACTCATGTGAGACTGCACTGCAGTTAACACTTACTAATTGGCACCAAGCTATAGAGGATGGTCAATACGTTGTAGTAGTTTTCTTAGACTTTAAGCGAGCTTTCGAGTCCATTGATAGGGAGATTTTGTTAAAAAAGTTAGAGTACTATGGGATTGGAGGAATAGTACTGCAGTGGGTTGGGGAATATTTAAATGATAGAACGCAGGTTACAGTTATTAATAATTCCATATCAACGATAGAGTCAAATAACTTGGGCGTACCACAGGGAAGTGTATTGGGACCACTGTTTTTTATAACATATGTGAACGATATTGCATTGAAACTTGAACGTGACTATTTTAACTTATTTGCAGATGATACTTATGTAGGAACAAAAGATAAAGATTTAAATTCAGCTATATGTAGAATCAACAATCAACTTAAAATAATTTCTAACTATAATAAGGTAAATAAACTTAAACTTAATACTTCTAAGACTAAAGCAATGATTCTGTGTAAGCAGCATTTATAGCGAAAAATTGATTTTAATCAAATAAATATATCTATCGATGGAGAAAATATCGAAATCATAGATGACACAAAATATTTGGGATTCATGTTGGAAAGAACATTGAACTTAAAGACACATTTTCAACATGTTTATAAAAAAATTGCAAAAAAATTATATTTTCTTTCACGTGTATCGAGACACTTATCAATGAAGTCAACTGTTACAGTATATAAAACTATAGTTCAACCGCACTTTGATTACTGTGCCAGTGTTTTATACTTCTTAGATAGTAATTGCAAAAGAGCTCTTCAAAAACTACAAAATCGAGGCATCCGTATAATATTTAAATGCAACAGAAGGACTCCTATAGACACTAAGTTAAGCACATTAGATTGGCTAAGTGTGAACAATCGCCACAAATATTTTTTACTTATTTTTGTTTATAAGATTCTTAATAACTTGATGCCTCCATATTTTGATAGATTTTTAAAATTTAATATGGATGTTCATAGGTATCCAACAAGAAACAGCTACAATTTCTATATTCCTAAAGTAAAAACAAAAAATATTCAAATTCGCTTTTTGTTAAGGGGCTTCAAGAATACAACAGCTTACCATCAGATATTAAACAATCTCAAAGTCTTGAAATTTTTAAACGTTTTATAAGACAATTTTTAAATGAGCGTTAATCTTAATTTTAGAGTCTTCAAAATTTCGAAATGCGTTGCATAGGAATTTTATTAATTTTTTAAAAAAATGTATTTGAGTTTAATGTTTTTTCCTTTAAAATTGAAAATCTAAGATATAACTGTAGATATTTGTTTGACATTTAACCGTAATAAATATGTTTCTTATTCTTAGAGTCGATTGAGGATTTGTATTTGTTTAGCATTGTTGTATTTGGCATAACTAGAGCAACAAATAAAGAGTTATTATTATTACAAAAAATAAATTTAAAGCCGAAGCGAATGTGTTCTTCTACGTGGCAAGTACTCGGCTCACCTACGCCTTGATTACACAAAGAGCGTTTATTTATTTGAACTGTAAGCTCCATACGTTCCATACGCGAAAAGAACTGCTCCTCCCTCTCCGAGCTGTTTTACCAAGCGTTTGGAGCATTTACTAGCGCCCTCTAAATTTTAAGGCGGTTGAAACAAAAAGCGAGGTTAAAGCGGATTCATAACCACAATTTTTGTAATTTTCTTTTTGTTTTTTAAAAGACAGTGCTTTTTATTTGTGTTCCGGTACAAAAATTATTATTTTCAGTATGCACCTGTTTTATCTCGCAAAGGTTTATAGTCAGAGCAGGATTTTTTAATTTTTGTGCTTTAAAACGCCGCAATGCCTATTCTTTATGAAGTTCTACCAAATGGGAAACCTTTCCTTATTTCATGCATACAACGGAGGAAATATTTGACCTCAAGCTTAAGCTCCGCTTGCTCTACTCTGCGATCCAATAAACGAACGCTCTTACTGTTCATTTCGTAATTTTTGAGATATTTTTTACAGTTATCATAATAACCAGCATAGGCCAGCAAAAAAACGTTGTACCAAAAATTATGAAATTAACTTTATGCTGTAAAATTTTGGAATTTTATATAGTTACTTGTTTCTCCCAAAACAGCGAATTGATTTTTTTTTAACTTCGGCGGTCGCCATCTCGGTTTCTCAAGCCGGAAAATCTGGGATCCTCGAATGAAAATTTATCTTTAGGTTTTTTTTTTAAATACCCTATAAATTTACTCAACTAATATGAAGTTCTAACAAATGGGAAACTTTTACCCATTTTATGCACACAACAGAGGAAATATTTGACAAAATGCTATGTATAAGCTCCGCACGCTCCGAAAGCTGTTCGTTTATTATTTCAAGCTCTATTTGCCCAATGATCAGGAAATGGCCGCTCAAGCTCCACTTGCTCTACTTCGCGATCCAAGTAACGAACGCTCTTACTGTTCATTTCGTAATTTTTGAGATACTTTATTTTGACAGTTCATAACAACCAGCATAGGCTAGCAAAAAAGTTATATCAAAAATTATGAAATGAACTGTATGCAGTACAACTTTACGTAGTTATGTGTTTACACAAATCACAATATAAAAAAAATTATTCTTATTGTTCAATTTTGTTTTAAAAATATTAACACTGCATTTTGGATTTTAAATAAACTTTATTGTGAAAAAAACCGTTTTACAATACAATTAATTAAATAAATGCCAACAAAAAGTAAAATCCATGTCAAAGTTAACAGTTGGCGTGCTGTGCATGGCGGAAAATTTTAATTCAAAATAAGCAATTCTAAATCTTGAATATTTCAACCTTTATTATGCGTTAGGTTTTTGTCCAGGATTGTCGTATAAAAGGTAGTTTTCAGCTTTATTAGACTTTTATTTTTCTTAATTTAAAATAAATATCCAAAAAAGCTGAAACCTATCTTTTATTATTAAGTAAAATTAAGTTTGAATAAAAATCTTCCGGTTATTTAAAAAACAAGATTTACCTAATTAAATAGTTTTTGTCTCAAATGCCTCTTATGCTACAAAAGACTGTATTAAGGCTCTTTTTGTTCCCTTTTTTCTGTATTGGAAATACTTTTGTATTAAATTTATGTCGTGTTTTTATTCCTCGTCAATTCCGAATTAACTATTGAAAAAATTTACGCTGACTTCTGGCTCGTATCCTTTATCTAACTAAATTACAGGGTGGAAATTAAAACAGCTCATAAAATAAAGCCTACATTTAGTAGTCCGTATATCGAACAATTTCAAAGGCAAAGAGATAATATCATGTAAACTGCTCTTGGTCAGCCAACTCACCAAGAGTTCCATTAAAGCCTTTGTGTCTATATTCTCTGAAGCCAGAGTATTGTTAATATTGCCTTTTCTGATTTACTATACGTTTGTAATGGTTTTTGCGTATTATTAAAGCAGTAAATAATAATCTTTATTGAAGTAGTATTTCCACAGTTAATTACATTTAAGTGACGTAAAGTGATAAAATTCTATAGTACAGGGTGTCCGAACATCGATGTCTTAAAGGGGTTTCAGGTATTTCTGGTAAGTGTACTTATCGTAGAGCACGCTCTTCTTCTAGGCCGGGTACAGGGTGTTTTTTTAAGGATGGCAGCACCATTTATCTCATAAACTAGTACAGCTGCGTCTATAGAAAAAAATCTTTATAACAAAATCGGGCATTAAAAATTTACCTAAAATATTTCTGTTTATGTAGCTTCCCACAAGGGGAAATAGTCACATTTCCCAACTGGACAAATTGATTTTTTTATGAAAGTCTCTGATATACATACATAATTTAAAATTAAATAAATTTGTCAATTTAGGGAGAGAAAATTTGGGAAATTTAAATGTGCATATAATAAACTATTTCAATACTAAAATCAGCTTTTTAGAATGTCAAAATCTACTCAATCTGATTAGTTCAATATTTTTATCAACATCGAAAATCACAGAACTCAAAGCAGCAGAACAACCAAAGCAAGTGACACAATGACACCGGAACATAGCCATTCACGCAAACAAAAATGAACGAAACAAAAGTATCCAATGTTCACATTACTTTTTATCTTACCTAAATTCAATTTAAAATCACACCACTTGATATAAAAATCAAAAATTCAATTTGTATCCTAGTCACGCACACAAGGTGCGTTTACATAAATCCCACCAAATGCGTTACTAATATAATTATTATTTCTCTGCCTTGTAAAATACTGTTAACTTTCACTGGTCCGCTTTAAAAACTTGCTGTAAAAGTACCAGTATTTTTATCAGCTGTTTTTTTTAAATACATAACCTCAGTTTCTATTTATCAACAAAATTTTGGGTTTGTGTTTTCCAAACTGTATAAATATTCTAGTGCACGTTGAGTATTTCTTAGGACTACCTGAACTCTAACCGAAAATAAGGAATATATCGTCGTTGATATTAACGTAACTCATTTAATGTAATTTTACAAGAGAGCAATTTCAAGTTTTAGGGAAAGTTTATATTGGATTTATATCACTAAAAATGTTTTTGGATCTAATGATTTTTGTGCTATTTAAAGGATTTTCATGAGTTGCGACACTTTGTGAGATGAAAGAACGACCCAAATAAGGTAGTATTATGTTCATCTCAAAATTGCATTTTTTTGAGATACTTTCAGTTTGTAAGATCAACGACGATATGTCATGTCATTTCCCGAAGTATTTACAAACTCAAGGTGGGTTTATACCCTTTTATTTTGGTTTAAATGTTATTAAACTTGTAACTTGCACGGAGAACAATTAATAAGGTTAGACATAGTCCGAGGCCATAGCGTCTTGCGTGGGCTTTTTAATGAAGATTTTACAAAACCTATTTTAATCGATTATTAATAATCCCACTAACACTGCCTGTCCTGTTAATAGACCCAAAATTCTCTCAGTCTAAAAGTAAGGTTAGGGTGCCAAAATATTTTTTCAATTCTGAACGGTAAAGCTAAAGAAATGAAACTTGACACGCACATCGGCCTACACGTACTTATTTTTTGACTGTTAAAAAAAACTATATATTTTGCTCCTAGAAGGCGCAAGGAGACAAAATGTGTTTTTAGAATATGCCTTATATCCTCTAAACCATTGCACCTGCACAACTATGTCTTATCAAGTTGGTAGCTCATACCATTACTCACAGTTATATAAAAAAAAAATTAAGCTGTTAGCGAGACCCCTTAGGTAGAGGCATTTTTTTGTTATTTAACAGTAGCTGTTGACCGCTTCTAAATTTAATATACTTTAAGCTTTGGCCCTGGCTCCTTGGGGATATATAAGGGGCCAACATCTTATAACAATCATAAAATACCAAAACTTTCATCTTTAGGGGCGACCCCCACCTAGGGCTAATTAATTTTCGAAGTTTAAGCAATTTAGGGGCAATAAAGATAATTTTTTGTCACAGGTAATGGTAATAACAAAAATAACTTTTTTTAAATTTGCAACGATTTCATTTAATAAATTGCTTGAACTTTAAAAAAAAAATGTGATATGTAACTGATCCAATAAAATATTTTGAACTATTGATTTTCTGATTTTGCGGTGGGGTCAAAATAAGATGTTGGTCCCTTACAGCCCCTAGAAGCCGGGAGCAAAATACAAAATATATAAAATTAAGACCTGGTCAACCGCAATGGTTTGATAGACATTTGTTGACATAGGGCAGAGTATAAGTCAATTAATATTTTTTTGTTTTAAATTACAAATGTTTTCCCCTACCTAGGGAGCTTCGTTAACAGCTTTTTTTTATAGTAATATGTCAGACCTGTGGGTAATTGTGTGGGCTACCATTTTAATAAGACATAGTTGTGCAGGTCCAATAGTTAGAAGATATATAAGGCATAATCTAAAAACACATTTTGTTCCGTTGCGTCCCCTAGGGGCAAAATATATAAGATCTTTTGACAGCCAAAAAATTAGTACGTGAAGGTCAATGTGCATCCCAAGGTCGATTACTATAGCTTAAACAGTTAAGAAGAAGAAATAATATTTTGACACCCTAACCTTACTTCTTGACTGAGGCAATTTAAAGTGTGTAAACAGGTCAAGCAGTGTTGGTGGAATCATTAGTAATCGATTAAAACAGGTGTTGTATAATCTTTATCAAAAAGCCCACGGAGGTCAAATTTTGACACTAAGGCCCAGGACTAACTGCAAATATTTCAAAATCAATAATTCTCGATTTCCGGAGTAGAAAATTGCGCCGCCATCTGCACCTTTGAACTATCATAAGAATCTACTTTATTTTTTTCCCGAAAAAGGTGGTTTTAAATGCAAATATCCTAAAAATTGCTAAATAAAGATTAATAAAAACGAAGAGTAGTCGAAAAGTTTTAAATTTCCTTTCTATGACCTGATACATACTTGAATTTGGTTCCACTTTTTAATTACAGGGTTATTGGTGTTGCAACTAATTATTGCTTTTTTAACAATTTTCACTAACCTATTTTTTTAAAACTTGAATTTAATAATACTGTTCTTTTTTTTAAATGCAAATAACCCAAAAATAAATTGGTAAATTTTTAAACAATACCAGAAAATTAAAGTTTGCATTAAAGGAATTCAAAACAATGATATTACTAAATAAATCTACACAATGTTACTTACAGTAACTGTGGATATACCTAGGTAAATTGGTAACTGTATTCCCAAATATTTTGAAAAGTTTCCTACTCCATGTGAGGCCTGCCATCTCAAGAAAATCTTTAAAATTTTTTACCACGCTCTGCGATCTTTAGCACTTTAAACTTAATATTATCATTTGGTTGCAATTAGTTTTTATCTTTCTAGCCCATGCAGCAATGGCTGGAAAAGGTATTATTTTTGACGAAAAAAATTTTTTTTTAGATAACACCAAAAATGTCTCTCTGTCTGTATGTATGTCTGTCCATAACAGGATAGCTCCTAAACCATTGAACCGGTAAAATAGTACTCGACAGCTACCGAGCAGATTAGATTTTGGTTAAAATCCATTAATTCTAATGATAAATCCATAATTTTTTGAAAATGAAAAAAATTTAAAAATGCTAACCTTTAACGGAACATTGCATGCATATAGTAGACCACATTCTTCTCAGTAAGTTGTATTTACAAAAAACTGTTTTCAAGGCTGATGGAGCACACTCCAAGTGTGCTAATGGGCTAGTTAAGAATGTATCAGATCCGTAATAGATCAATTTATTTTAATTAATTTGAGTATTTTTATGCTTTAGAATGCTTCATTTTGGTAGTAAAAATACTAAAATATTCATAATCTACTACGTTTTATTATGATATATTTAAATGTAGGTTATTATGCGGTGATTAGCTAACTAATAATTGTATTCTTTTTTAAAATCTATATTTTTACTGCCGGCTAAGCATAGGATTATATGCAAGATTTTAAAATGCACATGCGCCACTATCTTTCATTTTTACTTTAAATATATGCAAATTATCTTCGTCTCTCTTTCTTTCATGGTATTTGGTTTTGTGAAAGTTTAACAGACTTTTACAGTTAGACCAATGGAAAATTCAATCACATAGTTGGATTTTGTCTCTTGCTTCTTATCTACAACATGCGCCTTTGCAGTAAATAGATAAGTTTAAAAAAAATTTATCTTTAGGAAGGCAAACTAAATTAAATATTTATCAAATCTTTACCCTAAATTGGGTATCACAATTTTATTTTATGGCTTTCCAAATTTACCCTTACGTGTAATTTTACTTATTGTACAGCTGATTTCATAAAAATCTGATACGACCCTTTAAAGAACTTTTAACAAAATTTGAGCGGTCTTTTCTAAGCCACCATATTAGTCTTATCCAAACCTTAATATCTTAACAATACCAAAACTGTCAATGCCAAGTAAAACAATTATAACATTGTCATTAATTACAGATAATATTTAATTTTGATTCCAACTCTCCTACGTGGAGCATTTTTCAATTTGAAATGAATCTTAAGGAAAAACGTCCTCACTCCATAAGTTTCTGATAGGTTTAATCCTAAAGTGGCTTTCGACAATCGACCAAAGAACTAAGAGCCAAAATTGTTACTAAGTTGGAAATGGTTGGTCCTTCCAAGCGATAGACAAACATTTTAAAGAAAGCCGAACAACTGTTTATTCTACAAATAAAAGAACAGCACTTGAAAGGAAACAAGGATGTTCTGGCAGACCAAAAGTAAGTCAAGTTTAGGAAGATCAGGCGCTACTTCGAGTACTCTAAAATGACCCATTCGAGAGAGTGAAGTGCCGTAGAATTAAATCATCCTACCTCAGGTGCCGAACTGCAGTAAACAAGACCGAACTTACTTTACTAATATATTATTTGGGAAAGATAATAAAGATATTCAATCCAATTTAACAGAAAAAAGCACGTTATTTATAAAAACTTATATTGCCAAATTAGCTTTACCTTATTACCAATATTGTGAACCTAAAAACATTACACATAAAGCTAAAATTTGTAGAAAGAGTTCATAAAATAAGTTTTTTATTTTCTTGTAACTTATGTAAAAATTACTATTTTAAAATGCATTTCATGTTCATGTCTAAAGGAATAAACGGACACAATTAAAAAAATATATAGCAGCAAGTTCTTGATTACATATTCGTTAGATTATATTTACAAATAATTGATTTTTACCTCTTTTATTAATATGACGTTTTGCCTATGACGACCCCAGGATAGTATACCAATAACGCCTCCGGGAATGTATACAAAAGCTATCCTAGGTATAACATGTATTGAAAACAATTATTTTTAAGATAAAGACGAAAATGTATTTTTGGGTGTATTTGGACCGATCTTAGCAATATCGGTCTGTCGGTATCTGTGTGTATGTCTGTCTGTAAGACAATATATGCTCCTAACACTGCCACAAACTAATTAGATTTGGGTCAAACTATTAATGCTAATGATGGATTTTTGAAACTTAAAATATTGAAAACAAAGTAACTTTTTAACGGAGCATCGTATTCATATGCGGTTTATATTATAGAAATCATATAAAAAGTAGTAGTCTCATACTTTTGGTTATATCGGTTATGCAGTTTAATTTTACTACCTGTTATAAGTACTTTTTTACATGGTGTAAGTTTTTTTACTTAGCTTTGTAAATGTAAAAATATACAGGGTGTTTCTTGTGTCAATATAATTTTTTTTAACTACCATTGCGGTTGACCAGGTCTTAATTTTATATCATACAGGGTATTGAAATTAAAGTCGGTAATATTGTTAACTTTGTTATTACCAAAACTACAAGGTCGGTTAATTAGACAAAATTTTAATATTTTTCCGCTTACTAAATTGGTGGAACAAGAACAAAATTAAATGACGCGTAGGTGAGTTACAGTAAAAAAATGTTTTTGTTTTAAGATACGCAATAGTATACAGTACCAGCAATCCATAAAAAAATTAATAGATAAATAAAACTGTCTTTATATGACTTTTTCTTGTGAATTAAAAAGTTATTAATAAAATATAGTAATTTTCATTGTATAAAAAATATTTTTTACATAATGCGCATTATCACTAATTCTCAAATATCTATTTATTTATGATTTCTAACAACCAATTTTAAACAGGATGCAATTATGTAATTTTATTAAAAGTGTGTGCTTTGGTACCCAAGCATTGGCAGATTTGTTGTTGTTTTTGTTGTTAAATTATGTTAAAAATTAAAAATTTTAGAACTTTGATTCCACTTTTACACTATTCTTATCAAGTTTTATTCAGTTAGGCTTGGTCAGGTTGTTTTAATAATTCCTGCAGACTAAGGTGTCAGTTTTTGACATATCATGTGAACAGTTTGACGTATTAACTCAAATGATATTTATTTTGATTTAGAATACTAAATTACCTAGAAATCGATACATGACCACGTTAGACGAAATAAAATTTTAACAAATTATCCTCCTACCTTTTGCTTCGTCTCCCCCTCATAAAAGAAACCTTATTTCCAATCTTAAACTTGGATTTTTTAAATTTATAGGCTACATAGCTATAAAGTTAAAGAAACAAAAATTGTACGCGAAACTAGTTTTTTCCTCTCCCACCCTCCCTCTCTTAGAAAAGTACGCCCCTGTATCTTGGCCCTGCACTGGGTTCCATCGGAGCACCACTTCTAAAATGGCATCTTTACGTGTCTGGTACCTCTGTGCCAAAGTTCGTCACAGTACGCGAAAATGCAGACAAGCCCCTAAATTTCCCTCTTAGGCCCCGAACTATAGTCCAAATTATACGCATTTGTAATGAGGTCATTTTTGTTTATCTTTGTTTATTATATTATAAACAGCGGTGACAATAAACTTTTTAACAAAAGTAGTGTCTATGATTAATTAATTTTTTAAATAGGTACCTAGGTAATTGGTTATGTGAAGTATCCGTCGCTGTCAATCAAAAACATGAGTTTGTCAACTTGTCGGAAATTATTTTAAAAAGTTTTAAAATGCCGAGGAACAAATATAATAGGTATAATGAACAATCGCAGCTGATAATTTTAAATATATTGGCTTTTTTTCAACTGGAAAAGGAACAAGTCCGAAATGGAATCGCACTTCAATTTGTGAATGTGATACAGCGAGCCGCAAATGCAACAAAATTGAGCCCAACAACGATAGTAAAAATAAAAAAGAATTGCAAAAATATCTACGCCATACGCTTTTTTCTCACCTGGTGACGTCATTACAAATGCGTATAATTAAGACGCCAATAAGGCTTTTGTTTAAAACAACAAAAATTAGGTTTGGCCACTCATCGATTTTAACAGATTTGATGTAGACAATTGACAGTTATATCAAATTGTCAAGGACTCGATATCGCCTTAAATATAAAAAAATTAAGTTCATTATGCCACACCCTTAGTAATAAAAATATATATTTTTTATTACTCTAAGGCCACCCCCTAATTTAGGGCCGGGACACCCGCCCTTTTCTAACTATCAAAACGGACGGGCCACGATCCTCCACTTTGTTGACGTCACATCCGGGGCTGATTTTTTTTTTGATGGTCACATCACGACACAACTGATTGTCTTTAAAATATTGAAGTTGGAATGGCGGTTCATGATTATTTAATTTTTTTAAAATAAAGCCGGTTTTGAGATTGTTTTTACTATATTTTTGCAGAACAATTTTTGCTAAATGTATAGTAATCCTTAATTTTTCAGAGCCGCTTTATTAGCTCACACAAAACTTAAATTTAAAGCAGACGAGAATGTGACCAACACAGATGACAAAGTCAAATACATGTCAAATAACAGTTGGCATGCGGTATATGGCGGGTAATTTGAATTTAAAATAAGAAATGCCAAATCTTGAAGATTTTAACCTTTATTTTATATTATCTTGCATCCTTACAAAAGTTTGGTAGAATATCGGGATGGTGTCTAAGAATATTTCACTGAAATTTCGCGGAAATCTGTATTGCCATTTTGAAAATATCCTAAAAAAACGTCTGACCTCCTATAAGACCCAATGTAAAAGTCAGCCCCCAGAGAACAGCTGATTTTTTCAGGGTCGTGGCCTGTATACTTTTGTTGGCCTTGAATAGATCTTTTGATGTTGTCGATAACTGCTATACGAGTATATGGTTTAATTGTCTTCAACATTTTAGAAGATATTTGGATGTTTTCAAACTTTTGGGACACCTTGTACAAATATTGTATTTCAATATTATGTCAAAAAAATTAATATTTTTTTTTATATTTTCAAAAGCTTTGTAAAAAAGCACCACAAGTGGGATCACACCCTCTAAAGAAACAAGTTGTGTGTGGGAAACCCCATTACTGGAACTCCAACATATTTTTTTTTACGCCGAGAGTAAAAACTGTGAAAAATCTTTATTCGAGAAATAAAATAAGTAATAACTTGCTAAAATATTTTTAAAATATGTTATACATACAGGGTATCTAGCTAGAGGCAGCGTTCGATTTCAATTTGAAGTGAATGTGTCCCTTTATAAATTTTAGGTTTTTGTCTGGTCTAGAACAATAAATCAAATGTCTAATTTTTGGCCAACGTTTCGTTTAATATGTGTAAACTTCTTCAGGGCCTAGAACAAAATACAAAAAATTAAATGAAGAAAATAATATAAGTTGGTTTTTACTCATGGGACGTTGGAGAGGATAAAATAAGTGTTTTATTATTGTTTTGTGTGTTAAAACTTTGCGGTTCCAATACCTCTCCTATCCAATAGTTTAAAATTTTAAATTTAATAAACCAAAAAGTAAGTAAAATTAAAAAACAAAGATCTACGGAGATAACCATTCATGTTTATAACAACAAGATTTTTACTATTTTACATACTTCAGTAACTTTTTAAATTCTTGTAAACATCTTTTGCCATGCAGTAAACAATGCACTTTGGATACAGTGTTACGTAGGAACATATTTTAAAAAAAACAGGCAAAAACTACAAATAATTAAAATGTTAAAAAAGTCTAATTTAAAAAAGCAACGCTGCTTAATATACCTAATAAATCCAAGAAGGGCAATAATGAATTACTTATAAGTATTTAATTTCTTGTAAACATATTTTGCCATGCACTAAAAAATGCACTTTGCATAGTGTTACATAGAAACTTATTTAAAAAAAAACAGGCAAAAACTACAAATAATTAAAATATTAAAAAAGTTCGATTTAAAGAAGCAACGCTGCTTAATGTACCTAATAAATCCAAGACGGGTAATAATGAATTATTGTGGGCTCCGTACTGCAGTGAAATAAACATTATTTTTTGTTTGAAAGTTCCTGGGTAAATAACTTTCTCATGTACCGTTCAACATTATTATTAATCATAATAAAACCTACATCAACCAAAGTTTTTAAAATGTAACTTTCTGAAAAAAAATTAATGAGGTATACGTTTTGCAGCAAAAATACGCATATTACGTTATAATAAAAGATCACAACAATGCAAATTTGTTATATATTCCAAAGAATAATTTCGAAAGAAGGAGTAATACGCTCCTTTTGTCCCATTCTTTGAGCTTTGATGCTTGCTTAGAGAAAATTCAGTTTATAAAGGCTATTTACATAACGAATACATCTCTGTCTTTTGGCGTTACCCCCGTCTTCCACCAGTGTCGGATTTATGTATGAGCTGCAACTCAGGGCCCCATAAAAGAAAGGAGGTTTCCTAAGTCTTGTTGTAGCAGACAATAGAGTGTCCCTCCAGCAACGGACTGGTGCCATAAGGACCTACAGACCTTAAGGGGCAATATAATTTTGAGAAAAAAGCTTTAAAAGTTTATATAATTTGAAAGATAATGACAAGAACACAAATTTTGACAATATTATTGTTGGTTTGAAGGCCGCTTTACAAGTTCGCTAATTTTGCCAAAAGGCAAAAGTGCACTGGAAAAAATTTATCGACGACCGAAAAAAAAGGTTCTTCCAACACCTTGCACGTCACGCGATATTGCTCATCAATTCAGTTTTTAGGTGGGGGGACATGCCAGTAATTTGTTTGGTAACCGGTGGGCCAGTTCGACTGCATCAATCTATAAATTAATATGGACTTACTTGGGCCAAACAAATGTTATTTGGCTGAAACCAATTATTTATAACATTATGTGGATCAAATAAATATATTGATATTTTTTTAAATAAGAGGTATTTAATTTGGTTTTAAAAATATGAATATATTTAAATCTAATTATTTTCAATATTTAAACAAAAAAATATTAATTTACTTGGATTTTTATTGTGGCACCAAAGTTCACATTACAAAAGGGCGTTAAATAAAAACTTCACTACATAGTGCAAGTAACAAATTCAAAAAGTTACAAAAATAAAAGAAAATTGAACCATCCTAAAAAAAATTATAAACGTTTATAACAATTTGTTTCAATTAATAGGCTCCCAAGTTGTAATTAGCTCAGTGCCACCTAAGTACCCTATATGGCATTGACTCTTACTGCGCCATTTCAGTAAGAGAAAAAGCTATTTTGATTTTTGAAATAGAAATTTTTGATGTTATTATTAAGGCCACGACTAAAAATTATTTAGTTTTTATGATACTTTATAAAACGGAAAATTTCAATTTTAGATAATGCAGTAGGTAACGAAGAGTCGAGGAATGTTGCACAATTAGGCAAAAACCGTCTTTTTGTGGATCGAGAGTATGATAATTATGGTAAATTTAAAAACAGTTTCTAAAATTACATTTTATTTTTTGTTTTGTTAATAAAGTATTACGCAAAGTAATTAATATAACAACAAAAAAGTTACTTAAATTAAGGTTTTATATAAAACCAGACGTTGGAATCGGCAAAAAGTATAAATTACAATACTTTATAAACAATTTATCTAAATAGGCACGTAAAAATTAAACATAAAAACTTTCATTTAGACTTCTTTTACAGAGTAAAGTCTCGCGGACTGATGCTGCGTTGCCCCGTTGAACTGCTAAACTTATGTTTTAAGTTATACATAACTTGAATCGCCTTGAAATACGCCCTTTGTCAGTTGACCGATTTTGCTGATCAAATTTTTGGACCCAGGGGGTCGATTTTTGTAGATTAGACCTCCGATCGTTTTTAGCCAGCTAAAACTTTTTGCCATATAAAATTGGGCTGCATTGAGTTCAACTAGAACTGGCAAAATATCGTGGAAGGTTTCTGCTCAATATTTTGAACCAAAAAGGCAAAACAACCTTAGATATTAGTAAACACAACATTCTAGAGCTAATTTTCTTACGAATTTCATTCTATGAAGGAAACAAAAACCGTTTTCCGACACGAATTGAACGTCGAATTTATTTCTCAGTGTTCATACAAGTCAGTGATCGCGAGCCGCAGTGTTGTCAGTGCAGCTTGGTAGAATTCTTTCACTTATTTCAGAAAATCGAGTTCGCCGTGATTTTTATGACACTTACTTTGACAGACAAGTATGAAGGAATTTCACAATAAACAAACAGAATTTTTTTTAAAATTATATTACTAGTTATAAAAAAATGATAAGTTGGTTTCTCACACGTGCGGACATGGTGTTCTGTAGGGCGGATTATTATCCCAGAGAGAGGCTCCATTTCTTTTAAATACGCCTCTCACAAAAGACAAGAAGATTTGGATAGCTGGATAGCTCTACTGTGGTTCTACACGAAGCCTCACCTATAAAATCTCCTGATGATATATATTCTTTTAAATATGCCCCTCACAAAAGACGAGAAGATATGAATAGTTCTACATAGTTTTGAAGCTTCACTCATAAAATCTCCTGATGAAATATGAAAAGAAACGTAACTACCTATAGTTAGTATACAAAGTTAAAATTATCATAAAAATTCAAAATAATGGATATGTATAGGGGAACATCCTTGAATTATGCAACACAAAAAGTCAGGATTTTTAACTCCCCCTCGTAACGCATTTTCAAGAAAAAACACATTAAAAAAACATTGCGTGTAATCATGACGCAAAGCCAATCTCCCCCTCTTGAGTGTTTATATTCCTTATAAGAAATATAACTGGATCAATTTTTTTGAGGGGCTTAAATCAAATTTGGTAATAAAACATTTAAATAATATTGGTGTTCTTTGGATGGTTATACATCATGGGCGTAGTCAGGGTGGGGCACCTGCCCCACCCTGCCTTGTCACCTGCACCATCCTGGCTTTAGCTCATTTAGTAATACAAGGATTAAAGGTGAGCTATAAATTTTTTTGCTTTTTTGCCCCACCCTGAGTGAGACCCTGACTACGCCCATGTTATACATGGTTAGTTTACCAATTGTTAATAGGTGCTTATTAGACTATAGCAACCCCCACAACTAAAATCATTATTTATTACTACAAGCCTGTGACATAGGTATACCTATATATCCATTTTTTGTATTTTTTTAAATTTAACTTTGCATACCTATACTATCCATGAAGATGAGATGAGCTGAGAAGAATCATTGTATCGACAGTGCTAGAATAAATTATTATTTACTTGCATAATATAATTCAATTTTTTTTTGTTAATAAAATATTTAGAAACCTTATGCAGTAGGTACTTTTTTTTCACTTTTATTGGGTCACTGAATAATGACTTTTCAGTCCTTTATTTTAAATCAAAAACTTTGAGTTTTTGGTTACTATAGAAAACAAAGTTATGTAAAAAATTTACATTTTTTGTAACAAATATGTTCTAATGAAAAATTATTTAAAATACATTTTCCTTGAACGAAAATTCGTTCAAAAACATTTTCTTTAAATGGAAATTTGTTCGAACAACCTTTTAATCGAAGAAAATGTTTGTTCGAACAAACTTCTAATCGAAGAAAATGTTTTTGAACAATTTTCTGTATATAGAAAATTTTATTGAATAATTATACTTTTGAAGAAAATATTTTTTAAAATTTAATTTTTGATTTAGAATCTTAATAAGGTACTTTATTTTTTTATGTGTTTTTGGTGATTATAAAATACTCTGCCAATATATGGGTACCTAAGCTCACACTAGGTACTATAGTTATAGTGTACGTGTGAGCTAATATAACTAAAAACTGAAATATATCACACACAAGCCATGTTTTGACTTAAACTCTAATTTTTGAAATCTACCCCCACCCTTTTTTTTAAACTAAAAAGTATTTTGTTTAACTCCAGACTCAATTACCTTTCGTTTGAGATCACACACGACAAATTTTAACTTAAACTCTCAGAGAAACTTTTTTTTTTCTCAAAAAAATCAACATAGCTCACACTACTATGGTATAGTAGTAGTGTGAGCTAAAACAAATTTTAAAATTAAGATTTTACAGTTTTTGTAACATTTGAGTAAAAATATGTTCAAATGGAAAATTCTTCTAAATCATTTTCTCCTAAAACATTTTCCTTGGATGGAAATTTCTCGAAAAACATTTTCTTTAAATGGAAATTTGTGCAAACAAATTTCTATTTGAAGAAAATGTTTTTGAACAATTTTCTCTTTGAAGGAAATTTTATTAAATAATTATCCTTTTGAACAAAATGTTTTTTAAAATAAAAAGTGAATTAATTATTGAAGAAACTTCATAAGGTACTTTATTTTTTTAAATTAAAATAACGACTATACAGTGCTTACTTAAAATCAACAACTGTTTTTGGTGATTATAGAAAAATAGTTTTTAAAATTTAGATTTTACATTTTTTTAGAACATGGGAACAGAAACTTGTTCAAAAATATTTTCAAGAAAATTTTACTGAATAATTATCCTTTTGAAGAACTGAACAAAAAATGTTCTATAAAACATGTACTCAAAGTATGTAGCAGGCATGTAGATAGCTTTTCTTTCTGGGGGGATACTCCCATATAGAAAGTCCTGTGTCGTTTCTCAGTGATGGTGCATGATGTTTTGAACAGGGTAGGCAGAAATGCTTGCCGGAGGCAAGTCCACTGAATACAGAACATTTTAGTAGTGAAGTGCCCAACACTAAAATTTCATAATAAAAACTTATTCAAGGAGGGGGGAAATGTCCCCCCAGTGCCCCCCCTCTTTATATATATGCCTGGTATCTATTTCTCACAAACTATTATGAAACTGAACTTCACTTCATATTGCTCAACTGTTTTTGTTTGTGGAAATGTAATCACTTTACGCACTTTTCTTATGAATAATATTATTTTTAATAATAATTAACAAATAATATTTGATAATACATTGTATTCTATTTCACATTCACATAGTTACATTACTATAATTGAATAAATCACAAAAGAGATTTGGGTGGCATCTACTGGTCTCGAAGGATGTTTATTTCTCTGCAACAAGTTTTTTATTTGGACCAACATAGCAGATGATAGGTATTGCTAGCAAGCTTGAGAAGTTTGTTGTTGTTGTAGACACATAAGTAATCTGTAACAAAAAAAATCCTTTATTAAAAACTAATATTTTTCAAGAAGATGCAAATTTTCCAGCACTAATTATTTTTAAAAAGTACTACTTAGGTATGCAAACAAAAGTTTTTTAAATTTTAAGGCCTGAGTCTCAAGACCAACTAAGCTGAAATTTTCTTGATTCCTACAGTTTTTACTGGTATTTTACGCACAGGAAATTATTTAGCTATGCCTTTAAAAATATTTCCAAGTGAAAAAAAAAATATTTTTTTGGCAAAGGGGCTCTTGTTAGCGAAGTTACTAGACAAAACTAGACTAATACTTACGTTTGAACATATCGCACAACAGCTACAAAACCAAAACTATCGAACGTTGAACATAAATATAAATTAGTTGAATATAAATTATAAATTAAAATAAAAATTTCCAGAAAAATGCAATCCTAACCATTGAGTTGTATAAAGCCCTGAAAGGGCTTTAGAGACGGAAAGACAAGGCATTTTTTATTGACCCTATCCAATTTGGTTTCTAAGGGTGGGTATTTCTTTTACAAAAAAAACAGAGATAGACATTATTGAACATGTGAAACGGACAAAGATAGGCTGATTTTGCATGCTAATAATACCCTAGATAATATATGGGTACTTTTATCTCTTACACACTGACGGCATAAGTGCGACAGAAAAGCAGCTGGCTACTTTTAAACCACCTGCCGTATTTTGAGTGATTCGACCTGCTAGTCGGTTTATACAGGGAAAACTGATAGACAATGTTGTCTAAGTACGGAGATGAATTTTTTTGAATTTCGTGCGGGAATATTACAAAAAGAAATCTTAAAAATGTTTAAAAACAAGTTTAGAAGTTACTATTTGAGTTAAAACATGGTGCAAAATTGTTTTTTGTGCAAAAGAAGAGAAAAAATCGATGAAGAAACAACATTTCATGGGTAAGTCGTCTTGACGGATAGTTTTTGCTAAAACACGAGAAAGTTCAGTAGCGTCACGATAGATAGTTTTTTCTGCGACCGTGCGATTTTACCCTCACACATTTTGATTCAGAAAGTGTAACTTCCCAGCACTTATAAGATTATTTTTTAATAATAATTTGTCCTCAAATGTGTTGCAGTCTAGGACAACTAGACTTTCTTTACATTATTAAGCATCGCTATTTAATTAATAATTATCATGGTAGCAGGCAAGTTATAATTAAATAATTTCTGGGCAATTCGAGACCTTCTGACTAGAAGTTGAGAATAAACGGGTCAAGGGACTTCTAAGTTTTATTTATAATGGTTGGAAATATGTGTCACAATGTAAGATTTTACTATATCTGTAATTGGCCTTTGGCTGTTGATATTTGAGAAATAAATAAATAAAAATAAAATAAATAAACAACTGGGCTCCGCCAACTCGGCACCACCAACTGGGCGGCGCGTCAACTGGGCGGCGGGCCAACTGGGCGGCAGGCCAACTGGGCACCGGGCCAACTGGACGCCGGGCCAACTGGGCGCCGGACTAAAATATTTTTTCTTGGTAAAATGGGCAGACGAAAAACAAAATAGATAGATTATTATTTATGCAAAAACATCTTTAAAAAATCTTTTATGTAATATTCTTGAAATTTGGTTTTGTTAGAGTTAAATCCATCGAGTGTTGAAATTTTGGTAGGTCTAGAGTTCTGTTAACATAAGATTTACGTTTTTGATTACAAGAATGACGAATGCAAAAAGGCGGATCTCTTTATTTTTAAACCGATTTGTCTCAAACTTGAAAGTTTGAAGTGTTTGGGATCACTTAATACAGTTTTACCCTAAAACTTAAAAAAAAAATAAAATGGCGAATTTTCTTATTTATGCACCGATATGTATCAAATATAAAACTTTTGACTCAAATTCATAAAAAATTCAAAATGGCGGATCCAAAATGGTGGGTTTCTTTATTTTTCAACGAATTTGTCTCAAATGTCTCAAACTTGAAAGTTTGAAGTGCTTAAGGTCACTTAATACAATTTGTGATTCACACTTGCAAATGGCAGACTTTTATAGCTTAATACAAAATATGACTCAAGTTTAAAGAAAGAAATGTAATATTTTAAGCTTAAGACAAATCGGTTAGTAATAAAAAAGTCTGTCATGTTGGATTCGCCATTTTGATTTTTTTATGAGTTTAAGTCAAAAATGATAATCAGCAAAGTCCACCATTTGGGATCCGCCATTTTAAATTATTTATGAGTTTGATATTTGATACATATCGGTGCATAAATTAAAAAATCCGCCATTTTCCATCCGTCATTTGAAATTGAGTGCTTTCAAGCACTGCAAACTTTCACGTTTGTGGGAGTGGGAGGGTAGAAGAAAGAAAATTCTTATTATTTGTATTTTTTTGCAATACTTATTTTAGGTACTAGCAGGTGGAGCCCATCTTCAGTAAACTAATCTAGCCTACCTAAACTATATCACACTCGTCCCCTTGTACGAGTCCTTATATCTTCCATTACTTAAATCTTTTTCCGATCTAAAAATTAAACCTATTAAATGAACGGACAAGTCGCTCCCCTCGGTGGCGCAATAGTCTAGGTACTAATTGTAGGCTAGGCTACAAATATCCGCCCTTTTTTTGCATTGGTTTGGTTAGGTTTATGACTTTTGACCTAATTAGTCCATTAAACAAGTGTTTACTACTTTAGACATTATTTTATACATATGAAAAATGACCGATAGTTTTAAAAAGTAGACAAGTATTTGTAAACATAAATATTATTTTTCAAATTAAATCAAATCTTTATTATTTTTCCGTACAAATTGTACATAAAGAATGGGGGTTAAGGAATAACTGTACTAAAACATTAATTAAAAGTGGTTTGGTTAGATATTATTAAAAAAAACTTTAATTAAGTACATGCTTGCATTTTCTCTAATATAACAATATAACCATCAAAATGGAGTTTGGAGCAGTGATTAAATTTAAAATTAAACCGATTTTAAAGGAAAAAAACAATTATACCCACATCCCAGCCAAAGCTATCAGGTAAAAACTATAAATAATCTAAAAATGCGGAATTATTTTTAATTTTGTTTTAATGCCTGCTTTTAAATTAGTAGTTTTGTAACCGTGTAACCAAATTAAATATAAATGTTCCGTCAATTAAAACAAATAAGTTGTATAGTTTTAGCGTATAGTAGCCATCTTGAATTAAAAAAAAAGCCGTATTAATCTTTATTTGCATTTAAAGCCTTAAGTAAGGTATCGGTTTCTTATTCCAATTGATTAATAACTAACCTAAAAAAATAACAATAGCCAGCTTCGCTGGTTCAGCCTGACTTGCACATGTCATAGCGTAAAAAAATTGGTTAAGTAGTATCTGAAATAATCTTTATTTTATATTTGCGATCATTTTTGTTTAGTTGGATTGAAAAACTTATTTACTTTACATATATTTAAAAAAAATTTAAATCAGTACCTGGTCAAATATTTCGCTGCATTTTAAATATGAAATGTTTTTATAGGACACCCGGTACATCGGTAGCTAAAATTTTGAGGATTTACTACCCCTTAATCTTGTAATACAAAACTGCTAAATTATAACAATTGGTCCCACTGTGCGACCTCCACGCTATTCATCGCCACTGCCAAGGGGTGCTTTGGAGTCTAGACCGGCGGCGTTGCCGGGCATCAGGTTAAATCTTGAGGCTAAAATTTTTTAGTCGGCCAAAACGATCGGAAGGTTAATTTACAAAAATCGACCGCCAGATCCCAAAGGACCGAAGGTTTCAACGGAAAATGGTATAAAATGAAAACGATACAAGAGCTCCTAATATTTCCTGTTCTTTAAGGACACTCTTAGTTAAACTCTCCTGCCTTTTCGGATGACAAATTAATGTAAGGATTGACTCAAAGTAGTGTCTTTGCATATTACATCCCAACAGAAGAAGTTTGCCAAACTTGCATGGAAATCTGGTCATTCCATCGTCGCTCCGACAAACTCCAAACGGTTTTAGTACCGAAGCCAACACCGCGGAAGTTAGAGCCCATCCTTCCTACAATCTTGTGCAGATGTGAGGCTCGTACACAGGAACGCCAAGCAACGGAAACACGGAAGGTCGGATTATCCAGGAGAGTACCCAAAGGAGAAGAAGGAGGCGCGTTAGCCCAGCACTAATTTCTGGTTTTTAAAGAGCAAGACATCTTGCTTTGGTTCTAGGATCAGTTTTAGATGCATCGTTTATTCTACTTTTAATACGTGAAACAATGTTTGGAAAAAATATTAACATAAAAGGTTAAAATAAAAAAAAAAGTGTATGTCCGCAATTGCTCACCCCGGTGGGTTATGATGATGTGCAAGTTGTGGAAAATGTTGCGCAATATACTTTAAATAAACAAATGATACTAATTTTAATTAATTAACACTGAATAATAATCTAACGTTTAATAAATACTAAATTTCAAAAAGAAATATTGGATAAAATTTATAGACATGCCGTCTTATTTTTCTGCACCGAAAATTATCTAATAATGACATATTGTGCACAAAGTAAAAACGCACCCTCATAACGATCGTATACAATTTGACGTCGCTGTCAATCGCACAATCAACTGTATAGATGTGTCGTAGAAAACACCACTTATCCGCAAATGCCGTGAAATTTGAAATAACTTGGAGCATAATTTCACTTGTTGTTTATGGTTTTAGGTCCTTGGATAATATTGCACACCGCGCACCATTTCCCAACTGTCCACTTATTTTTTTTATTAAACTTCTTAATTGATCCCGCAATACTTCCTTAAAACAAAATTATCCTGTGAATATATCAAGATTTAAAAAAAAAGTATGACCCTATCGAATAATTAGAGAATCTGCTCTATTTGTTCAAAAGTCTCTTAACATTTAAGATCGACAAAAGACAAAATTTCTTTTGAAATATCAGAGGTCTACAGCATCCCATATAGCTGCGAGGAAGAATATATTGGAGAAAGAGGCCGAAAAATATTAACTAGGCTGAAAGAACAGTCAAACTTCGACAAGTAATTGCATCAGCAGTTTGTGAACATCATTACGAAACAAAGCATCGTGTTTGTTTGATTAATCTAAAATTCTTGCCTTTAATCAATTATTCCTTTAAGGAAAAATCCAAGAAGCCGCTGAAATCTTTAAACATCCGAACATCATACGCAACCCCTGTCTTTATATTTTTTATTTTACATATTTGTGAATCAATCTTTCCTACATGTGCCTTATAAGATGTGTACAGAGCAGTGTTGTGAAGACTTTTTGAACCGAACCGAACCAATTAAGTGACGAAACCCCTTCATATCCGTCAAAACAGTCATCGATACCAAATCAAAAAAAATATATATACCTTGAACCATTGACTTCAATCTCAAACTCGATCAAGCTTTTATCGCAATTGACCAAATACAAGTAAGAATTTAATGAGCAAGACAGGGATGAAAATAGAATTTCGGTTTGGTAAGTCCGAATACATGCACATCACAAAAATATTCTATTTGCTTGTCTTGGATAAAAAAGGGCAGTGGCGGCGCAAAATAAATCAACAATTTTCTGTTAATGAATAATAAATAATTCATGAATACTTACTTGTGTATACTGTGTTTACAAAATTCCCTTCAGTAAAAAAAAAGAGTAAAAATAATTTCTAAGCATGCTAAGTGCAGTGGATGTATTAAAACTATTGTTTTCATCTTAGAACTTTACAAATGTTGTACCTTCCAGGTAAAATATTTTCTTTCTTTGAACAAGGGTCTTCTTCAACTCTTCTCTTCTTGGGTGGACTACAAGTTATGCTCGAGTCAGATGAAATTTTGGAACTAAAAATTTCAATTCGGAATGAGACCGACCGAGAACCGAACTGGGCGCCGGCAAACAGGGCGCCATGCCGGGCCTAATGGGCGCCGGGCCAACTCAGCGCCGGACCATTTTTTTTTCAATAAAATGTGCAGATAAAAAACAAAATAAATATATTATTTATACAAAAATTTCAACATCTATTAAGTCGAGTGTTGAAATTTGGTAGGTGTCGTTTTCTGCGACTTGAAACACCGCCAAGTTCCATATTCGATACATATCGATGCATAAATAAGAAAGTCCGCCATTTTGGATCCGCTATTTTAATTTTTTTAAGTTAGTTTTTCATCTGCACATTTTATCAAGAAAAAATATTTTAGTCCGGCGTCCAGTTGGCTCGGCATCCAGTTGGCCCGGCGCCCAGTTGGCCTGCCGCCCAGTTTGCCCGCCGCCCAGTTAGTGGCGCCGAGTTGTCCTAGACTGCAACACATTTCAGGGGTCTGGTACGTTTTACCACCTTTCTTAAAACTACGAAGTTTTTTGAAAAATGATAATTTTAGACCATTTTATAGTGATTTCTAAAAAAAAATGCGGAAAATCGTATATTTTGTTAAAAAAATTGAAATTGAAAAATTCTTAAAACCCCATTAAAACTCATACAAATTGCTACAAAAGAAGCATTTTCTCATTTCAAACTGAAACAAAACGGTCCCTGACGTCTATCAGCTGTTAACAAAAACTTGAAATAACTAAGGTCACTGATCGAAATCGGGTCAGTTTTTTTGGTCCTTTTATAAAAATGCACAATTTTTAAAGAAGCATGAAATTCAAAACAAAATCAAGAAAATTATGATTTCTACATTTTTACAATTAAAAATTCGTTTAATTAAACATTTTATCAATTTTTATTCCTTAAAACACTAAAAATGAATAATTATCTACTTTTCTAAAATTTATCGAAGGTCTAGCCGAACAAAACCAAACTGAACCGATTCGTATCGAAATGAACCAAATCAAACCGAATCTAACGGTTCGGTTCGATTTGGTTAAACTAAACCGTACCTAACTGAATGTAGCTAAACCTAACCGAAACAAACGGAACCTAGCGGAACCTAACCAAACATAATCAAACTGAACCAAACCTAGTCGAAGAAAACTGAACCTAACCGAACCAGACCGAATCTGGCTGAACCTAACCAAAACAAATTAAACCTAGCCGAACCTAACCAAACATAATCAAACTAAACCAAGCCTACCCGAACCGAACCGAACCGAGTCGAACCAACCAAACCAAACAAAACCGAACCATTAGATTCGGCTTGGTTCGGTTCGATATGGTTAAACTAAACCGAACCTAACCGAATGTAGCTAAACCTAACCTAAACAATCCTAGCGGAACCTAACCGAACATAATCAAACTGAACCAACCTAACCCACCCAACCTAACCCAACCTAACCCAACCTAACCCAACCTAACCCAACCTAACCCAACCTAACCCAACCTAACCCAACCTAACCCAACCTAACCCAACCTAACCCAACCTAACCCAACCTAACCCAACCTAACCCAACCTAACCCAACCTAACCCAACCTAACCCAACCTAACCCAACCTAACCCAACCTAACCCAACCTAACCCAACCTAACCCAACCTAACCCAACCTAACCCAACCTAACCCAACCTAACCCAACCTAACCCAACCTAACCCAACCTAACCCAACCTAACCCAACCTAACCCAACCTAACCCAACCTAACCCAACCTAACCCAACCTAACCCAACCTAACCCAACCTAACCCAACCTAACCCAACCTAACCCAACCTAACCCAACCTAACCCAACCTAACCCAACCTAACCCAACCTAACCCAACCTAACCCAACCTAACCCAACCTAACCCAACCTAACCCAACCTAACCCAACCTAACCCAACCTAACCCAACCTAACCCAACCTAACCCAACCTAACCCAACCTAACCCAACCTAACCCAACCTAACCCAACCTAACCCAACCTAACCCAACCTAACCCAACCTAACCCAACCTAACCCAACCTAACCCAACCTAACCCAACCTAACCCAACCTAACCCAACCTAACCCAACCTAACCCAACCTAACCCAACCTAACCCAACCTAACCCAACCTAACCCAACCTAACCCAACCTAACCCAACCTAACCCAACCTAACCCAACCTAACCCAACCTAACCCAACCTAACCCAACCTAACCCAACCTAACCCAACCTAACCCAACCTAACCCAACCTAACCCAACCTAACCCAACCTAACCCAACCTAACCCAACCTAACCCAACCTAACCCAACCTAACCCAACCTAACCCAACCTAACCCAACCTAACCCAACCTAACCCAACCTAACCCAACCTAACCCAACCTAACCCAACCTAACCCAACCTAACCCAACCTAACCCAACCTAACCCAACCTAACCCAACCTAACCCAACCTAACCCAACCTAACCCAACCTAACCCAACCTAACCCAACCTAACCCAACCTAACCCAACCTAACCCAACCTAACCCAACCTAACCCAACCTAACCCAACCTAACCCAACCTAACCCAACCTAACCCAACCTAACCCAACCTAACCCAACCTAACCCAACCTAACCCAACCTAACCCAACCTAACCCAACCTAACCCAACCTAACCCAACCTAACCCAACCTAACCCAACCTAACCCAACCTAACCCAACCTAACCCAACCTAACCCAACCTAACCCAACCTAACCCAACCTAACCCAACCTAACCCAACCTAACCCAACCTAACCCAACCTAACCCAACCTAACCCAACCTAACCCAACCTAACCCAACCTAACCCAACCTAACCCAACCTAACCCAACCTAACCCAACCTAACCCAACCTAACCCAACCTAACCCAACCTAACCCAACCTAACCCAACCTAACCCAACCTAACCCAACCTAACCCAACCTAACCCAACCTAACCCAACCTAACCCAACCTAACCCAACCTAACCCAACCTAACCCAACCTAACCCAACCTAACCCAACCTAACCCAACCTAACCCAACCTAACCCAACCTAACCCAACCTAACCCAACCTAACCCAACCTAACCCAACCTAACCCAACCTAACCCAACCTAACCCAACCTAACCCAACCTAACCCAACCTAACCCAACCTAACCCAACCTAACCCAACCTAACCCAACCTAACCCAACCTAACCCAACCTAACCCAACCTAACCCAACCTAACCCAACCTAACCCAACCTAACCCAACCTAACCCAACCTAACCCAACCTAACCCAACCTAACCCAACCTAACCCAACCTAACCCAACCTAACCCAACCTAACCCAACCTAACCCAACCTAACCCAACCTAACCCAACCTAACCCAACCTAACCCAACCTAACCCAACCTAACCCAACCTAACCCAACCTAACCCAACCTAACCCAACCTAACCCAACCTAACCCAACCTAACCCAACCTAACCCAACCTAACCCAACCTAACCCAACCTAACCCAACCTAACCCAACCTAACCCAACCTAACCCAACCTAACCCAACCTAACCCAACCTAACCCAACCTAACCCAACCTAACCCAACCTAACCCAACCTAACCCAACCTAACCCAACCTAACCCAACCTACCAACCCAACCTAACCCAACCTAACCCAACCTAACCCAACCTAACCCAACCTAACCCAACCTAACCCAACCTAACCCAACCTAACCCAACCTAACCCAACCTAACCCAACCTAACCCAACCTAACCCAACCTAACCCAACCTAACCCAACCTAACCCAACCTAACCCAACCTAACCCAACCTAACCCAACCTAACCCAACCTAACCCAACCTAACCCAACCTAACCCAACCTAACCCAACCTAACCCAACCTAACCCAACCTAACCCAACCTAACCCAACCTAACCCAACCTAACCCAACCTAACCCAACCTAACCCAACCTAACCCAACCTAACCCAACCTAACCCAACCTAACCCAACCTAACCCAACCTAACCCAACCTAACCCAACCTAACCCAACCTAACCCAACCTAACCCAACCTAACCCAACCTAACCCAACCTAACCCAACCTAACCCAACCTAACCCAACCTAACCCAACCTAACCCAACCTAACCCAACCTAACCCAACCTAACCCAACCTAACCAACCTAACCCAACCTAACCCAACCTAACCCAACCTAACCCAACCTAACCCAACCTAACCCAACCTAACCCAACCTAACCCAACCTAACCCAACCTAACCCAACCTAACCCAACCTAACCCAACCTAACCCAACCTAACCCAACCTAACCCAACCTAACCCAACCTAACCCAACCTAACCCAACCTAACCCAACCTAACCCAACCTAACCCAACCTAACCCAACCTAACCCAACCTAACCCAACCTAACCCAACCTAACCCAACCTAACCCAACCTAACCCAACCTAACCCAACCTAACCCAACCTAACCCAACCTAACCCAACCTAACCCAACCTAACCCAACCTAACCCAACCTAACCCAACCTAACCCAACCTAACCCAACCTAACCCAACCTAACCCAACCTAACCCAACCTAACCCAACCTAACCAACCTAACCCAACCTAACCCAACCTAACCCAACCTAACCCAACCTAACCCAACCTAACCCAACCTAACCCAACCTAACCCAACCTAACCCAACCTAACCCAACCTAACCCAACCTAACCCAACCTAACCCAACCTAACCCAACCTAACCCAACCTAACCCAACCTAACCCAACCTAACCCAACCTAACCCAACCTAACCCAACCTAACCCAACCTAACCCAACCTAACCCAACCTAACCCAACCTAACCCAACCTAACCCAACCTAACCCAACCTAACCCAACCTAACCCAACCTAACCCAACCTAACCCAACCTAACCCAACCTAACCCAACCTAACCCAACCTAACCCAACTAACCCAACCTAACCCAACCTAACCCAACCTAACCCACCCTAACCCAACCTAACCCACCCTAACCCAACCTAACCCAACCTAACCCAACCTAACCCAACCTAACCCAACCTAACCCAACCTAACCCAACCTAACCCAACCTAACCCAACCTAACCCAACCTAACCCAACCTAACCCAACCTAACCCAACCTAACCCAACCTAACCCAACCTAACCCAACCTAACCCAACCTAACCCAACCTAACCCAACCTAACCCAACCTAACCCAACCTAACCCAACCTACCCAACCTAACCCAACCTAACCCAACCTAACCCAACCTAACCCAACCTAACCCAACCTAACCCAACCTAACCCAACCTAACCCAACCTAACCCAACCTAACCCAACCTAACCCAACCTAACCCAACCTAACCCAACCTAACCCAACCTAACCCAACCTAACCCAACCTAACCCAACCTAACCCAACCTAACCCAACCTAACCCAACCTAACCCAACCTAACCCAACCTAACCCAACCTAACCCAACCTAACCCAACCTAACCCAACCTAACCCAACCTAACCCAACCTAACCCAACCTAACCCAACCTAACCCAACCTAACCCAACCTAACCCAACCTAACCCAACCTAACCCAACCTAACCCAACCTAACCCAACCTAACCCAACCTAACCCAACCTAACCCAACCTAACCCAACCTAACCCAACCTAACCCAACCTAACCCAACCTAACCCAACCTAACCCAACCTAACCCAACCTAACCCAACCTAACCCAACCTAACCCAACCTAACCCAACCTAACCCAACCTAACCCAACCTAACCCAACCTAACCCAACCTAACCCAACCTAACCCAACCTAACCCAACCTAACCCAACCTAACCCAACCTAACCCAACCTAACCCAACCTAACCCAACCTAACCCAACCTAACCCAACCTAACCCAACCTAACCCAACCTAACCCAACCTAACCCAACCTAACCCAACCTAACCCAACCTAACCCAACCTAACCCAACCTAACCCAACCTAACCCAACCTAACCCAACCTAACCCAACCTAACCCAACCTAACCCAACCTAACCCAACCTAACCCAACCTAACCCAACCTAACCCAACCTAACCCAACCTAACCCAACCTAACCCAACCTAACCCAACCTAACCCAACCTAACCCAACCTAACCCAACCTAACCCAACCTAACCCAACCTAACCCAACCTAACCCAACCTAACCCAACCTAACCCAACCTAACCCAACCTAACCCAACCTAACCCAACCTAACCCAACCTAACCCAACCTAACCCAACCTAACCCAACCTAACCCAACCTAACCCAACCTAACCCAACCTAACCCAACCTAACCCAACCTAACCCAACCTAACCCAACCTAACCCAACCTAACCCAACCTAACCCAACCTAACCCAACCTAACCCAACCTAACCCAACCTAACCCAACCTAACCCAACCTAACCCAACCTAACCCAACCTAACCCAACCTAACCCAACCTAACCCAACCTAACCCAACCTAACCCAACCTAACCCAACCTAACCCAACCTAACCCAACCTAACCCAACCTAACCCAACCTAACCCAACCTAACCCAACCTAACCCAACCTAACCCAACCTAACCCAACCTAACCCAACCTAACCCAACCTAACCCAACCTAACCCAACCTAACCCAACCTAACCCAACCTAACCCAACCTAACCCAACCTAACCCAACCTAACCCAACCTAACCCAACCTAACCCAACCTAACCCAACCTAACCCAACCTAACCCAACCTAACCCAACCTAACCCAACCTAACCCAACCTAACCCAACCTAACCCAACCTAACCCAACCTAACCCAACCTAACCCAACCTAACCCAACCTAACCCAACCTAACCCAACCTAACCCAACCTAACCCAACCTAACCCAACCTAACCCAACCTAACCCAACCTAACCCAACCTAACCCAACCTAACCCAACCTAACCCAACCTAACCCAACCCAACCCAACCCAACCTAACCCAACCTAACCCAACCTAACCCAACCTAACCCAACCTAACCCAACCTAACCCAACCTAACCCAACCTAACCCAACCTAACCCAACCTAACCCAACCTAACCCAACCTAACCCAACCTAACCTAACCCAACCTAACCCAACCTAACCCAACCTAACCCAACCTAACCCAACCTAACCCAACCTAACCCAACCTAACCCAACCTAACCCAACCTAACCCAACCTAACCCAACCTAACCCAACCTAACCCAACCTAACCCAACCTAACCCAACCTAACCCAACCTAACCCAACCTAACCCAACCTAACCCAACCTAACCCAACCTAACCCAACCTAACCCAACCTAACCCAACCTAACCCAACCTAACCCAACCTAACCCAACCTAACCCAACCTAACCCAACCTAACCCAACCTAACCCAACCTAACCCAACCTAACCCAACCTAACCCAACCTAACCCAACCTAACCCAACCTAACCCAACCTAACCCAACCTAACCCAACCTAACCCAACCTAACCCAACCTAACCCAACCTAACCCAACCTAACCCAACCTAACCCAACCTAACCCAACCTAACCCAACCTAACCCAACCTAACCCAACCTAACCCAACCTAACCCAACCTAACCCAACCTAACCCAACCTAACCCAACCTAACCCAACCTAACCCAACCTAACCCAACCTAACCCAACCTAACCCAACCTAACCCAACCTAACCTAACCCAACCTAACCCAACCTAACCCAACCTAACTCAACCTAACCCAACCTAACCCAACCTAACCCAACCTAACCCAACCTAACTCAACCTAACCCAACCTAACCCAACCTAACCCAACCTAACCCAACCTAACCCAACCCAACCTAACCCAACCTAACCCAACCTAACCCAACCTAACCCAACCTAACCCAACCTAACCCAACCTAACCCAACCTAACCCAACCTAACCCAACCTAACCCAACCTAACCCAACCTAACCCAACCTAACCCAACCTAACCCAACCTAACCCAACCTAACCCAACCTAACCCAACCTAACCCAACCTAACCCAACCTAACCCAACCTAACCCAACCTAACCCAACCTAACCCAACCTAACCCAACCTAACCCAACCTAACCCAACCTAACCCAACCTAACCCAACCTAACCCAACCTAACCCAACCTAACCCAACCTAACCCAACCTAACCCAACCTAACCCAACCTAACCCAACCTAACCCAACCTAACCCAACCTAACCCAACCTAACCCAACCTAACCCAACCTAACCCAACCTAACCCAACCTAACCCAACCTAACCCAACCTAACCCAACCTAACCCAACCTAACCCAACCTAACCCAACCTAACCCAACCTAACCCAACCTAACCCAACCTAACCCAACCTAACCCAACCTAACCCAACCTAACCCAACCTAACCCAACCTAACCCAACCTAACCCAACCTAACCCAACCTAACCCAACCTAACCCAACCTAACCCAACCTAACCCAACCTAACCCAACCTAACCCAACCTAACCCAACCTAACCCAACCTAACCCAACCTAACCCAACTGTGCGTGCAAGGGCTGAAAAATAACGGAATTTCCTTCGATAGGTCGCCGGTATTGGCTTCACAAGCACATTTAAAAATAAATGTCGGTATTGACGATTGAAAATGGAAAGTTACGATACATATGGAATTTTATATGAAAAGGCACCTACCTCGGACTCTCTTGCAGCTCCAGTCGACGTTTAAACGTCCAGTTTTTTCACCTCAAATTCACTTTTTTCGGGAACGTGATTTTGCTAGTGTCTTGTTGTGACGGTGGTTCTTTGCGCACTCATCGCGGCGCTGCTTGTCTTCCACGTGTCCGGTGCCGTGAAACCCCATATGCATATTTTAGAGCGCGAAAATTTAAACTATTTTAAACGCGCAGAAAAGGAAAAGAAAATGAAAATTAGGAAATTTCTTGCTTGCACCAACATTTTCCGGCCGCCAAAACACGTGTGTTTTTACTTAGTTAAGAAAAGGAAACCTAACCCAACCTAACCCAACCTAACCCAACCTAACCCAACCTAACCCAACCTAACCCAACCTAACCCAACCTAACCCAACCTAACCCAACCTAACCCAACCTAACCCAACCTAACCCAACCTAACCCAACCTAACCCAACCTAACCCAACCTAACCCAACCTAACCCAACCTAACCCAACTGTGCGTGCAAGGGCTGAAAAATAACGGAATTTCCTTCGATAGGTCGCCGGTATTGGCTTCACAAGCACATTTAAAAATAAATGTCGGTATTGACGATTGAAAATGGAAAGTTACGATACATATGGAATTTTATATGAAAAGGCACCTACCTCGGACTCTCTTGCAGCTCCAGTCGACGTTTAAACGTCCAGTTTTTTCACCTCAAATTCACTTTTTTCGGGAACGTGATTTTGCTAGTGTCTTGTTGTGACGGTGGTTCTTTGCGCACTCATCGCGGCGCTGCTTGTCTTCCACGTGTCCGGTGCCGTGAAACCCCATATGCATATTTTAGAGCGCGAAAATTTAAACTATTTTAAACGCGCAGAAAAGGAAAAGAAAATGAAAATTAGGAAATTTCTTGCTTGCACCAACATTTTCCGGCCGCCAAAACACGTGTGTTTTTACTTAGTTAAGAAAAGGAAAGGAAAAAAAAAATATTCGCCTATTAGCAATTAAACGATACAATTTAACATTAACCCAAATATGCATTAGATAATGCATGTAAATTAAAATTAAAAGAAAAGAAAAAATACTTAGAAAAAATTAAGAAAGAAAAGAAAATTTTGCCTTATGCGTCGGGCATAGGCAAAGGACATAGTTTCACTACTGGTCGACGATATGTTCCTGTAGCTGTTTTAACGGTCACAACACGAATATGGCCGTCTGAGCCAGGGTGTACGTCGACAATTCGCCCAACCAATGGCGGTTTTTGTTCATTCTTTACCACGACTAAAGTATTTAGTTTAATATTGTTAGAAGCCTCTGTCCATTTAGAACGCTGTTGCAAGGTGTTTAGGTACTCCAAGTTCCAGCGTTTCCAAAAATCGGACTGGAGCCTTTGCACCAGCTGCCAGCGGGACAGGGTGTTCAACTTGGAATCAGAAAATTCGGGTTCTGGTACGGAATTCAACGGTTCCAGGGTAAGAAAATGACCAGGGGTCAGTGGAAGAAAGTCATTCGGCTTTGGGCATACAGAGGCCGGCTGTTTAGTATGGATTCGACCTGACACAAAAAAGTAAAAAACTCGTCATAGGTTAACCGTTGCTCACCTATTACACGTTTTAAATTTGCCTTGGTGGATTTAACTCCTGCCTCAGCTAGTCCGTTTAGGTGCGGACTACCAGGACTTGAAAAATGCCAGGTAATTTTTAGACTGTGACATGCTTCCTGGGAGTACTGTTTGAGTAAACGATCAGCTCCCAAGAACGCGCTACCACAATCTGAGTAAATGTCAGAGATTCTTCCTCTTCTTGCCACAAATCTCTTAAAAGCCGCAAGAAAGGTAGGGGTGGAAATATCGGAGGTAAGTTCTAGGTGAACTGCCTTTGTTGCGGAGCAGACTAAGACAAGAATATAACCTTTGGATACCTTTGCACCTCGGTACTTTCCCATTGTAATTGGAAAGGGACCACAATAATCTATGGCAACATGTGAAAATGCCTTTACTTGAGAGATGCGTTGAGCAGGCAAGTTGCCCATGATTTGTACGGAAGGTTTAGGATTTAATCGATAGCATAAAATGCAATGAGAAGTTATACTCTCGATTGCATAGCGAGGGGAAAGGATCCAAAATTGTTGTCTCAAGAGGTAATGCAACGTTTTTTGACCGGGATGACAGTACCTTTTGTGAGTGTACTCAATGACAAGTTGAGTAAGACGGTGAGAACGTGGTAAAAGTAAAGGGTGTTTTGCTGAATAAGAGAGTTCGGAAGAATGTGGTAATCGACCCCCCACTCTTAAGCAGCCTTGTGTATCTAGAAAAAGTGAAAGTTTACGAAATTGTTTAGGAAGTAGCTTTGCGTCATTCAAACGTGAAATGAGATCAGCGAAGATGGAACGTTGAACATGCCGAACGAGAACAATAAGAGAATGTTGAAGTTCTACTTCGGTAATATTTTCGTTAGGATATTTAGATTTCTTTTCGGTAAGGCGAAAAATATAGGAAATTATGCGTTAAATTTTCTCTAGGGAAGAGTAACGAGAAAGAAAAGTATCAAGCATGTGTGGTTCAACTGTGCATGTTTGAAATACTGATTTTCGTTCTTCCAGAATAACCTCGTTTTCCGGAGGGTCTGGACAGCGAAAATCATCAGGCCAGCTCTCTTTTGGTAGCCTAAGAAAACAAGGACCTTCCCAATACAAGTCATGTTTGACAAGTTGATTAGGCATAAGACCGTGCGAAGCACAGTCGGCTGGATTTAGCGCTGATGGAATATATTTCCAGGCCGTAGGAGAAATGGTTTCTTGAATGTGACAGATACGGTTTGCCACAAACGTTTTAAACCTGTGAGGTGAAGCCGCCAACCAGCATAGAACCACTTGGGAATCACACCATGCACAGATTTGGTTGAAGTTAAGAATATCTGAATAAGTGTTTCGAATAAAGGAAATTAGGTCGCAAAGTAAAGTGGCACCAAGAAGCTCCAGTCGCGGAAGACTGACTGTTTTCACTGGTGCGACCTTAGATTTGGCCATTACAAGAAAGGTATGGATTTCTCCGGATACTGACTCCATTCTGAAATAGACCGTAGCCGCGTAACCTATCATAGAGGCGTCTGAAAAGCCGTGAAGTTCAATGCTACGTGGTTGATCAATGGAAAGGCGTCTAGGTAAATGAATATTTGAAAGATTTGGAAGTTCGGTTCGAAATTGATTCCAAACATTTACGATATGCGGAGGAGGCTGAGAATCCCAGTCCAGCTTCTCCTTCCACAGATCTTGCATGAGATGCTTAGCAAGTAAAGAAACGGGAGAACAGAAACCTAAGGGATCAAAAATTTTCATGATTTGAGATAAGATACCTCGCTTGGTGCATGGTTTATCTTCTGGTATGACCAAGTAGGTAAACGAATCTGAGATAGGATTCCATTGGAGACCTAATATTTTTACAAAATTAGGTTCGGATTTGTCGAAACGAATGGACATTTGTGTTTCTGATTCTGAGAATGAGGAGAGAAGTTCCGGACTGTTGCTCGCCCATTTTTTAAGTTCAAACCCTCCTAGGCGCAACAGGGAGATTAACTCCGACTGAAGTTCTTTGGCAGAGGCCACAGAATCCTGCCCAGTGAGCACGTCGTCGACGTAAATGTCTTTAAGAAGCACCTTGGAAGCATTAGGATACCTTTCAGACTCAAGTTTAGCTAGTTCTTGTATAGTACGAATAGCTAAGTAAGGTGATGACTTAAGTCCATAAACAACTGTTCTTAAGGAGTAGGTTTGGACAGGATCATCCTCAGAAAATCTCCATAGAATATTTTGATAACGCGTGTGCTCAGGAATAATTAAAATCTGTCGGAACATTTTTACTATGTCAGTAACAAAGGCTACAGCATGAATTCGAAAATTAAGTAAAATTTCACGGACATCATTTTGCAGTTTAGGACCTGCGCACAACGTCTCGTTGAGTGAGACACCTCTGGGACTACGTTGAGACCCATCAAAGACCACTCTTATCTTCCCAGTGTTCCAGACACTGTGATGAGGGATAAAGTAGGAATTATCCAAGACATCTTTAGATATAGGCGTAGGAATAGGTATCATGTGACCAGTGTCTAAATAATCTTGCATAAAATCTTTGTAAGCTTGATAATTAGCTGAGTCTTTGAGAAGTCTAGCTTCCTGAAGCTTGAAACGTTTTAAAGCGATTGGATAGGTGTCACCCAACTGGGGTTCTAAGTTTATGAAAGGTAATGGAACGACGAATCTACCTGATTCGTTGCGTGAAACTGATTGTGAAAATAATTTTTCGCACGTAATATCCTCAGGACTGTGATGAACCTTATGTGGAACCTGCTCTATCTCCCAGAAGCGCTCTAGGCAGATATCCAGAGATGGTTCGATGGAAGTGTAACAGCTTATGAGTGATTGTGGATTTTGTTGCTTTGAAGTTTCAACTTTACCAATCAGCACATAGCCAAAGATGCTATTAAAAGCACTAGGTTGTCCACGCTCTCCGTGGATAACTCCCTCTTGTAAGAGATGCGGAAAAAGTTCACAACCTACTAGGACATCAATGGAACTTGGTATATGGAAGTTTTGATCAGAAAGTTTGATATTGCGAATGTGATTCCACTTGCTCGAGTCGACAGCGCAAGAAGGAATCTCTGTACAAAGTTTTGGAAGTACTAAAGCCTCAAAATCAAAGGTAGGTCCCGCTTGACCTTGAGGTTTGATAAGACATTTCGTCTTACCTTTGGTATTGGAAGATGTCATTTGATTTAAGCCTTGAATAGAAGTAGAAAAGAAGCTTTTCGAAAGACCTAAACGGTTTAGACATTTTTCTGAAATAAAGTTTGCCTCTGAGGCAGAATCGAGTAAGATACGAACTGGTTGGTAATGTCCCCTTGAGTCTAACATGTCAGCTACAACGGTAGAAAGTAGAAAAGTGGAATTTTTGGAAATCATTGTCGCATGACAGTTTGTGGAATGGCTTCCTGACATAGGGGTGCTATTGGAATTGGAATGTGGAATATTAACGTTCTCTGGAGAATAAGAATTAACACTCACAGAGGGCGCTACTGGTTGTGGAACGTGAAGAAGACTGTGGTGCCTAGCTCCACACGTAAAGCAGTTGTAGGAGGAGGGGCAATTCACGGTCTGGTGAGCAAAATGTAAGCAATTTTGACATAGATTCACCTGCCGAACATAACCCATCCTTTCCTGTGGACTTTTGTTTTGAAATTCGATACATTTCGATAATGCGTGATTCGAAGAACATAGGTAGCATTTTATTTTTGGATTAAAAGTTCTGTTCTGATTATTTTGTATTTGAGGGTTGCTGCGTTGATTGCTATTTTGTAAAGTATTTTGTTGATTTCTTGAATTTGAACTTTGATTTGAAATAGTTGTATTGAAAGCAGAAGGTGAATTAAAATTATTAAAACTGTTTCTCTGAAAACTGTTCTGTTGAGAATTACGCGTAGTTTGAGGTTGTCTAGGGGTTTGATTTTGCCTACTAAAACTGGGCATTTGCACTACAGATTCGAGCGCAACGCAATGATTTTCTATAAACGTGTAAAGATCAGTGTAGGACGGAATTTCTGAATTGTTTTTCTCTCTACTATAGTAAAGTTCGAAATCAGTCCTCATCTTGACTTCAAGTTTTGAGAGCATCATGTTAAAAGTAAGAAAGTCCCATTCTTTTGTAGGAAAACCAAGCTCATTTAAGATGGCTAGATTCTCAGAAAATGTATCCAACATGGAACGTAATTCTTTCCCAGAACTGGATTTAGTTGAAAGAAAGTTAATAGCATTCAAAGCGGTAGTAGCAATAATTCGTTTATTTTGATACCTCTTTACTAAGGTTTCATACGCAATGTGATAATTGCTATCTGCGAGGGGAATGGTTTTTACTAGAGAAAGGGCTTCATTCAGAACAGAACTCCGCAATTGTTGAAATTTCTCTATATCACTTAAATCAGAATTTTGATGTACCATGACTTTAAATAAGTCAAACCAGTGTTGCCAGTCTTTATAATTACCATTGAAAATTGGCAACCGTGGTTGTGGAAATGATCTTGTATTTGACCTCTGAACAATATTTTGTTGGTTAGGGTTGCCTACGTAATTGACAGGGTTGGCCCTAAAAAGGTCGTAGTAAATACCCTTACATTCATAATAAAGGTTGTCAAAGTCTTTTCTAGTTTTATCCTGCTCGTCAAATGAAAGTTTAAACTCTTCGAGAGAGCCAATAATTTGGTTATGAAAATTATAGAATTGAGCATGACATTCCTCGACGTCTTCATATCTGGATTTGAACAAAAAGTGAAACGCTCTATCCGACTTCGCTTTCAAAGCTACCTCGTGAGCTTCCGCCATTTGGTTGAAGCTCAAAAGCCTTTTGTCGCAAAGTTTTTTCTGTTTTTGCGTAGACATTTTTGTTTTTGAAAGTTAATTTGTTTTTAAAATTACCCAAAAAAATGCTTAAAATATAGCTTAAAATACAACCCGAATTTTAGCAAAAATTAAACAATTTTATTATTTTAATTTTATTAACTTTTTTCGAAAATTTTGAAATGAAGTGTTTGTAAGTTTGTCTGTATGTTATTATTTGAACATATCCCTTAAAAAAAATCTTTTATGTCTCACCAAGGATTGAACCCCGCACCTTTCGATTCCAAGTCGCACACTCTGTGCATACGACTAGCGGTCCCGTCTGAAAGTTTTTAAGAAACGACGGTATTCGAAGACGGCGACACTTGCACCTGCGCGTTAACGCGACACCTGTAAAATCGATAATTAGAAAAGTAGGTGGAAGAACCGCCTTAAAATTTTCACTTTGGGCGTATTGACGCCACTTTTACTGAAAATGTAATGAACAAAGCGATCAACTTTCTTTGATGAACTAGTAAACTATACGAAATATGTGCATTGGCTCTAGCTATTTGTGAACGGTAATAAACACTTCGATCAACTTTGAAGGAACATATCACCAACGGGCACCGTCAAACAATATGGTCTGTTTCAAATTGAAATTGAAATAAATTTTGAAATTTGAAATAGAAAATAGAAATTTGGAATTTTTGTAGGAAATTGCTGAACCACAGGAGTCTAGGTAGTTTGGAAAACTATTAATTTGGGTCGAAGGGCCATTAAATGTGCGTGCAAGGGCTGAAAAATAACGGAATTTCCTTCGATAGGTCGCCGGTATTGGCTTCACAAGCACATTTAAAAATAAATGTCGGTATTGACGATTGAAAATGGAAAGTTACGATACATATGGAATTTTATATGAAAAGGCACCTACCTCGGACTCTCTTGCAGCTCCAGTCGACGTTTAAACGTCCAGTTTTTTCACCTCAAATTCACTTTTTTCGGGAACGTGATTTTGCTAGTGTCTTGTTGTGACGGTGGTTCTTTGCGCACTCATCGCGGCGCTGCTTGTCTTCCACGTGTCCGGTGCCGTGAAACCCCATATGCATATTTTAGAGCGCGAAAATTTAAACTATTTTAAACGCGCAGAAAAGGAAAAGAAAATGAAAATTAGGAAATTTCTTGCTTGCACCAACACCAACCTAACCCAACCTAACCCAACCTAACCCAACCTAACCCAACCTAACCCAACCTAACCCAACTCAACCCAACCTAACCCAACCTAACCCAACCTAACCCAACCTAACCCAACCTAACCCAACCTAACCCAATCTAACCCAACCTAACCCAACCTAACCCAACCTAACCCAACCTAACCCAACCTAACCCAACCTAACCCAACCTAACCCAACCTAACCCAACCTAACCCAACCTAACCCAACCTAACCCAACCTAACCCAACCTAACCCAACCTAACCCAACCTAACCCAACCTAACCCAACCTAACCCAACCTAACCCAACCTAACCCAACCTAACCCAACCTAACCCAACCTAACCCAACCTAACCCAACCTAACCCAACCTAACCCAACCTAACCCAACCTAACCCAACCTAACCCAACCTAACCCAACCTAACCCAACCTAACCCAACCTAACCCAACCTAACCCAACCTAACCCAACCTAACCCAACCTAACCCAACCTAACCCAACCTAACCCAACCTAACCCAACCTAACCCAACCTAACCCAACCTAACCCAACCTAACCCAACCTAACCCAACCTAACCCAACCTAACCCAACCTAACCCAACCTAACCCAAACTAACCCAACCTAACCCAACATAACCCAACATAACCCAACCTAACCTACCTAGTTGTTAATAAATATAGTAAAAGTTGTTAGGTTTGTATCCAGGGGGTAACCATTGTCCACAATCGTCGGAAATCGAGTTAGGATTAGTGTATGCGACCATAAACATTGAGTGGCGCGTGAGTGTTTGGTCTTCAAATTTTTTTTAGGGAAATGTTTCAAAATCTTTTTTTCCGCACTCTGGGCACCCTAATAAACCATAATCTGGTTACCCTAATCCATCGCAATCAAAGAATAAATCGGTAATCGAAGTGTCACAAATTTTTTGTTGGATTCTATTCTCCTTTTATATTATGTAGGACAAAATTATTAATTAAACTAAATGACCTTATTAAGTAAGATGGTCAAATGACATTAGAAGGACATACACATATGATACCGGCCTGTAGACCGGTCGCGGTGGCGTCATATAATAATAAATATATACTTTCGCGATGAAAGACCAAAATTTAACTTAAAATTACTGTAGAGTCCGCAAAAAACATAAAATTTATCGAAATTTATAAAAACATAGATTGGTGTGTGTAACAATTCATCAAGATGTATGAAACTCGACCGTGACATGTCAAAAGTTTGGTTCGAAAAAACAAAAACAACTGGATAAAAATCGGTATGCATTTAAAATAAAATCATTTTTTAGAAAATCAAATACTTTTTGTTAATTTTCATGCAATGCAAAAAAACCTTGTTGTAATAAGTTTTGAGTAGGGTGGTAAAACGTACCAGAACCCATTCAGGACAAATTATTATTAAAAATAATGTTATAAGTGCCGGAAAGTGACACTTTCTGAATCAAAATGTGTGAGGGTAAAATCGCACGGTCGCAGAAAAAACTATCTATCGTGACGCTACTGAACTTTCTCGTGTTTTAGCAAAAACTATCCGTCAAGACGACTTACCCATGAAATGTTGTATTTTATGGATTTTTTTTTCTTCTTTTGCACAAAAAACAATTTTGGACCATGTTTGAACTCAAATAGTTACTTCTAAACTTGTTTTTAAACGTTTTAAGGTTTCTAAGATTTATTTAAAAAATTCATTTCCGTACTTAGACAACATTGTCTATCAGTTTTCCCTGTATAATCCGACTAGCAGGTAGAATCACTCAAAATGCGGCAGGTGGATTAAAGGTAGCCAGCTGCTTTTCTGGCGCACTTATGCCGTCAGTGTGAAAGAGATAAAAGTACCCATATATTATCTAGGGTAATATTATCATGCAAAATCAGCCTATCTTTATCCGTTTCACATGTTCAATAATGTCTATCTCTGTTTTTATTGTAAAAGAAATACCTGCCCTTAGAAACCAAATTGGATAGGGTCAATAAAAAATGCCTTATCTTTCCGTCTCTAAAGCCCTTTCAGGGCTTTATACAACTCAATGCCTTGAACAAATTTTTTTAATAAAAATTGAAGATTGATAACTTAAATTATAAATTATAAAAACCAAAATTCAACATAAAGTATTTAAATTTACCTACATAAGTTAAGTTTGGCAAAATTATTGGAATGTTTGCCAAATATATAACTTTGCCTTAAAATAGTAAACATCCTTCAAATTTGGATGAAAACCAATTCTTTAATGGGCAAAATTTTTGTTCAAAACCCTTCATATTGAAGGAAAACCTTCAAATCTGGCAACACTGGTACATAGACAGATCAAATTAGTTTCAGATTCAATCTGAGGAAACTAACAGGATGTACACCGAAAAGTCAGCGAGCTTGTGTCCAATGTCCAACTAGCTAGTGGAAGTAGTGTTCAAATGACACAGGAGAAATCCAGAAGACTTGTATTACAGCTGAAAAACTTTATTCGTGTTTCTAAATAAAAATAAGATTAGAAAGAATGAAATCGCCATGATGTTCATCAACAGCGCTACATTAGGTGGGAAGGTTCTTGGGCAAAGCCCAAAGACCTTCACCCGGATGGGTCGCTAGGCTGGATTATACAAGCTATTTATATATAGGATTTTAAGGAGTGTTTGGCTGCTTTACAAAAATTAAGAGAAAAATATGGACAAATTCTTGGACCGCTATGAAGTGGACACTTTATCAAAAATAGTAAACTTGAGATTTTATAGACAATGTAATCTTAGAGATTTGAATTAGAATTGAATCTTTCCTTCGAAAAAATATAACGCGGACTGTAAAACGTTATGGTTCTTAAATTTCCAAAAAAAAATAACAAGCCATACAAAACCAAAAAAATATGCACTTACCAGTTTTGTCGCAGATACACCATCCCGGGAGCTCCCTTCACTGTGTGTCGCTGGAGTTGCTTAACATTAATTATATTACACTTAAAATGGAATAATAAGGTTTTGGATTGAATTTTTGATTGATTTTCGATCACTTGAGCTTTTAACATGTCGTCCGTTACTTGGCGTGATAACGAAGTGTCATTGCGCACTCTCTCGCGCATGGTGACGCAGAATCCTGCGTTGTCGAGTCTTCTCGTGCACATTTTAATCCTGTATAGCGGAATTTATTAAATTTGAATTTTTAAAAGAATATAGACGCAAAAGTTTCTCTAACATTTCCGCCCACTTAAAACAAAGTTTTAAATTAAAATTATGAAATTTAGAAAAAAGATAAAATCAAAGAATTAAGAAAAATTGAAAAAGAATAAAAGGAGAATTTACCCAAACATTTTCCAATTTTTATGAAATTTTCTCAAAAACACAAAAATAAGAATTCGATAAGACATTACAAAAAAAAACATTGAATACGAGATTTAGCGTGGATCCAACGGTAATGGACACAATTTTACGACCGGACGTTTGAAAAGGCCTTGCTTTGTCTTAACCGTGGCCACTCTTACATTGTTATCAGGACCGGGGTGTACCGACACTATCCTACCCAACAACCAATGCAAGGGAGGTTTTGCTTCGTCTTTAATTAAAACAAATGTATTAATTTTAATCTCGACTGATGGATCGCACCATTTAGCGCGCTGCTGCAAAGTATTTAAATATTCACACTTCCAGCGTTTCCAGAAGTCTGAATTTAAACGTTGAATTAATTGCCAACGGCTAAGTGCGTGTAGTTTAAGGTGAGTTAAATCGGGATCTGGGCAAGAGTTCAAGGGTTCGAGATTTATGAAATGCCCTGGAGTAAGGGGGGAGAGATCAATAGGGTCTGTACTTTGTTCGCAAATTGGACGTGAATATTTGACTACCGATTGACTTGTAGAGATGAGTTTTGATAGATTTTACGCCTGCCTCAGCGAGGCCGTTTAAATGAGGTGCTCCGGGACTATTCAAGCACCAACGGATTTGTAGGCTTTCCGCCGCTGATTTAGATAACTCCTGAAGTTGCTTGATAGCTCCTACAAAGTTAGATCCGCAGTCGCTTGTGATTTGAGTGCAAGCACCTCTTCTCGCAATAAATATTCGCAAAGCTGCAATAAAAGCTTCTGTCGTAAGGTCACTGACCAATTCGATGTGGATAGCTTTTACGCAATTGTCTACAAAAACAGCGATATATGCCTTAAGAACTTTCGCTTTGCGTATGCGTGAAGAGATAATATTTATGGGACCAGCATAGTCCAAGCAGACATGCGAAAATACCTTCAACTGTGAAGTTCGGAATGAAGGTAAATCAGCCATGAATTGAGTGTAGGGTTTTGGTTTCATACGAAAACAATGAATACATTGAGATAAAACATGATTTATAGCTCTACGAGCTGATAAAATCCAAAATTTTTGGCGTATTAAATACAAGACAGTATTGGGTCCTGGATGAAAATTATTTTTATGAATGTGGATAATAATTAAATCAGTTAGTCGGTGAATCGAGGCAGTAGAATTAGATGTTTTGAGTCGTATGGAATTCCAGATGAATGACGCAAGTGTCCGCCCACTCTGACAAACCCCTTGCCGTCAAGGAATGGCGCAAGTTTTCGGTATTGTTTAGGAAGCAATTGTTGATTTTTGAGTTTTTGAATAAGTTCTAAGAAGCAGTTTTCTTGGACGTGCTTGACTAAAACTAATAAAGCTTCATGTAACTGATTGGAAGAAAAAACTTGAGGAAGGGACTCCTGCGGGTTTTTTCGATTATGGATAACCCTTAAAAAATTACATATAATTTTTTGAATAAGATAAAGGTTAGAATAATTTTGAATAAGTTTTTCGAAATAATTAGGTAAAGTTTGAAACGTAACGAGTACTAAAGATTTTTGCTCTTGGAAAACTTCTTCTGAGACATTGTCTGACATCTGGTCTAGAAAACCGAACCGAACCAAACCGAACCGAACCTTGAAACCAAAGTGGATGGTTGACGAGATTACTAGCCAATAGACCTCTACTTGTACAATCCGCGGGATTTTCAGCTGAGGGTATGTGGTACCAGGATACATCTGGAATGGTTTCTTGAATCTTGCAAACTCGGTTGGCTACAAAAGTTTGCCATTTGTGAGGAAAACCAGTAATCCAATGTAAAGCTACTTTTGAGTCTGAAAATGCAAGTCTTTCGTCTATAGAAGTAAGTAAAGAATAGTTTCGGATAACGACTTCTAAGATATCAGCTAAAAGCGTGGCTCCCAGAAGTTCTAAACGTGGTATTGATTTTGTATTGATAGGAGCTACTCTAGATTTGCCTAAAGGCTGACCTGATTTCACCATTTTGCAACTCAATACGAGCATACACACAACTGGCTTAACCAAGCTCAGACGCATCACAGATGGCTAAAAGTTTACAGCTTTTTACTTGAGTAGAAAAAATATAGCGTGGTAAGGAAATAATTGAAATGCAGTTTAGTTCATTACTGAATTGGTTCCAAAGATTTACAATAGAGTCTGGACGCTTTTCGTCCCATGAACAATTAGACAACCAGAGTTTCTGCATAATGGTTTTTGCTAAGAATGATAGAGGTGATAAAAAACCAAGCGGATTCCATATTTTTGCTATTGCGGAAAGGATATTCCGTTTGGTACAGGATTTTTCAGATTGGGTGTAAGAATATGTGAATTGATCGGAAGAAGGCTGCCACTGCAGTCCTAAGACCTTGATTGAACTTGAATCGTCCTTGTCAAATGTGACAGGAATTTGACAATCCGAGGGTGAAAAATGAGATATAAGTTTAGGTTCATTGGAAGCACATTTACGGAGTTGAAGCCACCTAAGTTTAACAAAGCAATAAGGTCATTTTGAAGGGCTAAGGCGTCGTCAAGGGACTTTGCGCCTGAGTAAATATCATTCATAAAAATATTATTAAGAAGAACCTGGGAAGCTTCGGAGTAGTTTTCACTCACGATTTTGGCAAACTCCCTTAATGTACGAATAGCTAAATAAGGGCTAGAACACATACCAAAAGTAACTGTATTTAGTCGAAATTCTTGTAAGGGTTCGCTAGGATGAAAACGCCAGAGAAGTCTTTGAAAATCTCTGTGTTCAGGATTTATTTTGATTTGAAGGAAGTGCTGTTTTATGTCTGTTAAAAATACATAGGGATAGAATCGGAATTTGAGTAAGATTTCGGAAATATCATTTTGAAGTTTTGGACCTATTAAAAGGGTTTCATTTAGGCTTAGGCCTGTGGATGAGGGTTTTATCGAAGGGTTAAAAACAACCCGGAGTTTTGAAGTAGTTTTATCAGGTCTAAGAACACCATGGTGAGGCAAATAACAGGATAAAGCTGGTTTGGGTTCATGACTTGGTATAGGAGACATGTGACCATTGATTAAATAGTCTCTCATGAATTCGGAGTATAGATGATAAAGATCTGGATTTTTTAAAAGCCTAGATTCGAGCGACATAAAGAAACGGTACGCAATAGAAAAGGCATCGACAAGCTGCGGCTCTGCGCTGCGAAACGGTAATTTGACAATAAAGCGTCCTGATGGTTCTCTTGTCGTAGTTTTTTGGTAGATCTCCTCGCATTTCTTCTCCTCTGGAGAAAGAAAAACTCTAGGTTTTATAGTTTCTAATTCCCAGAATTTTTTGAGACTAGAATCGAGAGACTGGTCGGATAGGAAAAAACAAGAATTATCGAGCGTGGTTTTAAAAATGACGTCGCGACCCATCCAAAGATGGTTTCAAAGGCGGTTGGTTGCCCTGGTAGGCCATCAATGCGTCCTGACAAAAGGATATCTGTGTAGAGCTCTGCTCCGATTAGCATGTCTATTGGTCCAGGTGTATAGAATTTTTCATCTGCTAGTTTAAGATTTTGAATATAGCTCCAATTTGTAAGATTGACCCTCATCATGTTTGCACATAAGTTAGGCAAAATATGAACTTGAAAAGTGAAGGTTGGGTATGGTTGTCCTACTGGACGAATTGTACACGTTGAGATTCCCTTGGTCGAGGAAGAAGAACGGTTTAATCCCAGGACTGGGATCGATTCTTTGTTTCTAGAAAGTCCTAAATGATTTAAACAGTTTTCGCTTATCAAGCTAAGTTTGTAACGTGTCATTTTTACTTTTAAGGCAACGTTACATATTTGTTTATTTAGGTAAATAATCAAGGCTCTTCGACTCGTCTTTCTGTACACAAATTAAGGGTATTTTATAGAGCTAGGTTTGGAGGATATATAGTGTCCAAAAAGTTACCTTATAAAGGAGGCATTCCATCGAATTACTGTGGACACTACGCACATCGCATCATCTGGACATCGTAATTGGAATTTAAGATCACAGGTTTCGGGAAAATCACATAAAAACTTTTGATTGTTTTGTTTATCTGTGGAATTTTGTGATTCTCTTTGACGTTCACGAAATTAAACAGCTGTTCTGCTGGGGCATGGCGGCGTTGCCGCATCACAAATGGTTTCAGTAACAGGAAGAAAACATTTAGGTGAACATTTCATTCGCTTATGTTTATTTTCGAGGATATTGGGAAAATCATTTCTCTTCCGAACCTCATATCCTTCACGGATTACCTAGTTTTGATAGCACGAAAATATATTTGGGTCGACGGTTCGACCAGGAACAACCGAGGCTCCGCCCCTTTGATATCTTTATTAATTTGATAAGGAGAAGATAAAATAAATACGAGTTATGCACTTTTGTAAATGGGAGATAAACGAGGGATAAAAACCAGGACAAAAAGAATAAACAAAATCGTATTTTTCATCCATTGGCCCTGACTTGTTTTTGGTAATATTTTCCAGTTTTACCTTTAAAATAAACAAGATGAACTAAATCATTGTGTTATTTGTACAATCCAGTGCACCAACTTTGCGGAGACAAAAGAGAGATGAGATTATATTTTTTTAGCGGTTTCTTTACACTGTTTTACCTCATGGGGTGGATCTCGGACTGGGTTGCTGTCTGTCTCATTCTACCCAATGTAAAATGATGACAGCAGATATTTGGTCCAGATCTCCCCTATGATGGAATGATTTTGGAGGTGTGTTTTTTTCGATCATTTATATAATGAAGTCTCACACTACCGACTCAAATGTAGGTACACTGTGACCTGTTGGAAATGTGCATCTACCTGTAAAGAACTTTCTATTTGTGTCATTTTGATTCATTTAGGATCTTTTAGAATTTTATTTTGTTTATTAGGTTTTTTTTATTACACAAATACTCTGGAAGCCTCGGAAGTAGGTAGAGTTCCTTGTTTGGCTACAACGTTTGAGTTGAACTGTATTTTAATTAAGATCTTCTTTGTAAAACATTGGTATTAAAACACTGTGGCGCACCTAAAATTTTCTTATTTCTGAACCCCCCCTTCTCCACTGTATAAAAGTTACCGGGGGGTTCCCATATCAATGTTTTACCTAGCTGGAAAATACAGTTCTGCTTCCAGATATTTGTTTAATTACTCAGTAATTTGATTTTAGTGTCACAAATTGGCACAGCGTTATTGTTCTATTTACAGTGTCACAAAATGGCGGCAACGTCTTTTAGGTTGCCACAAATGTCACCCAACGCATTTTAATTGGCCACAAGTTGACTCCATTATCAAGGATAGCTCGAACTTTTTGATAGTTGCCTCTAGAATCTAGAACCTCCACTTGACAAGTAGATAGTAAACAAGTTTTTGTTGCTGTGGTAGCCAAAGAAGTCCACAAGTTTGTTGGGGCAACAAATTTTGACTTTGAGGTTAAATAATTGAATAATTTTGAGTTGTTGGAATTTGAGTGATATTTTGAGTTGAGTGATTTTGAGTTATTGGCAAAGAATTGATATAGTTTGGTTGAATTGTGGGGTTAGGAAGTAAGTTTGAAGTTGATTGAGTTGGCTGAATAAAATTGGATTGGTTAGAGTTATTATTTGAGTTAAATTGACTAACTCCGGAGTTTTTATTAGAGTTTTGTCTACAAATCATTGTATGATGTCTAAAACGACAAATTTTGCAATTATACGTGCTTACGCAATCCTTTTGTACGTGATTAAAACGCAGACAATTTACGCATGCGATTTGTTGAGTTATGAAAGCGTGTAGCATTTTTATTTTCCTCGTAATAAAATGCTACAGGTCTTCTTCTTTTTATTTGAAAAAGAATCAATTTCTTTCGAATTATAATTCGATTAAATTTTATGTTGGTTCAAAGCATAAAATCGCAGTGGTATTTCTTACAGTGACCAATTTAACTTGTTCTAGCTCATTCACCAAATATCGAAATTTCGATGCATATTTTTGGCAATTTTCATAAATCCTAATAAGGTGGGAAACTGCGAATACCGCGCGCTAAGGCGCATCGCTTCAGATGGTTTTCACTCTCTCTCAAGCAGCCACCGAGTAATCACACGACAGTGATGAAAAGGGGTCTCTGCAAAATTTCGTGTTTTTCATTATTTTGCTGTGATGAACTCATGTAAGTACTAATTTTTTCTATAAAAATTTTTATCTTTTTTTTGTCCAAGTTGTACACGTGTTTCGATGCAGACATCTTCTATTTTCTTATGACGGTTTCCATTTTTTCAGCTCCGTCGTTTTCTTACTGTTCTGCAGAGAAAGTCAACTGTACAATGATACTGTTTATCTGCTAGTTTCACCCTTTTTCCATTAGGGGTAAGTTACATTTTATTGGACAAAAACTATCTTTTTTGTACTCAAAGGGTTTCGTCATAACTTCCCAATTGTCTCAGATTGTTAAAAATCAATCTCTCCTTGTTACAGGGCTAATCACCTGCCAATCACCTGCCAATCACCAGCCAATCACCTACTTGCTATCCACCCACCTGCCAATCCTCTGCTAGAGAAACTCCTCTGCTAGAGAATATCATTCTTTTAATAATGAAGATCCTCAAAACGACAGATGTCTGTCAACTCCAAATCCGCATGTAAATATTATGGGCTGATCCAATTTTAACATCCACCTCTTCTACTAGTTAAATTGGAACCGAACCGACTTGATGAACCCAGATTTTTCAGTTTTCTACATCCCTAATTGATCGCCAGTTTTTTGTGAAATTTGCCATAAAATATGATTATTTATTTATACAAAATCAGGTTTGATTAGGTTAAGAACACTGCGATATGATGTTTTTTTACAGGCTACTTTTTACTTTTTATTTTTTTCCCTTAATTTTTGATTTAGTATTTTAATCCTTAACTTGGTTATTTACAGTCGATTTATTGTAAAAACCACCAGAAAAATTCTAGAATTTTCCCCAGGTGTTTTTAGGTTGAATTGGTTTAATTATTATTTATAATTAATAATTAACCATTGACATTTTTTATAGATATTTTTCTATTACTTTTTGATTTCCCATTGTTGCGCATATTTTTAGATAACCAATCTAAAAATGTTTACCGGTACTTTTTGTACATACGTTTTCTGTATATTTTTTTACCACGTGAGAAAATAGAATATAATATTCCTTTTTTTTGAAACTCAGTTTTTTATTATTGAAACCTTTCCAAAATAAAAACCAGGTTCAACTTAAATAAGTTTCTAAATTTCCTTAATTAAAAATTTCAGCATTTTATAATCTTAATTAATTTAACTAATTAATTATTGCATTTCAAAGATTTAGTGGCGTCCAAAAACAATGTAAAAATCAGTGATATATTTTTCTCCTTCCCCACCCCCAGTGCCCCGACTAAAAGAGCTGCCGTGCGGTATGTTTGCAATTATTTGTCCCCTCCAGGATAAAAAATTGCTGCATATAATAAATAGCGCCCTGAACGTGGAACCCCGAGATTTTGACTTTACTTTTCGTATAACTGATTTTTGCATTAAAAAAATTTGGAAAGCTTTCAATAAATTATTTTTTAAATTCTTTTATTTTTCGTTAATTCTTGCTTAAGAATTTTCACCATTCTATTTTCTCATGGTGTGGTAATTTTAAAACATTTTGGTAAGGACCCCAAAAATGTGCATAAAAAGAGCCTATGTTAAATTTGGATGAAACAAACAACTTCTTTTTATTGCAGAGCCCATGTTAAAATGATTTTTAAAAACGTACCTACTTTATTTTATTAAAATATTAGTAAATTATTTTAATCCCTTTAAAAATCCCCCCAAAACTTTGCTCCCGTAATAAATTTTCGCAATAGGTATACACTTGTAAAAGTTTTCAGTTTTATCTTCTTCACGTATAAACTTTGAAGAAGTCGCTTACAGGTATACACTTAGAAAAATTTCGAGTAGGTATCTATCCTTCACGTATGGACTTTTTTCATAAATTATTCGACACGTATAAAATAGTTTTCACAAAATCTCGTTCACGTATGGACTTAGTGAATTTTTCAGTTCACGAAATCTTGCTCATGTATAGAAATTTTTTGATTTTTCCTTTACAGGTATAACTTAGCGCGATTTTTAAAATTTTTCTTACAGGTATGGACTTAGTCTATTTTTCAGCGAAACTTCTGCACGTATGACTTAGTCATAATTTCGAAAATTTTAAATTTTGATACTTTAAAATTTTTACTCTTGGGGACTTGTAATATTTTCAATAAATTTTTCATTTTGTGGACCTTGGTTAATTTTGAAATTTTGAAATTTTTTAAAATTACTTTAACTTAGTTAAATTTTTGTCAGTTTGTTAACAACATTTTTTAAAAAAGCGATTTAGGATACAAGTAAGTATGTTTTTTGTTTTAGGTACTTGAGGTATTTTTTATTATCGGCCCTCTAATAGATTAATGAAAAGGTTGAAACAAATTATTTTTTTTGAGCACCATATTTGATTTTTGTGTCAAGTGAGACGCAAATAGATAGTTGAGATAGCTATTTTGTTATTTTTGCATTATTGACTTACCCATAATTTTGATTAAATTTTTTAGATATTTTGGGTACACTTATATGTTGATTTGTACTTATGCAGTTTATTTTATTTTTTGAATTTATATTGATGCGTATGCTGCGTAATACCTTTAGAGGATTTTTTTTTGATTGTATGAACACAGTTTATTTTTTTAGTTTGATTTTTGCTGATTCTGTGTGAAATACATTAAGATTTTTTGAGTTACTACTTGAAAAACTTAGGAGTTTTATAGCCCTTATGGTCCCCGACTTTGACGTTTGATATTTAATTTGATTTTTATTTATTTATTTTTGTTTATTCTTAACTTCAAGATGGAGCCATTAGGTACTTTCGGAGCTAGTTATTTACTAGAACCTGAAGTTGATTATGAGTAAAGTATTGGTAACTGTCTTGCTAAAAAGACTAAGAAAGAGAAGAGTTCCATTCTGTCAAGGTTGCTTGCAAAAGAACGAGAGGGCAAAAAGAGCTTGATTGTTGCTGGTGCATATAATTATGATTTTATTGTTGAAAAAACTGCGATAGATGTAACTCTAAGCTCAATAATAGAGCATATTTCACTTTTTGAGGGAAGCAATAAAGACCCACTCTTTGCTAGAATTAGATCGGGTCTAAATCATCTTTCTGCTCATGTATTACGTGTTCCTATTAAAGATTATGCTTCGACGACTGAAGGTGGTTCTGAAATAAAATCAGCTACTGTGGCTGACTTTCAGAGAGAAATGTATGCTACTTGTTTACAGTTAGAATCCGAGTTATTGGAAAAAGCTGAGACTACCTCTAGAAGTCACTCTCCATTACCTGGAACTAATTTTCAACCTCCTATTTTTAATGTTACTACGCCTCCAGTTGTTTGTTCTTCTCGCAACGTTCCAATATCGGAATGGGCTGTAAGATTTAATGGTGAACCAAAACATTTATTTCCATTTTTAGAACGAGTTACTGTTTTAGCCCAAGCTCGAGAAGTATCGAGTGAGGAATTGTTTAAATCAGCTGCCGAGTTCTTTGTAAGTGATGCTTTTCATTGGTTTATGAGAATGAAATCTTCTGGTTCTGTAAATAATAGGTCATCTTTAGTTGAAAGACTTAAGAGAGATTTTTTGGATCGAGACCAGGCTCAAATTAAAGGGAGACACCAGAAACAAAATGAGTCAATTCATATTTTTGTTTCACATATGGAAACTTTATTTAGTAGATTATCTAGACCTCCCATTGAATTGACTAAATTTAAATTTGTTAGACAAAATTTACTTGACATTTATTCCGATCGGTTAGCCATTGTTGATATTAACACCGTTGAGGAGTTAATTGATTATTGCCGAAAAATTGATGAAAATCGAAAAAATAAAGCATCTTTTAATGTAGCTGCCATGGATTTTCCAAGTAGTGAATATTCAGGGGGTTTAAAAAATAAATACAAGAATGATCGTCACGATCATTTTAAGGCAGATCAATCTCGTTCAACGGAAAGATCTCAACAAAAATCTAAATAGCAGAGTTCTAGAACTATTAAAGCTCTTGTGTGTTTTAACTGCGATTTACCTAATCACACTTTGCAAAATTGCACTCTAAAAAGGAAGGTGTTTTGCTATAAATGTGGAACTAAAGATTTTAAATTTTCATCTTGTCCTAAATGTTCAAAAAAACTAAAAAGGGGGGTAAATTTTAATGGTCGAAACACCAACCCTAAAGTGAAGACCATTTTTAAAAATAAATATTTTGATCGTGATGATTGGAATAAGAGGAAAGTTTACGTTTCAGAGTTTTTTAAATCATTTCATTCTAATGTTTTTCCTTTGTTTGTTCCCCAACACTTTGATAAGAGACCCTACATTACTGTAAAGCTTTTTGATAGAGAAATCACCGCACTTTTAGATTCTGGAGCCTCATCTAGTGTTGTTGGTTCATTAGGTCTGGATATTCTAAATCATTTTGGTTTGAAAACGACTCAGTCGTCTGTAAAAAATATTTGCACTGCAGATGGTTCTCAGAAGAAAGTTATTGGAAATGTCGATTTACCTTTAACTGTTGGTTCTACTTGTCAAGTTATTAATACTTTAGTTGTACCTTCCCTGCCTCAAGCATTTATTCTTGGTGTTGATTTTGCAACACATTTTAAGATTTTAGTTAATTTTAGATGAGTCTTGGCATGTACAGTCTGATTATTTGCACAAAGAGTTAAAAGTTAGTGACCACGCTACTAAGATTGACTTTGCATTTCCTTTATTCTATTGACGATCTTAATTCTGAAGATCGAGCCAAAGCTGATAAAGTTATAAAATCTTTTGAAGAGATTAGTAGTGAGAATAGATTAGGTCGTACTAACAAATTATCTTTAACTATTAATACTGAAAATGCTAAACCAGTTAGAAAAAGACCATATCCTCTTTCTCCGTATATGTCAGATATTTTAAATAAAGAAGTTGATGAGATGCTTGAACTAGGTGTGATAGAACCTGCTTCTAGCCCATGGTGTTCTCCAGTTTTACTTGTTAAAAAGCCTACAGGCGAGTATCGCTTCTGTTTTGATGGGCGTGGCCTAAATGAAGTTACTGAGCATGATAGGTATCCACTTCAAAATACTGATCGAATTCTTTCTAAGCTTCGAGGTGCAAAGTATATTTCATCGATTAACCTTAGGAAAGCTTTTTGGCAAATTCCGTTAGATCCCTAATCAAGATCAAAAACTGCTTTTAGTATTGTTGGAAAAGCGCAATTCCAATTTTGTGTGATGGCTTTTGGTTTGTGTAATGCCTCGCAGACGTAGCAAAGACTAGTCGATGAAATCTTTGGACCTAAGTATGAGCCTAACGTGTTTTGTTACTTAGATTATATAATGGTAGCTTCAAAATCGTTCTCCGAGCATGTAAGATTATTGGCCGAAGTTAGAGATAAACTTCGTGAGGCAAATTTGACTATAAACTTAAGCAAATGCGAATATTTTAAGTCTACTTTAAAATTTTGTGGCTTTATAAGTGGAAATAATGGTATTAGAACCGACCCTGATAAAGTTTCTTGCATGGTAAATTATCCTCGTCCTCGAACTGCCACAGAAGTCAAAAGATTTGTTGGTATGTGTTCGTTGTATCGGCGTTTTGTGAAAGATTTTGCCTCTGTAATGTCTCCGATTAATGACTTACTCAAAGGTCGTAAAAATAGTCAACCTATTTCTTGGAAAGACAAGGCTGAGGAAAGTTTTATTAAGGTAAAGCAGAAGTTAGTTTCTGCTCCAATTTTAAGTCAACCTGATTTTGAAAAACGTTTTATAATTCAATGTGATGCAAGTCTTACTGGTCTTGGATGAGTTTTGACTCAAAATATAGATGGTAAAGAGCATGTGATTGCCTACGCAAGTAGAGGACTTTCTAAGCGAAACTACACGACTACTGAGCTAGAGTGTCTTGCTGTTATTTTTAGTATTGAGAAATTCCGATGTTATGCAGAAGGTGCGGAACGATTTACGGTTGTAACCGACCACTACGCTCTTCTATGGTTAAATTCGTTAAAACCAGCCACTGGTAAATTAGCTAGGTGGGTTGTCAAGCTTCGAGAGCATAATTTTGATCTTATACACCGCAAAGGCACTTCACACGTTGTTCCAGATGCTCTGTCGAGAATTCCTCATCATACTAATGAACTAGTTCAAGAGATTGCCATGTTTAAGATCCAAGTAGACGATGTAGATCGTTGGTATGAGAATCTTCGTGCTAATATTCGAGGTAATATCTTGTCCCAAAAATACAGCGGTTAGAAGTAATGAAATCATGTCATGATTCTCCGACTGCTGGCCACTTTGGTTTCTTTAAAACTTTAGGTAGGATACAAGAACATTATTATTGGCCTAAAATGCGGCGAGATATTTTAAGATTCTGTCGTTCTTGTAAGGTATGTGCTGCTCAAAAGCATTCCAACACTACTCCTAATGGGTTGATTGGTCAAGAAAAGGTCGCTAATGTTCCTTTTGAGATTATTGCGTTAGATTTGATAGGACCTTTGGTTCGTTGTAAGAAAGGGAATAAATGGTTGTTGGTTATTGGAGATTGGTGTTCCAGATATACGTTGTTGTTTCCATTGAGAGATTCTAAAGCTACATTTGTTAATCGTATTTTAGAAGAAAATATATTTCTTGTTTATGGTGTTCCAAAGCACATTATTGTGGACAATGGCTCCAAGTTTATTTCAAAGCTCGTAAAAAAGACTTGTGAGACATATGATGTTAAGAAAATTTGGTTTACTACTTTGTATTCTACTACTACTATGTCGGTTTAGAACATTTTTCTACGTTGTCCGACGACTATTCTTCACCTCCTTCGATCCTGACAATCATCCTCAGTCAAATTTTTTTGACTCATTGATCTTTGGATTGACTGTTGCCATTCTAGTTTAGGATGCCCTCTTTTTCTGTGCCCTATTGGTTGCCATTCTAGGACCTGCTTTGGTAATCTTTCCTCGTTCATCCGTTGTACATGGCCGTACCATATCAGTTGCCTTCTAGTGATGTCATCCGTTATGCTTCCCTCGATTCCCATTCTTTCTTTTATGATCTCATTTCTTATGTGATCTATTCTAGATATTCTCATTGATCTTCTTATTGCATCCATTTCGACACTTTCCATTTTTGTTTTGTACTTTTCGGTTACGCGACAAGTCTCTATTCCATACAACAGCGTGCTTTTGACCATTGTTTCATATATGTTAAATTTTACATTCTTTTTTATCTCTCTGCTCCATAAAATACTGTTAAGACATCCAATAACTTTTTTTGCTTTTACTATTCTTTTTACCAATTCTTTACAGTCTGTACCTGTCTTATCAAATGTGACACCCAAGTATACATACTCATTGCATGGAGATATTGTTTGTCCATTTTCTAGTTCTAGTTCACTTGATTCGTTTCCAATACATAACTACTGTGTCTTGTCCACGTTCACTGTTAATCCCCACTTTTGGTATTCTTCTGTTAACTTTCTCATCATATACTCCAAGTCTTCTTTATCATTAGCCACAATTACTTGGTCGTCAGCAAACTGTAGGGTGTATATGGTAAATCGGTCGTTAAGTTGTATTACCATGCCGTGCACTTTACGTTTCCAGTTTTTTAGAGCTACTGCGATATATATATTAAAAAGAGTTGGAGAGATACAACATCCCTGTCTTAAGCCTTTTGTTACCAGGAATTCTTTTGCAAGTCGATTTCCAATTTTAATTTTAGATTTTGACCCTTTGTATAGTTCTTTTATCGTTTTTATGTATGTATGATTGATATTAGTTTGCTCTAACACTGTCCATAATTTTTCTACTGGAACGGTATCATATGCTTTTTGTAGGTCTACAAAGGTAACATGAGTCTCTATATTTCTGGCGCTTCTTTTCTCAATTACTTGTTTAAGACAAAAAACATTATCACTACAAGATCTGCCTGCGCGAAACCCACTTTGCTCTTCTTCTTGTTAACTTTGTATTCTCCATGGTGTAATTATGTTGAAAGAAACAACAAAACAGTAGGTACTACTTTGCGTTGTTATATTGATGAGAATCAAAATATATGGGATCAGAATATTGCTAAAATTCAAGCTGCTGTTAACAGTGCCAAACATGAGGTTCATGGGTACGTACCTTCGTTTCTGGTTTTTTCTCGTCACGTTCCATTATCTGGTCAGTTTTATACTGATGATTCTCCAGATGGAAATTATGAAATCAAGCTAGGTGATCGTGATTCATATGCGACTAATTTGACAGGTCTAATAGACATTTTTATAGATGTTCGTCAGAAAATGCATAAGGCATATGTACGTTACTCTAAAACTTATAATCTTCGCAGAGGTGATCTAGAATTCTATGTTGGTGACCGTGTGTGGCGGCGAACTAAAGTTTTGTCAAATGCTGCTAATCAGTTTACGGCTAAACTTGCTCCTAAATATATATTGTCTACGGTTAAGAAGAAACATTCCAAGTTGGCCTATGAATTGGTTAACGAGGATGGTAGTAAAGCCGGCCGTTGGCATTTTAAGTTTCTTAAGCCCTATCATGAATTTCAGGGTATTTCTGATTCTGATAGTGAGGATCCTTCGGAGACGTCTGAAGGGTAATTTTGTATTATATAGATTTTTTGTTTGCTAGCTAGAAACGCTTCAATCCTTTTTTATTATTTAGAAGCATTTAGTGTTCATTAGATAGAAGTTTCTTTATTCTTAAAGTATTCTCTGTATTATATACGGCTTGATTTAGATTATGTTTAGAGATAAACTAATTAAGATTATTGGTAATCTTTATTAGATTTTTAGGTATTAGATTGACAGAGATCATCGAAATAAGCTTGTACATATTTATCGTCTATGATTTTAGTTTGTTTTTGATTTGATTGACAATTATTGCTTGGAGGACCTTACCTGATTTTGAGATTACCCGACTATGACTTTACCGATTGTGAACCCGCTTGGGCGTGTGATACGCGTAGATATTAAAGCCTTGCAAAGATATGTTTGTCAAACTTTACCTACTCTTAGAGAGTTCTTTTAAATAAAATCTTTTAGATTTTATTTATTTTTTTAGGGAGGTGCTGTGTAGCATTTTTATTTTCCTCGTAATAAAATGCTACAGGTCTTCTTCTTTTTATTTGAAAAAGAATCAATTTCTTTCGAATTAGAATTCGATTAAATTTTATTTTGGTTCAAAGCATAAAATCGCAGTGGTATTTCTTACAGTGACCAATATAACTTGTTCTAGCTCATTCACCAAATATCGAAATTTCGATGCATATTTTTGGCAATTTTCATAAATCCTAATAAGGTGGGAAACTGCGAATACCGCGCGCTAAGGCGCATCGCTTCAGCTGGTTTTCACTTTCTCTCAAGCAGCCACCGAGTAATCACACGACAGTGATGAAAAGGGGTCTCTGCAAAATTTCTTCTGAAAAGTTGTTCTGTCTTTTTCATTATTTTGCTGTGATGAACTCATGTAAGTACTAATTTTTTCTATAAAAATTATTATCTTTTTTTGTCCAAGTTTTCTATGGCGGTTTCCATTTTTTCAGCTCCGTCATTTTCTTACTGTTCTGCAGAGAAAGTCAACTGTACAATGGTGCTGTTTTGCTGCTAGTTTCACCCTTTTTCTATTAGGGGTAAGTTACATTTTATTGGACAAAAACTATCTTTTTTTGTACTTAAAGGGTTTCGTCATAACTTCCCAATTTTCTCAGATTGTTAAAAAACAATCTCTCCTTGTTACAGGGCCAATCACCTGCCAATCACCTGCCAATCACCAGCCAATCACCTACTTGCTATCCACCCACCTACCAATCCTCTGCTAGAGAAACTCCTCTGCTAGAGAATATCATTCTTTTAATAATGAAGATCCTTAAAACGACAGATGTCTGTCAACTCCAAATCCGCATGTAAATATTATGGGCTGATCCAATTTTAACATCCACCTCTTCTACTAGTTAAATTGGAACCGAACCGACTTGATGAACCCAGATTTTTCAGTTTTCTACATCCCTAATTGATTGCCAGTTTTTTGTGAAATTTGCCATAAAATATGATTATTCATTTATACAAAATCAGGTTTGATTAGGTTAAGAACACTGCGATATGATTTTTTTTACAGGCTACTTTTTACTTTTTATATTTTTCCCTTAATTTTTGATTTAGTATTTTAATCCTTAACTTGGTTATTTACAGTCGATTTATTGTAAAAACCACCAAAAAAATTCTAGAATTTTCGCCAGGTGTTTTTAGGTTGAATCGGTTTAATTATTATTTATAATTAATAATTAAACATTGACATTTTTTATAGATATTTTTCTATTACTTTTTGATTTCCCATTGTTGTGCATATTTTTAGATAACCAATCTAATAGGTATTTACGTTACTAGACCGGAAATAAGGACTTTACAGGTCGACACAGGAAATTTACAGGGCGAGCCGCAGGCGAGACCTGTAAACCTGCGGAGACCTGTAAAGTCAGTTTCCGGTCGTGTATCGTACGTATATTTTTTTTTAACCGACATAATGAAGCACAGCTGTCTGTCTTACTCAAAAGCTAGAGTAAGTATATGTTTGACTACTTATATTTAAACAATATTTATGCTACAATTAGGAACAATTCTTATACGCAACTACCTATATAACTATAATAATATAAAATTCAAACAATTTTAATGCATCATTACTTTTTCTCTTGAGTATAAATATTAAAAATGCAGTTATGCACATTTTGGATATTTATATTTGCAGCCGAAGTATTTTCAATTTTTGGTGAATTTCTCTGCTGTATATTTATTGTTTCTGAAATGTTTGACAACATATTATTTTGAGCATCAGACACATTAGATGTAGTAAAATCTCTGGTTGAACTTCCATTGCTGGCTGCTACTGGGAAGCTCCCGCCTGCACCTGCTCCAATTTTTTTAGCATTATCAACTTTTTGTCTCAGTGAGTGCTCAATATATCCTTCAGCAACAGAGTTTGAATGCCAGCCGCCCAAATTTTTAAGGTTTAATATGTCTCCACCGCCTTCTATTAGGAGTGTGGCAGCGGTGCGCCTGAATGTGTGTCCGGTGAATTCTTGTGGATTTTTAAGCTGTAGAAATTTGGCGATTTTGGCAGGTGCCCCTCCTACGCCATGAAGACCTACTGGCTGCTTTCTACATTTTCCTTGAGAGTAAAATAAAAAGAATCTTTCATGCGGAACATTTGGGGGCCTTAGATTTTTGTATTTTTTAAATAACTTCAAATTTCTTTCACCAAGAATTACGAAAGTTCTTGAAACATTTGTTTTAGTGTTTGGTATATTGACTATTATCATGTCTTCTTTCTCAGTGACGTCTTTTAGGGTTAATTTAGTAATTTCTTCCCTCCTCATTGCTCCCGAAATGGCCATGATCGTTACAACCTAAAATCAAAAAGTAAATTTAAAATTTTTGCTAACTTTACAACTTGTGAACAGTCCCATATGCAACCGATCCGTAATAAAAACTGGTATTTTTCCTCGTCTTGTTCTTTTCACTAGCCGCAGTCGAGCGTTGCCGGATTTTATTATTTTTATCATTAAGAATGCTAAGTTATTAAACAATCGGATACCTAGTACCACAGCCTACCTAGGTAGGCTGTGCTAGTACTAACCTAGATAGTTTTAAAAATACTTTTTCCACTATTATTTAAGTAATTAGTTAAAGTATACATTTTTTATATTATTTTTTGATAAAAATAAAGATGGTTAAACAAAAAAATCTGTGTTGTATGTTTTTTTTTGTAATTTAAATGGCAAAATTTGTATGAATCTTTTGTTTGTAATAAATAATAGTTGTAATTGAATTCCAATTTGAGTTTTTTATTTGGTTCCAAAGAATCTATATAAAACAAATTGGCATCATTGCTTAGCTTGGTAGTCCTTGTGTTATGTTATGATTATTTTAGTTAGGTTATTGAATGAAAATTAACAAATAGAATTGTTTTTTGTTTTTACAGAAAAAATTGTTAATTGAAGCTAATAAAATTTTAAAATTTGGTTAAAAGTTACAGTGCAGTTGTTGGGATTGAAACACACGTTTTTATAACAAAAATAGCAAGGAGAATAATTAGGTTTGTTTGTATTTTACTTACTTTGAGCATTAAAAATTCCTCATCCCTTGCTTCTTCCAAAAATTTATTAATTTCTTCTCCACTGAAAACTCTGGCCTTTTTAGGCTTATATCCTGCAGACTTTTTCTTTAAAAATGCAATTAGCTTGTAGTAGCGACTAATATCAATATTTCTCCTTAATGATAAGCAAGTTTTTATTGTTGAAAATAAACTCCATAAACTATTGGACTTCAATGTGGCTGATTTTTCGGCAAAATATGCCACTAGGACATTTTCATCAATTGATTTAACTTTGTTTGTGTGACACCAATTAAGGAATACATCATAATTTCTAGTATATCTCTCTTTGGATTTTTCTGGTAGCAAGTCGAAAGTTACCTTTGATGCTGCTTCAATTATTTCTTCCGGATTTAATTCTTCATTCATGTCCAAGTCCATAATTTACTTATTATTTTTTTAAATATCTCTTTTTAAACACAAGTTTTTTATTTAAAAGGCAGCCATATTGATTTATTTTAAATGTCAAAGCTGTCAAAACAAAACAATTTTTATAAGCTGTCATCACAAAGTCATGGCTAATTTGACTGAAATAGGGACCGGAAAGAGAACAAGAGACCGGAAAATTAAAAATAAAGATCACTTTGGAGACCGGAAAGAATCTGAACTAAACCCGCACTGTAAAATGAAACTTTCTGTACAAAAAAATGTACAGAAAGTGTATGTTTTCTGGTCGGTTGAAAAAAAAAATGTTTACCGGTACTTTTTGTACATACGTTTTCTGTATATTTTTTTACCACGTGAGAAAGTAGAATATAATATTCCTTTTTTTTGAAACCTTTCCAAAATAAAAACAAGGTTCAACTTGATTAAGTTTCTAAATTTCCTTAATTAAAAATTTCAGCATTTTATAATCTTAATTAATTTAACTAATTAATTATTGCATTTCAAAGATTTAGTGGCGTCCAAAAACAATGTAAAAATCAGTGATATATTTTTCTCCTTCCCCACCCCCAGTGCCCCGACTAAAAGAGCTGCCGTGCTGTATGTTTGCAATTATTTGTCCCCTCCAGGATAAAAAATTGCTGCAAGGGTACCTATCATTAGGAGACTTTGAAATAAAAACCGGACATTGGGTTATTAAATGTATCGAATTATTGCATAACCTGCACTTAGCTTGAGAATAATTTTGATGAGTTGAGTTATTAGATGAATTTTGATGTTGAGTTTTTTGTTTGTTCATTGAGGTTGGTGTGGCGTTAACAAAAAAATTAGATTGGTCGTTTGATTTGTTTTGATATTGAGAATATGAATTTGATTTAAAATTGTTGGGTTTTGAATTATACGGTTTATTATTTGCTAAGTTGGTTTGAGTCACTTCGGAAGGGATAATTTGCAATGACTCAAGAGTTTTGCATTGATTTGACAAAAATTCGATTAAATTTTTGTATGTTGGTATTTCAGTGGTGCTGCATTTTAGCTCAAACGCAGTTCTGGTCGAATTATCAATTTTTGAAAGTAAAATTGAAAACAGACAAAAACACCACTGATCTACTGGAAAATTAAGGTTACCTAGGGCTAGCACATTTTCCGAAAAAATATCGATTAATTTTCTAAGCTCTTTTTTCGAGTTATTTTTTAAAGGAATCGCTGTGTAAATAGCATTCCAATAGGTGGATGCTAACAACCGTTTATTTTGATAGCGATTGACTAGGATATTCCACGCTATTTCGTAATTATCTCCCGTTAATTTAATTGAATTTAAAACATTTGCAGGTTCCCCTCTAAGTACATTAGTAGTAGTAGTGGTGGGGGGGGGGGGGGTTGACCCGCAGGTCTGAGAAGTAGGCCAGAGTAGGCCCTTTTTGCCATGCCCCAAGTCTGTCCCTTAACCCACTCTCTGCACTTCCCTTTGATGGTCGGGTAGCTCATTGGGCCTTCCTGTTCTCTTTACAAATTCCAGTAAGTCTGCCCATTTGAGCATGTGCAGTTCTTCCTCGCTCAGAGTTGGCGCTCCGAGTGCCTGTTGGCTCATCCTTGCGTAGGCCTCGCATTCTGCCACGAGGTGTCTTGATGTCTCTTCTTCCTGTCCACAGGCTGGGCAGGTAGGGTCATTCTCGACTCCTATACATGTCATGTGCTTCCTCAACCGGTTATGTCCGGTTAGAGTACCTATCAGCAGTCCGAGGTCTTTTCGTGTCCGTCCCAGCATCCATCTAATTCTGGTCGCTTTTGGACGGTCTACGAATTCTCTGGTCTGTCTGCAACCCGTTCCTGTTTCCCAGGAGTTTAATAGCGCGTCCTGGGCCCATTTGTTGAGTCCGCTTTGCACTTGTCTTTTTGTCACGCCCAAAAGTGGCTCCGGTCCTACATAGGCGGTTCCTGCCCCGAGTCGTGCGAGTTCGTCCGCCTTCTCGTTGCCTGGTACCCCCGTATGTCCCGGAACCCAAACCAGCGTCACCAGTTTGCCATCGCTTAGGGTCTCCAGCGCCTCTGCGCATTCTTCCACCAAGCCGTCAGCAATCTTGGGTGCGTTTAGCGCCTTCAGGGTGGCTTGACTGTCAGAGCATATATATATATAAGCTCCTCTTCGCTGTTCCGAACCTCTTCTAGGGTTGCCGCCATTATTATGGCGTAGACTTCTGCTTGAAAAACAGTAGCCTGCTCACCGAGCGAGTAGCTCTTCTGAACTTCTAGTTTTTCCACGTATACTCCCGCTCCTGTGGTTTGCCTCTCTGATAGTTTGGATCCATCAGTGTAGCAAACTAAAGCGCTCTCCTCAAACATCATTTCGTCTCTCTGCCACGCTTCCCTGTCTGGGATGTGGATTTTGTACCTCTTCTCGAGCCTCCAAGGTGCGTGTGCTCTGCTGACCGTCATTGACGTGAGGGGGATTTCTCTAATTGTCAGCTCTTCTATAGCTAGATGACCAGCTGTTTCCCCTCTTCCTCTCCACTGACCCGTGTCCCTTAGACGTAGGTAGGTCCCCATCGCATCCCTCTTGATCCAAGTTGGTAGCGATGGTAGTCCCAGAATTGTCTCTAGGGCCAGGATCGGGGTAGTTCTCATAGCTCCGGTTATCCCTCTACACATTAGCCCCTGTAGGCTTCTGAGTTTTAGGGATGTGGTCGTTTTCTCCACTGCCGGCCACCAGACTATGGATCCGTATTGAATCCGCGGTCTCGGTATTGCCGTGTACATCCAGTGGAGGGTCCTGGGGGATAGTCCCCAGGTCCTGCCGACTACCCGTCGTAGCTGCCACATTGTTGCCTGGACCTTTACGATCATATTGGTAACATGTGGCGTCCAGGTGAGTCCGCTATCAAGAATGACACCCAGGTACTTCAGCTTTGGTACTAAAGCTAGGGGTCTTCCGTACATCACGGGTGCTCTAAAACCTTCGATTTTTCTCTTTCTGGTGAACAGTATCATCTCTGTTTTACCTGGGTTAACAGAGAGTCCATTTTCTTGGCACCAGTCTTCTATGATGCGAACAGCCATTTGCATTCTACTGCAGACAACGTTAAGGAAGCGACCAATCACTTCCACCACGCCATCATCTGCATAGGCATCGGCGTCGAATCCGTTTTCTGACAAGCGTTTCAGTAGGGTGTCCATAATCAGGCACCACAGGTGGGGCGACAGGCAACTGCCTTGTGGGCACCCTCCCGTGACCCTAATCCTGACCGCTGACTCCCCCAATGTAGCTTGTATTGCTCGTTGATTTAGTGCAGATCTTACCCATTCAATAATGGGGGTTTCTGCCTCCCTCTCTTGAAGGGCGGATGTCATCATCTGCACTTTGGCCTTGTCGAAAGCCCCTTCTATGTCAAAGAACACCGCAAGTGCGTATTGCTTGAATTGAAGAGCCTTCTCTGCCTTATGCACTACTGCATGTATGGCCGAGTCAGTTGACTTGCCCTACATGTAGGCATGCTGATTTCTGTGGAATGGGTTGTTTGCCAAGACTCCTCCTAGGAGGTGTCGGTCAACCATCTTCTCCATTGCCTTCATCATAAAAGATGTCAGACTTATGGGCCGGTAGGATTTGGCTGCTGTGTAGTCTCTTCTCCCCGCCTTCGGGATAAAGACTACGGTTGCCTTTCTCCATGTTGGAGGTGCATAGCCCAACGCTATGCTCGCTCTAAAGATTCCTCTCATGTACGGAAGGAGAACCTCGAGCCCTTTCTGCAATAGCGCCGGAAACAGCCCGTCCGGCCCTGGTGACTTGTATGGGCTGAACTCGTTGATCGCCCAGGTTATGGTGGCGTCCGTAACGACTTTATCTGCCAGTTCCCAGTCGGGTTCAACCCTAAACTGTGGTCCGGCGACGGGTTCCGTTTCGTGGTCGCTCTCCTCCCCTGGGAAATGAACCTCAAGGAGATGTCGCAAAGACTCCTCACCGGAGGCGGTCCAGTTTCCATCAGGTTTTTTAAGAGACGTGAGTGTTTGTCTCGAATCACTACTCAGTATTTTGAGAAGTCTGGAGGTCCCTGGGAGGGAATTGATCTCCCCACAGTAAGTCCTCCAGCTTTCCCTTTTACTTCTTCTTACCTCTGTCTTAAACTCTCTTCTGGCTTCTCTGTACTGTTCCCAGGTGGCCTCCCCACCCTCCCTCATTGCTCTGTTAAGGGTCCTCCTGGTTTTCCGGCGTAGCTTGTTTAGCTGGCTGTTCCACCAGGGGACACGTCGAGTCGGCAAGGGTTTTAAGGGGCAGGCCTCCTCATAGCTGGCTATGATGGTTTTTTCCAGGTCGCCGATTGCTCTTTCAAGTTGTTCTTTTGTGTCAATGTTCATTTCAAGAGGGTCCCTATTCCGGTCCAGAGTCGACAGATAGCGTCCCCAGTCCGTACTTCTTGGGTTCCTCCTAAGTTCTGGTGGTGTCTCGTCGGTCTTCATCTCGAATCTGATCATACGATGGTCAGATGTGACGATGTCCTTCGTGACCCTCCAATTGACGATCTTTTCGTAAATGTCTCGTGAAGCCAGCGTAATGTCAATGACTTCCTCGCGGGTGTTATTGATGAACGTTGGTTCGCAGCCTTTGTTAGCTATTTCCAGGTCCGAGTTGGCGAGAAACTCAAAAAGAGCCTCTCCACGTTTATTCACATCACTACTACCCCACGCTACATGATGTGAATTTGCGTCACACCCTACGATCACCGGAAATTTGTTAGACTCCGCGAATGAGATTACTCGCGCTAGTTCTGGGGAAGGTGGTGGGTGCTCACTGCCATATGGTAAGTATGCGGAACATACCACGATCTTAAGCCTATTGTTACTCACCGTTAATTCCAAGAGCGCTGCCGTCAAATCTCGGGTCCCTAGTTGTGGTAACTCCACAACTGTCAGGTCCTTTGACACCATTAGGCAGCTTCTTGGTGCTTCCTCCCTTGTCCCGGCCAGGATGTTCATGCCGGTACTCCCTAGGCCCCCTACTTTGCTACCTGAAACGATAAAAGGTTCTTGTACAAATATAATTTGCGAGGCACTGGTGCCAGTCACAGTCCGTACAAGCTCGCCTGTTGGTCCGAGACTCTTGTGCAAATTAATTTGACTTACCCGCAGTTTATCCATCGCCATGTGGGGTTGTTACATGGGGGAGAGCAGGGGAACCCATCACTCCGTCTTTCTCTTGGTAGGCGGGTCACCGTCGGGCCCTCTGGGCGGTCGTCGCGCAGCTGCGCTATAAGTTTGCACCCTCGACACAGCGATGGTTACAAACTCATATGCAAGCCGCCAATTGACTCCCTCCAGATGCCTTATGGTGTCCACCCCTACCATGAAAGTCAATCGCCAGGCGCCTGGTCCTCCTGTGGTCTCCAGATGTCGCCAGCCCGAAATATCGAGCGGCCTGTTCTGGAGTCCTAGGAAATCCATTAACCTGGCGATGTCTACCTCCTCTTGGGACCGGATCCAAAACGTGATCCGCTCCGGCCAGGGTGCCTCATCCGACCTGCCAGGACGGAATGTGACTCCTCCGACCGTTACGATCTGGTTCAGTAGCCAGTCCCTTGTAACCTCTGAATTATCCGCTGTGAACAGCATCCAGCCCGGTTCTACCAGGCCAGAGTTCACAAAACGGAGCACCGGTCCCTCGGGTGGCCCCCTCATGGTCCGGAGCATCCGTTCCAGAAGCTCACAGCGGATAGCTGCTCCCTCTTCCTCTCGGATTTTGCCGTCTACCCTGTCGGACATGAAGACGACCTTCATCGCCTTCCTACTTGGCTGTCCGGTCTTCCGGGACGCGGGCTCAGCCGAGGGTCTGTCCGACCCCAGGTTGTCTCTTAACAGAGGCGACCTGTTGTCGGTCACACCCCCTTCCCCCTGGCCCGCGCCCCGTTTGACCCTCTTGCTTCTGTATTCCGGCGGAGTGGTCTTCTCCGCCCGGCTTCGCTTAGGAGTGGAGGATTGGAGCCCGGAGGTACCTGGTAGCACCCCCTTGCTCACCCTCGTCACTCCCGGGCCTTTGGGTAGGTTGGCCATTGCAACATCCTTGGCAAGCTGTTTGGCTGCCTTGGTAGTCTCCCGCTTCGCAGGACCGCGAACGACAGAACCCTTTCCCCCTCGACCGGTCGGCCCGCCACGGGCAGAGGTTGGTTTTGGAGTTCCCTTTACGGGGTACTCCTTTGCCAACTTAACCGGGCCGCCCGTCACAGTCGTTTGGGGGTCGGGGTTTGTGGCCGAGGAGGGAGAGTCCGGCTTACGCTGGTCTCTTAGTCCCCCCTCGGTCCTTCCCCCCGACTCTTTCAGAGCCTCTTGCTCCCGCTTTCTGCGAAGGGCTTGGTTCTTCTTATGCCTCCTGTTTCTTTCCCGCTTTCTCCTCAGCCTCTCCTCCACCTGTTCGGGGTTGAGAAGCTGATCACCCTCCTTTGGGAGTTGGTCAGCAGGCCCGTCCTCTTCTTTCGGAGAGTCATCCGGGTCTGCGTCCATTCCCCCGTCGGAGGATTGGAGAAGCAGGTCTTCGTCGACCTGAGTCGGCGGTGTTCCACCCTCCTCAGCGGATGGAGTGACGGGGTTAGGGGTTTCCCTGCTCTCCTCTGACGGTACGGCTTCTCTTTTGATTTTATTTTGCTCCATATTTAAGCCTGTAAAATAAACAAACTTGTGGGTTAGTGGTTGTGTTGTTGTAAGTAATTGAGTATTTCTGTGGTGCGGCAGTCACAGGGGTCTTCTCCGCGCCATCTCCGCCCCCCCCCCCCCAATGGCTAGCTAGTTCCGGTCACTTGGTCGCCGGCGGCCGTAGTTAAGATCCCCCCCAAAGCGCGCAGCGCTCCCCTACCAGTTACCAACTGCACTACTGCAACGCTAGGAGATTTTCACCGAGTGTCCGGGGCAGCCTCCTACGTTGGTGAGACAAGGGTGGGCCCTATGCTTTTCGGTGGCCTAGGTGTACCACTCCTAGTTTTCTGCTACTACCTGTCCCGACTATGGACTTTTATGTCCGGGGCTTTGCCACTGGGGGGGGGGGGGCGGAGATGCCCCAGATCTGTCCCCTGTGAGCTCTGTTGTGTAATTTGTGTTCTTGAGTGATGTTGCCGCAATATCAACTAGAGTTGTCATGGTGGCCTGTGTTGTGTTGTGCATAGCCTGTATCCTCGGCAATCCCTCCGGTGGTGGCTTCGGCCTCCTGGCCTCTGCCGCCCCCACAGAGATCCCCGATGGCACGGACAGGGCAGCATCTGCGCCTGTACTCGGGGAGGTGGATACTCGGCACATCTGGAGGTTCTGTGTCAGGTTGTCTCTCCCCCGGGATCCTGCCCACCGATTCCCATGGGAAACCCAGTAACGCCGAATCCCGTGGGAAAACCAAAAAGACTTTTTCAGAAGATCCAGTTCCACCACCCTCTAAGTACATTAATAAATGCTGACATTTTTTAATGTTTGAGTAATTTTGATTATCATTTACGAGGGAAGAAAAAATATCAAAAAAGATGGGCCATTTTCGAGGTGATCCATCAAAGCAGTGTATTTATAGAGGTCCTAGTTCGTCCCTTATTGGGGCTTGAATTATAGAAGGGCTATTTCCCGAAAACCTAGGGCCCAAATCTGGAAAGAGTTCTGCATATATTTGCTTGGTAGCGTAATAGAATTTGTCGGTATCCTTCCTAAATACGTCCTGTTCCGTGAGTTCCTCGTCCTCAATGAGGCCTATGATGTCGTTATGTAACCGTTTAAATTCCTCGTAATGATCGTCGAAAGATTCGTAAGATACTTTAAAAAGAACGCTTAGAGACGCATCCTGCTTGCATTTAGTTGCCAAGTTATATACCTCAGTAATGCGTGAAATAGATATCTTTCTTTGGTTTATCAAACTATTTTTTGAAGGCATATTGAATTAAGTTAATTTTTATAGCACAAAGTATTTTAAAGGAATAAAATAGTTTTTTGTTTTGTTTTGGTAAATATCGATTTTTATTTTATGCTAAAAATAGAATTTCTTACTTGTTGAGTAGGTTAGTATATGCTACCAAGATCCTTATTTTATCATAAAATGCACTTTATAAAGAGGTATTTTTACCACTTATTTTTCACAAATAATTTAGGTAATTAAAAAGATTTATTCGCACCTAGTAAAACGCCGTTCGTAGAATTGTTTTGTCCACTGCTAAATTACACATAAACAATAATCGAATTTCGAATAAAATAAGAATTTTTGAATTGAATTCTTTTATTTTGAAATGTAAACAAACCGTGAAGAATAACCGCTGTGGAACTGAGCTCCGTCCTTAGTATGTGGAGGGGAGAGCCGTGCTTCGAACGCTGTTCGCTGGACGACCGAATTGCAGGTTCCTGGTGGGGTATAATGGCGAATTTTTAATACGAATATTTTTCGTGACTTGCAAAAATTTTAATTTTAAAAATGTCCTAAATTTATCTGGGTCGATGGAACAAAAGTGTTAGAGATTTGAATTAGAATTGAATCTTTCCTTCGAAAAAATATAACGTGGACTGTAAAACGTTATGGTTCTTAAATTTCCAAAAAAAATTAACAAGCCATACAAAACCAAAAAAATATGCACTTACCAGTTTTGTCGCAGATACACCATCCCGGGAGCTCCCTTTACTGTAGAATGTCGCTGGAGTTGCTTAACATTAATTATATTACACTTAAAATCGAATAATAAAGTTTTGGATTGAATTTTTGATTGATTTTCGATCACTTGAGTTTTTAACATGTCGTCCGTTACTTGGCGTGATAACGAAGTGTCATTGCGCACTCTCTCGCGCATGTAGACGCAGAATCCTGCGTTGTCGAGTCTTCTCGTGCACATTTTAATCCTGTATGGCGGGATTTATTAAATTTGAATTTTTAAAAGAATATAGATGCAAAAGTTTCTCTACCATGTAATTATTCAAAAGTATGTAAGGGCAAAGCTTAATTAATATACTTGTAAAATAAACTATTAAAAGAAAATATGCAAGCTTATGCTCTGAGTAATATTCAAATTTGGAAAAAGTAGCATTTATCCATTTCAAAACATCGATGTATTTAAACCGACAGTGATGGTTTTGAAATGGACAGTAGCGGTTTTGAAAATTTCTTTCGCATTAAAAGAAATTAATTGCCTCAAAAATAAGAACAGTTGTTGCAATAAAAATGTCGAACACCCTGAAGACCACAAGTTTCATGTGCCCATGAAGAGCTTACGTATTGAAACGGACGATACAGCGTATCATGTCTAGGGTCACTGCATCCTGGAAGCCTGGCGTCTGGCTTCCAGGATGCAGTGACCTTAACCATGTCCACTTCAAAGCGACACATACTTAACCTCAAAATGACAATGCAAGATATGAATAGAGAAATATTTTCCAAGATCTACAGCTATATTTACGTACTATAGTAACTTAGTTATACCCTTACTAATCTGAAATTAACTAAATTTCATTAGCTTACCTGTGACATTTCGATATTTTCGTAAATAATTAACTTTTTTAACGAATAATAATAAAATGCTTAATAAAATGCTTGCCTTCGACACGCGGTGAAGTTGCTTACTGAACAACTTCGGTCGAACTGTGATTTGGGCACAGGTGAAATTATCGGTCATGCAATCATACTGGAACTACGTTTCAAACCCCGTCCGTTTCATAGCGGTTTTCCCCTACGTAGTGCAAGTTGATGAGCTCAAAATCTTCCAGTACCTGACTGACCACAGCCGAGCAATATGCATACTTAGTAGTAAAAAAATAAAATAAAGGAGAACTCGTTTGTATATATCAGTACCTTATTTATTTGTTATTGTTTTAAAGCTTTGTTCCAGTATAAATACTGTATCATACAATAACCTAATGGCGAATTCTTTTGGAAAAAAGTGCAATTTTAGTATTCTTTTGGGAAAACTAGTGCAATTTTTTGTATTTTTTTGAGCAACTGACATGCCCAGTGTTGCACTCAATGCTCATTTTTTGCCACGGGCTGTTCAAGTTCATGTTAAATAATTTTTGAGAGCACTAAAACTGTGTCAGTGCGTGCACTAACTTCTTTAACACTTTGACTGCCAAGGCAATTCAGATAAAAACACCTCGGCGGCAATTTTTTTCTTCAAATTTTAACAAATGGACATCTATTGTTATCTGTTGTAGCTATTTTCAATTTTTTTAATTAACTTTTTTAATTTTTAGTAACTTCTTTCTGTTTGACAAAATGACTTACGCGGCGCAGGAACAGCCTAAATCAGATATGCGTGACCTTGCGCTGGTGTCTCCCCTGGTCTTTGCAAGTGTTCCTACACAAAATTTTCTCGAACGCAAGGAAGAAATATATAAAAATTATAAATATGGTCGAAACAGTACGTTGTATATGCGTCGGATATTCCGAAAAACCGCATATTATGTGCAAAGCATGCTTTTACAAACTACATAAAATTTCTTAAATATTTTGTTTTTATAGTTTTTTATTCTAAAAAATTCAACAACGTTGATTTTTTCTTATTTTTTATTCTTAAATAAAATGAACGTCAACAAAAAGGTACACTTTATGTATATAGGCCATTTCTGGTAAAAGTTCTCCTACGCTAGAGCTCTCTAAATGCACGATAAATGTGCACGCTTCACACGCACCAAGCGAAAAACGTTTCATATTCCTGTGTGTGGATACAGCGCACGCGGCGCCGGCGCCCATATGACACACACGGTAGTTAAAGTGTTAAAAGATTTCTCTAGAAATAATTCTTATAAATATATCCTGACGTTCTCTATTTTAAATAAATAACTAAGGAGTTGTCGGTCAAAAAAGATATTGTTATAGATATACAAATGATATTATAAATGATTTATAATACACTGGCAACCTGGGCCGAAAAATTCTTTTCTGAGAATGAAAAATATTAATGTCAAGCTGTATTAAAACTAAATCAGTAATTAAACAACGAGGAGAATTTAGTGGCAAGGAAAAATAAGATAATAAAAAGATTTACCTCAGGCTGGGATCGAACCAGCGACCTCTCGCTATCAAGGCAAACGCTCTTCCACTGAGCTACCAAGGCATTGATTAAAAATCCGCCTATTCGGAAACGGTTTTGTCATCTCTAATTTTTCTTCGTTAGGATGGGTGTGTGTTCTCAAGCTTCCGATAGCTACGAGGACACGGTAGGTATTACAAAACGGTTTCCGAATAGGCGGATTTTTAATCAGCGCCTTGGTAGCTCAGTGCAAGAGCGTTTGCCTAGATAGCGAGAGGTCGCTGCTTCGATCCCAGCCTGAGGTAAATCTTTTTATTATCTTATTTTTATTATTTTTCCTTGCCCTTATGCCACTAAATTCTCCTCGTTCTTTAATTTATATCTAGGGCGCTAAAACTAACATCTGTATATTAGTAATTATAAATTGGTAGTTACTAAAAAAGCTAAGGTTTATGTTAACGAAAAATTATCAATATTTATTTTGGCGCACTTCCCTTAATCAATAATTTTTATTCTTCACAAGAATGGCAAAAAATCTGTTTCTCTGAACTTCCTATGAAAGCTTTTTAGCCATATAACATTCAATCTATAAATATTTGAGGTCCCATGAGAGCTTTGCTCTTTCTCAAAGACGCGCCTTGCGGTTTATAAGAATATGCCAATGGTTTTATCTTTGCATAAGGCGTATTTGCAGTTAAATGATTTTTCACAAAGTGACGTCAATATTTACTAAAAAGTCCAAAATAATAAAGAATATTATTTTTTTACTCTTAATAAGCCATTTGGTTTAAAATAGACCAGACTACCAATTTTGCTGATGATGTCTGTCTGTTCGTCACACGTTTACTGAAAAACCGATAAACCGATTTTAACCAAATTTGCTGAATTGACATTTGTATGTATACGTTGATAAGGCAATTAGCTAAGTAAGTGGGTTGCAAGGTAGCAAAACGTAATTTTAAAATTAAGGATTATATTTTCAACAAAATTTGTCATAAGTTTTTAAGAGATATATTTTAAATCATATCTTACGAACCACGGAAGCTAGCAAATAACAAACAAATAACGGCAAAATTTGCCATCATAATTTTTGAGATCAGAAAATCCTAGTGTTTAGAATGACACCAGCTAGCGTAACGCACTGTTCACAGCTTGATTAAAAAAAAATTTCAACAAACTTAAGCCATTTTACGAATAGATCACAGATATACAGATTAATTAGCCAACATATATAGCGAAGCAATAACATTAATCAAAATCTACGAAGGAACCACGCCAATCCGCATAAGAGTTTGAGGGGTGAAACAACATCTCTAGACTATTTAAAAAGGCCCTAGATGTTTTCAAAAACTCACGTTGGGCAGAAATAAGCATCAAAGTAAATGGACAATACTTGAATCATCTAAGATATGCTGATGATATCGCCTTAATAACAGATAAGAAAGAACTGATAAAAATGCTGGAAGAACTGGATACAGCAGCTAAAAATATAGGCTTGAGTATAAACTGCACTAAAACTAAAATGATGACAAACACAGATGAGGATGTCACGATCAGAATAAAGCAAGAGAAAATAGAACAAGTAGAGGTTATATATATACCTGGGACAAATTATTAAACTGAAAAAAGAAAACCAAACGGCTGAAATTAAGAGACGATTATGATTGACCTGGGCAGCATTCAGTAAATTAAGCTACATATATAAAATTAAAAGTATCATCTGTACCTCAAAACAAAAAGTATACTAATGTATCCTCCTATGGACCTCAGACCAGGACACCTACAAAATCAAACATGGATAAGGCAACAAAAGCCCAAAGATCAATGGAATAATAAATAACAGTACAGTAAGGGATGTAGAGGAGAAGTAGCAAAACTAAAATGGAAATTTGCCGGTCATAATATCAGACAGGAAGATGATCGATTAAACAAATATATTGTAAACTGGAGACCTGGGGAAAATAAAAGAGGATGGGCGGAAGATTTGAAGAAACACGTGGGAGCTAGATAAATGAACACGGCGACAGACAAAGGAGAGTAAAAGATATTGGGGGAGACCTATCTCCAAAGATGTATTGAAGAAAACTAAATAAATGAATAGATGGAAAGCTACTTTAACATACAGACGTCCCGTGCTTAACAATAACTGTACGTGCCTGCTAACGCCAATATTTTTTATCATTTCTTATTTCTTAGTCAAGTTTTCTTAACCTCAATAAATGTATTTTATGAAGACATGTTACAAGTGTGATATCTTCAAGATATAAGGAATTGTATTTAACGACATTTTTAGGATATTTTTATTTTTATAAAATTTTCTGCACTTATTTTTGCTTTGCCCTAGGTAATCGAGGAAAAAAGCAAAAGTCTTGTGGATACGCTTTTCCCGGTTTAAACAAGGTTTATGGAATATGCTAAGCAATTTCCTCCAGAATGATTTCTGCCTTTATTCTCTCTCAAGTCGAATATTTTCCACAGCCGAGTGGTCTCTTTGTTCAAAGGAGCCTAGAATGGGCAACCTAAATTTTATTTTTAATACGGTCCTTAAACAATATTTCTTGTCATAGTGCTTCTAATGGTTTAAACAAAGACACATTTGAAAATAATAAAAATATAATTGATTAAGTATGTCAAGGTAATAACATTTCGCTAGCGAGCATTGTTGGCTAATATCTATGCATTTTTAACAAATTTTACACAAAGTAGTAGTAAAATATTTACAAAATTACAAACATTTGTAAGATGTTATTGACACTGAACGCCTACGGCGGTTCTGGAACAAAGGTGTGTAAGGGAGGCGCAATGGCAGTGGCGGCTCGTGCCCATTCAACATGGTAGTACCTGAATTTTGATAGCCATTCGTGATGCAAAACCAAGAGCGCATACTTTTGTATTATATGTTTACTGTTTTTAAGGTTTCTAACCCTAGTTTTTTAAAGAAACTAACCCAGACCTAGCCAAATTACACCATAAAAATTCTGCTAAATTAACTTAAATAATAACTTTCCCTTTCCCTAAAGCCGGGCTCCCATTCTTCTGTATTTGGCAATCTATTTTCAATTGACCGTATTTGTCAAGTAGTAAGGGTGATATACTCGACCAATATTTGTAAAATTATTGGCCACTGGTAATGTCCCGGCGCGGCGGTTGTCGCTAAAAATTACGCCAGCCAAAAGGATTACAATTATTTGCGTATTTGACAAGTTTATGTTTGTTGATGCACTCTCACTACTTGCCTGCTTATTCGGCAAATTTTTCGGCAGTTATTATTGGTTTTCTCTGTTTTTAGCTTCGGTCGCGTGTGCACGTGGTTTAATTGTCAAGTAAAGAAGTACTGGCGTACTTGTCAAATTGATCTCGGAACTTGGTGTATTTGCCAAGTATGCCCAAGTACTTTGCGTATTTATGAAATACACGAGAATGGGAGCCCGGCTTTAGTTTGCCATAAATCCATGGGGAGTCCTAAAAAGTTTTTATCACAAATAGTTTTATTAAATTTACAACAACGCGATTTTTGTCCACTAACACGGTTGTTTTTTAGTTTTTAAATCAGGTAGTGACCGGCCTAATTCTTTAATTTTTAGTTTTTCCTCTAGCGAAAAAAGAGTTTTTTTAGACGGTACTTTTAATCAACTTCACATAAAAAATAGAACAATATGCAGAGTATGTATACGGGTATATTTTTTGTCGCGTAATTTAGAGGATCTAAGTTAAAGCATTTTCATTTATGCAATGTCAAAATTGTCCAATTCTGTCGCTCATATAGGTCACTAGTAAAAATCTCTCTCTGTTCGGCGGCGCCAGAAGCAAAGCGGCACACAACCCACGTCACAGAGGAGGCGGCCAGCAGGCCAGACAGTGCTCGATCGTTATCGATTCGCAGTGTGATCCACTATATTGCACAGGATTTATAATATTTTACATAAATTAAAAAGGAATGCATAAAATAATAAACATTAAGATGTTTTAAAAATAAAAAATGTGTTTATGCATTATGCAATGTCAAAATTGTCCAATTCTGTCGCTCATATAGGTCACTAGTAAAAATCTCTCTCTGTTCGGCGGCGCCAGAAGCAAAGCGGCACACAACCCACGTCACAGACGAGGCGGCCAGCAGGCCAGACAGTGCTCGATCGTTATCGATTCGCAGTGTGATCCACTATATTGCACAGGATTTATAATATTTTACATAAATTAAAAAGGAATGCATAAAATAATAAACATTAAGATGTTTTAAAAAGAAAAAAATGTGTTTATGTAGAATAATAAGGTAGTGCCTTGGTAAAAACATGGGCCCATAAAATTATCAGGTATGATTATGATGATTACATTTGGGTCAAAATCCATTAATGCTGAATAATGACAGTTTTTTGACAATTATTAAAGAATTTAAAAAATGCTAACTTTTTAAAGAAGCGTCGTATAGTTCAAATTATACCCATTTGTAAAGACATCATTTTTGTTTATCTTTGTTTAGTATATTATGAACAGCGGTGACAATAAACTTTTTAAAAAAAGTAGTGTCTATGATTTAAATAGGTAGGTAATTGGTTATGTGAAGTATCCGTCACTGTCAATCAAAAAACATTGATTGAGAAAAATATCTACGCCATACGTTTTTTTCTCACCTGGCGACATCATTACAAATGCGTATAATTTAGACTATATCAATTTGCGGTTTTAAGAATAATTTGTATTATAACCAAAAACTTCGTAAGAGCTTTAGTTTCTAAGATAATTACAAAAAACTGTTTTTAGGGGTGATATATCATGACTTTACTTGAAGTGTGCTAATATGCTAGCTAGGAAGGTATCAGATCCGTCATGGATCCATTTATTTTAAATTTATTTAATAACTCTACTAACTTTACTTTTGAAGAACCCAGCATTATGTGTGGTGACTTGGTTATTCGGATCAATTAAAACAGGGCCGATCCGAATTAACTAGAAATTCGGATTATTGAGGACATTTTTTTAATAACAAAAATTGCATAAATTTTACTAAAAAGCAGGAATTATTAGAATAAGTAACGATTTTATTTGAAATTAATACAAAATCATAAAAAAAGATAGTCTACACAACGTTTTTTAGAATTTTTTAAAATATTAAAACAAAAGAAGATTAGTCTAGATTTACAGTAGCTCGTTCAAGACGTCATTAAAACTCACAAGTCAAGCCAAAATTTTAATAATTTTCTTGTTTCGCAATCATTTACTTATTACATCCATTTTTACTGCGAAAAGTGAAGTGAGTGCGGAAATGTACCACTTTTCGCACTAGAAAAACAAATTTACATGGATTTCTAAAGAACTAACCACACAGCTTTTAATTTTTTCTGATTTTTTTCCCGATATCGTTGATTGTTGATACCCACTCCATACTTCAGAGCTTTACTAGTAACACTACCACTTTTTACTGCATCAATAATAATCTCTGACTTCCCTTTAATGGTCAAAGTTTTATGTTTCCATTTGCTTGATTGGAGCAATTCTCGACACGACCATGTCCTGTATTATTCTCGCCCGAAAAGCTACACTGAAAAAAAAACGATTTTATTATTAACAAATATTTGGTAAACCTGATTTTTGTTGTGCTCATTAAAAAATATTAAAAGCAAATATCATTAATTATTGGTAACAAAGCTTTTTTAAAGTGTTTAGTTATAAATAATATATCATTTGTTTCTTTAATAATTTGATGTTTTTGTAAATATTAATTGCCTTATATTAACCATAACCAAAACACTCTTTCTTTTAAGGTAACAGAACGTCTTTGTTATTAATACTTAAAATTTCCTAAATATAAATATACTCTTAATATTGGCAAATATTTCTTTGTGTTTATTACAACAAACATTTTTTTGTATAATGTTATGGCGTGATTTTGTTATTATAACGGTCTGAATTGGTTTCTATTAATTACTTCGTAAAGTTCAAACAAATTTGGTTATTATTAACACGCGATATTATCGAGCAATATAACTTAGTACCGTCTCGTCCACAGAACACCAGTCCCGGCTCGGGCCTTGTCGCGCGAGATCGTGACGTTTCGGTTGATATTTTGTAGGGGATAGCGGGGCTAGTTAAGCCACTTTTGAAATAAATGCAAATAAAAGCATTGCTATATTACACTGAAAAAAAAAACCGATTTTATTATTAACAAATATTTGGTAAACCTGATTTTTGTTGTAAATAAAAGCATTGCTATATTACTTACAGTTTTACAATTATAATATGTTTAAGGCAAATATTGGATTTTAAAACTATGCATTCAAACTTAAAAAACACTTTTCTAGCACCCTTGCAAGCGGCCCAACTAACCCCACCCACGGAGTAAGTTGGGCCATACGATGGGGCAAGTTGGGCATGGTTGAATAATTAGGAACTGTATGTTAGCTTAGCTATCAATATATTTATGTTTGTTCGCGCTTTCATTAATTAAAATATATACAGTCCATTGCAGTTATCGTTTTTCTAACTGCGGGCAAACAACTGTATATATATGCAACATAAAATAACAGGAAATGCTTAGATTATTTTTATTGATAATAATAAAATACTAAACTTTAAATTTCTTAAAAAACAAACAATATAAAGTAACATAATTCTTGCTCTAGTCTGATTCGGAATTACGGTTTTAGCAAACATAAGTAAACCCTGCATCAGCACATGTTTCATGGGCCCAAAACTTGTAAGTTAAACATTGTACCCATTTTTCTTTTGGTTTACTGTTTGAGAATGGTTCCATGCAGACTAGACAAAATGTTTCCTCTTCATCATCGCTGTCATCTTTCAGTGTCCTTTTCTGAGTAGTTTTTCGGTGCTTCTTTTCCTTGAAGACATTTTTGGTTACAGATTTTTCTTTTTTTTTACTTTTTTCACGTTCCAACTCTTCTTTAACCGGAGTTTCAGTTAGTATAGCTGTTGACCATCTTCTTCGGTTGATATTTTTGGTCTTTCTTTCGCCAGCTTTCGGAAAAGCACGAATTTTTAAAATTTCCCTAGATCGATTGGTAATAATAGATAACACAATTTTAAGTCATCGGGTATTTGCCTCAAATTTGAGTTGAAGGGTTCTGTGTGATGTCATAAATAAATAAATGGCGGCTTTTTTACTGTTTTTTCACAATTTTTGGCTTATAACTTCTGCCAATAACTTAGTTTTACAGAAAAACTAATCGTTTTTTGTTTGCAAGAGAACACCAATCAAGATACCGCGTGAACAAGTCCACATCTAGGGGGCCTAATTTCCATAAGAGGGTAAAAAACAGATAGAATATAGCATATATTAATAAGAGACCGCAAAATAGCGCGCTCATTTGAGCGCGTGTTCAAAATAGCGCGTGATCAAAATAGCGCGTATCACAACGGCTTGTTATCAAAATAGCACGTATCATAATGGCGCGTGTTCAAAATAACGCGTATCAAAAGAGCGCGTATCAAAATGGCGCGTGTTCAAAATAGCGCGTATCAAAATAGCGCGTATTCAAATTAGCGCGTATCAAAACAGCGCGTGTTTAAAACACCGTGTGTTCAAAATAGCGCGCCTTAAAATAGCGCGTCTAAAAATACCGCGTTTTGAAAGATCGCCATTACAAACGTCGCTGTTACAAAATAGTTCGAGTAAGGGGTCTCTTTCTAACATATTAAAAAAAAAAAAAACCGTACCGAACCGAACCGATTCAAATCGCACCGAACTGAAATGAACCGATTCAAACCGAAACATTTTTAGTATAGCAAGCCATCAGTTTATTTAACGGTTAAGTAAGTATAACTTATCTGACCTTGCTCAAACTGTTTACGTGAATATACCTAAGCAGACCTGATACGCGCTATTTTTAATACGCGCTATTTTGATACGCGCTATTCTGATCACGCGCTATTTTGATACGCGCTATTCTGAAAACGCGCTGTTTTGAAAAGCGCTGTTTTGATACGCGCTATTTTGATACGCGCTATTTCCTTACAGAGCAAAAAAAATAGGTCAAAATCTGTTTCTTGGAGATACACACATCACAGATTCTCACTGCGGACTAATGCATGAGCAAAGGCGACTTTGCCACGTGGGTGGCGCTGGCAGCTGACGTCTAATTGTCGAGTTAATAAGGGTTTCTCAACGTGCCCCTATGCCCAACGAGCCCGGCTCTCCCCTACGTATGAGCCGCGGTCTAGACCGAACCGACCCGACGCCCTACGTAGCATTGTATTACAGAACGTCGCAGACACTCATAGAGAAATGTCTCTGCAGACACTGTGCCTAAAAATCAAGGGGACGCCATATTTTGGGAAGAACATTGACCAAACAAAGTATAGTTTTTGTGCTAATACAGACCTAAATACGCGGGTACTTTTATGGGATCATAATGGTGTTTTGGTTGCAAGAGTCGAAGTGAACAAAAAGTCAACAGGAATAACGCTTTAAAGGTAGAAATATAGCTTCAAGAATAAAAACGTATTTATTGTATAAACTTTTTGTTCTGTGGAAACTGATTGCTTTATAAACAAACAGTAAATAGGATTGATTTTTATTTAACTGATTTATGTGCTAATAGTCGAAAAGTATCCAAAGGCGTAGTCTTTATTTGTTTTTAATATAAAATTCATACTCTTTTTTTTTTGTTTCAGATATCCGCTTAAAGATGGAAACAATCTGGCTTTGGTCGTCCACAATAACATAGTAAGTAATATTTATTATTTTTTTAGAATGTTTTATATTTGTATTTTGTGATTTTAATAATTTTAAATTTGATTGATTTGAATCATGGCTTCAATTCTTTGAATTAATTATTAAAGATTTTTAAGCAAAGAACCTTTAGTATGAAAATGTGAAGTTTAAACCTTTTAACTTAAAGCAAACATTTAATTCTCTGCACAGTGGCGTATATAGAAAAAAATTCGGGGGGGGGGGGGGCGAGACCTCATGAGGCAGTATTTTAGGCTATTTTATGTTTATATTCATAAAATATGTGGAAAATATCTAAAAAAACTTAACTTTAAAGGGGGGCCCAGGCCCCCCTTATATACGCCACTGGTTCTGTATTAAATTTACAAATATACAAAATTTATTTTCAGGTCAGCACTGACTTGAAGGTGGAGGATGTAATTGAACAAAGGAGAAACATTTTAAAAAAACACGGGCTACCCATGCGGCCTCATAATGGTGGAGTCCCCGAACTTATAGTGAGGTAAAATCAGTTTATGTCAGATTTGACAAAATTTTGTGTGCATCTCACATGGAACAAACGTGTGTATATTTCATTAACCAACCTTTCCAAAAAAACAAAGATTACCACCATAAAAAAATTTGACTCCACTTTTATAATAAAATACAAATAAATATTTTTCATCAAAACAACTTGCTTTTTATTATTATTAAAATTCTCTTATTATTCTATACCTTATTCATTTCTATAGGGTTGATGGAAAAAAAGACACCAATTTTGATCACACAACTTTATTTCTTTTCGACAATCCATTTTCGTCTTCCTAAGGCTAAGGTGTAGCCTGAGGAAGACGAAGAAATACAGGTGTGTGATCAAAAGTGGTGTCCTTATTTCCATTAACCCTATAGAAATATACAGGGTGTTCATTTTAAAACTTCGCAACCAAGATTTCTCGAAAATGATTTTTTTTTGAGAAAAAGTAAAAACATGTCAATTAATTTATTAAGGAGGACACATTTTGGCTCTTATAGTCTTTGTAGTACACACCCCCTTTGAAAAAATAAGTGAATATGTCAAAAACAAATTGATAGATTTTCAAAATTTGTACACCTTTGTAAAGATATTTAAGAAACCTTCAAAAAAAAGTGTCAATTGACCCACTTTCCATATTCAAAATATAGGGGTAAAATGTACCCGTCAAAGGGGGTTGTAGTACAAAAATTTTAAGATAGCCAGAATGTGTCCTCCTTAATAAATTAATTGACGTGTTTTGGCATTTGTAAAAAAAATCATTTTCGAGAAATCTGGGGTGGGAAGTTTTAAAATGAACACCCTGTATTTTAAACAGAACGTGAAACCTACAAATACCTTATTAATGCAAAATAACTAAATAAAATTACAGCTACTAATTATATAATAACCCATAATTAATTAATTTAATATTAAATAAGAATGATCCTTATAATAAATATACAGTGTATTAATAATTAAACTCACATATATTTTTAAATACCAACAATATATTAGTGCTTGATGTAGCTTTTTTTAAATATTACCAGACGATTTTGTTTTTATTAACAAATATTTGTTTCAATTGTTGAAATTTCTGAATTGTTACCTGCAAACAAATATCTAATAAGCCAAATATGGGCAACGCATTTCGTAACAGTTACAAAATGTTTGTTATTGTTACAAAATTCATCTCTCAGTGTAGTTAAGAATTGCTGAATGAGGCATTTGACATTACAATCCGGCTGCACTAAACCAACCAAATGAAGGTTAAAGCTACATTATTATGTAAATTATACGAAATTTTCTGTAAATGAGGTGAGTTCTGATTATCAAATACCTGCTTAGGCCATCCGGACTACCAAAGCATCTCGATTATCGCGTGTACGGATTAATGAGGTACCACTGTAATACAACAGATTGCCTTCTCTGATGTTCGTTATAGACCGCTGTTCTCCCGCGAGTTACGAGTCTTCACCTAGAGAAGAAGAGTAATTTATTCAAGCGAAAAATATAGGGCAATTTTTAGCAGAAACAAACTCTAAGGACATGACCTTTAATTCGGGTCGCATTTAGTCCCTAACCATATTAAAGGAAAATGGTGCGTCCAATTTCTAAAACAATATTAATAATAGCCGACATTATCAAGAACGTCATTCATTAAAACAAGACAAGAGCCAAAGCGTCGGCAGCAAAAAATAAATTTAGTAATTATTGGGCAAAAACAAAATGGAAGTTTTGTATTTCTTTCTTCAAATCCAATACAAATTTCAAAATGTAAGTTTGGAAATGTTTTTCTAAATTTGGCTATTACGGCTGCAAATAACTCTTACCGTTTTTACCGTGCTAAAAGAAATGCCAGTTCTCACGTTACTGAACTCGACCATTGCTCCCACTACCAGTGGCATATATAAGGAGTTTCAGGGGGCCGCCCCCCCCTCGAAGCTAAGATTTTTTAAATTTTTTTTACATGAATACAAACATAAAAGGGCATAAAATAAGACCTCATGGGGTCCGTCCCCCCCCCAAAACTTTTTATATGTGCACCCAATTTGGACGAATTGAATGGAGCATTGAATCTCCTTTGTGTGTCTACACCTCTAATCGCAATCGGCGGATTCCAAAGATTTTATGGTTTTGAGTAAAATGCATTATTCCATTTTAGTATTAAAAAAAAAGTGTACACTTAGTACATAAAAGAAATTCTTTCTCTTTGTTACATTTTCAAAACTTTGAAGTAGAACAATTTTTCTTTTTCAGACGCGAGATTTTCGATGGGATATTATTTTGCTTTGCGCCCCCTTTACGTGTGTGTGTGCACTTTTAAGAAAATTGCATGCACCCAGACGCAAAAGTAAAGAAACTTGATCGAATAAAGCACCGGGATTTCAAATTCTATATTTCACTGCTTACTTGCAGACGGAAGAAATCCGACGTTTAAATTGTTTTTCGCGGGATAGGCGGTAAAACGCTTTAGCTACCAACATATATTTTAAATTTATTTGATGGATTGCTTCTTTAAGATTGACATATTACTTGTGAATAATAGGGGTGCTTGAGATTTAAGATTTTTTTTATTAAGTAGATATTTTCGGTTATCGATCACTGTTACACGACTACTAAATATTGTTATAAAACAAGTTCAAAAATGATAATTTTTACTAATATTTAATTTTTGTTGGTAAATCATCATTTTAGTCCACACTACACTGCCATTGGAATGCATTTATCTGGGGGCAAGGTAGTGTGCTTCTGTACCACCTTTTCTTAAAAAAACATTTCAGCCCATATTTGACCTACCTATAACTCTTTTTAGGAATGAGCTTCAAACCTCAGACCTTACACAGTTCTAGGACTCGATAAAGCCAACAACTCCTTCAAGTTCGAAATGCTTCCAGGAAGTAATAAAGTATTTGCGGAATTTTGAAAAACACTCACTTGTGAAAAGATCATCAAAATTCTAATATATTTCTAGAAATCCTAGAAGGCTAAAATTTAGCAGACTAATAGGAATTATAAAAAAACTTTGAGGGCTGAAATTTAGCAGACTGATAGAAATCAGTGGCGCGCCCAAGAATAGGTCTTGTGGATGGGGGGGGGGCTTGAGGCCTTTGGAGGAGGGGAGGCGAAGCCTCATAATGTCGTTTTTAATGCTATTTTTTGTGTTTATTCATGAAATATGTTGAAAATATCTAAGAAAATCTTAGGCTTGGGGAGGCCCGGCCCCTCCCTGGGTGCGCCCATGATAGAAATTATAACAAAACTATTAAAAAAATATAAAAAAACTTAAATGTTCAGTTCACTTCCCTCCTCTATACATGTAAAACTATGTAAAACAAACATGGCCCTCTTCCAGAAATGGTAGAGAGCTGAGATTTGACAGAAAGATTTGAAATTTTGACAAAAGTATTAAAAACATTAAAAAAAACCTACATTTTAAATTAACTTCCCTCTCTATACTTGTAAAGTTATATAAAATTAATATTGCACAACTTCAAAAAACGACGAAGTTGGGATATGACAGACTGAAATTATAGGGAAGTTTCTGTGGGTGACGAACCCCCCGCCCCCCCCCCCCCACGCTACGCCACTGAATTGGAATGGCACACATAATTATCAGTACCTATATTACTAATGCACAAATTATTAAAAATCTAAATTTATTTATTTCATTCGGAAAATTAAATAGGTAAAAGCTTCAAATCATTCGGAAACAGGCATTGTAAAATAAAAGTCAGTTTGGAACATAAGCCCACAGATTTTACCACTTTAAAACTCAATATTATCCAAATCCTTTAAAAAACGCAACGAGGAGAATTTAGTGGCATAACAACAAGGAAATAAGAAAAATAAAATTACAAAAATAATTACCTCAGGCTGGATTTGAACCAGCGATGTTTCGCTAACCAGGCTGCATAATTGTTGACTTTTAGGCAAGAACATAAACAAGTTTGGCTGTAATAGCAAAGTTTAATTAAATATTTCCAAATGAGTGAGAACCTTTCAAGTTGAAATGTGTATTGGAAAACTTGGCTATACTTTCATCTCAATTCTTTTTACGGAATACCATTTTCGCCTACTTCGCCTTTTTTACATAAAATGTTTCTGTTATGATAAGTTTTTAATCTCATAACAAATTTAGATTTAATAATACCTCTGTATGGGTAGTATGGGGCTTTTACCCCATTGACTAAAATCAAGGCTCGCACACAAATTTTTCGCAAACTTGAAATTTATCTTTTTCGACGTTTTTAGTCATGGTCGTACACCATATGGCTATATCTAACTAACTTAACCATGATGCGCCACGTGGAAGCAGATGCCGCAATTATAGTATTCCCATCCCCTATACGCAATAAACCAGTCCTTTAGGACATAGCAATATGCACAAATGACAGCGGGGTTTAACTACGAAATCACATTAACTACGGATTAAGTCATTATGGCGGTTTTACACCAAACCGACGAGTTGAGTTGCTGTTTTAAAAAATAAAAACTCAACTGTTTTTAACGATAAAATTGTTCACACTCAACAGACAAAAATTAGTTGCTGTCGAGTTTTTGTTTTCTGTCGTTTTACATCAGAGAAACAATTGCAGTTTTGTTTGGTTCAAGTCAGAAAGTAGATAGGTGTTGGTGTTCATATTTATTAAAAGAAGTTTACACCCAGCCGACTGAGTTGCGATAAACGCAGCAACTCTTTGATGTTCCCGACATCGATTCCCAAGTAACATTTTTGGTTAAAATTAGGTAAAGTTTACTTAAAATAAGAGAGTAATTTAGCAAATTAAAAGGTTAAAAAAAGAGGGAAATTTCCCGACATTTTCCAAAGTGGGGACAAAAACAAAGGTAATTTGGAAGGAGAAATTAGGTAATTAGCACAGTTTTTGTTCGATGTCTAACTAGCATAGATGAGACTTTGACCAAGGTCCACACAATAAGTCTCTGTTTAGACCAGTTTTCAACTTTAGTTTAGCCTATATGGTTCAAAAGAAGTTAAAATTCCTTCTGGTGTCCCTATATTGTGGCGCCCCCTACATCTGTCAGAATAGAAAGAAATGAAAACATTTTTTAATAAAAATAAACAAAGAGGAAAACAATAATAATGTTTGATGGGTGTTTAACCAGTTGTGAAAAAAAAATGGTGATTATTTTTATCCACTATTGTAATTATATGGGGTTTTACAATAAACATTTTTCACAAAGAAAAAAAAACATGGCGTATATAGTTTTTCTCCCGGAGATTGTTAGAGGTTGATTTTATCTTTATTTTCGTCCTCAAACGCGGAATGTCTACTGCCGTGGCCAAAATTTCTTATAATTTTGAGAATAAAGGCGATATTTCCTTATTTTAACCAACTAGCTTGTCTAACGAACTGTCACGATCAGCTGTTCAATGGTTGCCATAGGACAAACAAAGCGTTTTCCCATAAGCTGCAATGTTAACATAAACGTAATTTTTGAAAAAAGTGAAACGATTTAATTTACAATAAAGGTGCTGTTTTAAGTATTGACCCTTTGTGCACATGGGAAAAATGCGTTTTTCTTAAAAAAAAATTAATTAAAGCCAGTAAATCTCAAATAAAAGGGACCATGTTTTGTTCAAAATGTCAGGTTATGTTTTTATTTACTTTTGTTTTTTTTAACCTTTTTTTTCAGTTTTTTACTCAGTTTGAATCATTATTATTAGTTTCTGTACTGTTATGAACTGTGGCAGCTGAGGAGATCTTGAAAATTTTGATGGAATGCCAAGTATTTTGACCTTAAAAAATTATCCTGATTTAAACGAACTAGGTATCAGCTCAAAGAAGGGAAAATAAAGTGGATAAGTGCTCTATTACTTGACTTAACAGAGGAAAAATTACAATATTCGAAAGTTTTTTGTCAAGTTTGTTTTGGATAAATATGTAACTGCCATTTTGGCAACATTTTCTATTGGGATCTTTTTTTGTGCTCGAGGGGACCTTTTGTAGAAGTGTAACATAGAGTTGTGTTAAACTGTACAAAATATTTCACTATGATTTTTTTACTATTCTAGGCAAGCAACTTTTAAAACTAGAATACAGCAATGATCCTGACTGGGCCCCTGCTGAATGGATTATTGTTTCAAAACAGTTGAAAAATTTTAAAATTGATGGTTGAAAAAAGGGTCCACACAAGAAAGAAAAGGAAAACAATATGAGGTTAAAGTGTGGGTAATGAGCTGAACCAAATTTGTACACCATCCTACAGAACTCTTAAATAAATTATTGGTAGTGTAGCGTCCTGTATAGTGTGATGATGATACAGTGGAGTCCTGTATCCTCAAAGTTTCTTTTTCTTTAATAAATATTTATTTTACAGACCTCAAAACACTAGTAGAATAAACTGGTAAATTTGACAATCTTCCTAACTCAAACCTCTTTTTATCTTAAACTATTTTGGTGCAAATTTTCCTTTATTTCCATGCTGTTTTACACCTGAAACTGGAATTGTTCTATAACTTGTACACCATAAAATTTGTATAGCATCCGATCGGACCTATTACAGCTTATTACCAAAAAAAATTTTTATGGCATTAAAAAATAGATGACAAAAAAGTTATCTTTGTCGACTTTGATGACCACAAGAAAAGCAAATAAGTTGACAGATTTTTTTTTCAATTTCTCTCAAAAAAACTTTAGTCCTGATGGGTCCTGTCATATTCTGTTATGCCCAATTGTAGAGTAGAGTATATATTTATTTGCATAAACTTTTAGATACATAATTGACTGAATAGTGTTACAAAAAAACAGTAATAAAAGTAATAGTAACAGTAGTAATACAACAGAGAATATTGGGTCCCATCATGTCCTCTCTGGCCCTGTTGTAAAATTTGAACAGTACTGATGTGAGCTGATGAGCCTTGAGTTTGACTACTTAAGCCCTATGTATTATAGTTTATGGAAAAACATATGGTGATGTACAGTGTGTAAGGCCAATTGCAAGTTTATTTTTATATAATGTTTACTTATATCTTTTTTTATATAAACATATTTTGTAAAGTACTTATTAGAAGTTTGCTTGACCAACTTTGGTTGGAACTCATATGTATATGTACCTATAAGTTGTTCCTCTTTTTCATGTCACCACTGGAGGGTTAACACAATTAAACTTTGTCTAAACATAAAAATCATAGTGCAATATTTTTCATAGAGTCAGCTCTTCAAATAGAACTATTTATCCACTTTCCCCTACCTTGGACTGATAGTTCATTGATTCATTGGTCAATAAACTTCATATTCAATGAAAACTAACATTCTCATGACCTCCTCCCCTGCCACAATTCACAACAGCAAAAAAACTTGGCATAATAATCAGTGGTGCACCCAGAAAGATGTCTTGGGGGGACCCGAAACCTTTGGGGCCCCGATACCATTGGGTCTCATGATGTCATACTTTATGCTATTTTTTCTATTTATCCATGAAATATATGGAAAATATCTAAAAAAAAATATGTGGTTTGGGGGGGTCCAGGCCCCGAGCCCCCCGTCCTCTTGGTGCGCCCATGTAATAATTCAAAAAATGTAAAAAAACTAGAAAAAATGTTCAAAAAAACAAAAATAAACAAAAACATAACCTACTTTTCTGAAGAAAACATGGTCCCTTTTATTTCAGATTTACTCGCTTTAGTTTAGTATTTTTAAGAAAAACGTATTTTTCTCATATGCACAAAGGATCCGTTCTTAAAACTGAATCATTTTTGAGACCAAACCTCTTGTCGTTTTTGTAAACTTTACGTTTTTGTTAACATTACGGCTTATGGGAAATCGGCTTGTTTGTCCTATGGAAGACATCTTGGATTTGATCATATGTTTTGTTAGAATATAGAAACAACTGGCTCGGTGTTTGTATTCCATTGACATGCACTTTTTCAGTTTTTGTATTCCATTGAGGAACTTATGAATTCAGTTTTGCACTGAGTGCGGCTTTTTTGACACCGGTTCTGAGGGCTCGTGCGGCATATTTGTATACAACACCCAGGATCGCCAGTCGGCTTTCGCCCGAACATCTCTGGTAAATAGCAGACGATATGGTAAATCGCTTGGGTAACTAACACCCGTGATCGCAAAAATGTTCGTTAAAAATCAGTCTGGATTTCAGGACCACAATCATTGACTTCTATACCCTACGGGTAGACCCGGCATGGGCCTAAATTGCCATTATATCAAGCTTTTATCGCAATTGACCAAATACAAGTAAGAATTTAATGAGCAAGATAGGGATAAAAATAGAATTTCGGTTTGGTAAGTCTTTGTCTTGGATAAAAAAGGGCAGTGGCGGCGCAAAATAAAAATTTTGAATTCCACTATAATTTTTTTATCAACAATTTTCTGTTTGAATAATAAATAATTCATGAATACTTACTTGTGTATACTGTGTTTACAAAATGTGTGTGTAAAAAGAATTTCTAAGCATGCTAAGTGCAGTGGATGTATTAAAATTATTGTTTTCATCTTAGAACTTCACAAATGTTGTACCTTCTAGGTAAAATATTTTCTTTCTTTGAACAAGAGTCTTCTTCAACTCTTCTCTTCTTGGTTCATTGTAGTCCACACATATTATGCTCGAGTCAGATGAAATTTCGGAACTAAAAATTTTAATTCGGAATGGGACAACTGGGCACCGGGCCAACTCGCCGCCGCCAACAGGGCGCCACGCCGGGCCTAATGGGCACCGGGCCAACTCAGCGCCGGACTATTTTTTTTTCGATAAATTGTGCAGATAAAAAACAAAATAAATATGTTATTTATACAAAAATTTCAACATCTATTAAGTCGAGTGTTGAAATTTGGTAGGTGTAGTGTTCTGCGACTTGAAACACCGCCAAGTTCCATATTCGATACATATCGATGCATAAATAAGAAAGTCCGCCATTTTGGATCCGCCATTTTAATTTTTTTTAAGTTTGAGGGTAAAACTGTATTAAGTGATCCCAAACACTTCAAACTTTCAAGTTTCAGACAAATCGGTTTAAAAATAAAAAAATCCTCCATTTTGGATTCGTCATTCTTGTCAGGTTACCAGAACTCTAGATCTACCAAAATTTCAACACTCGACTTAATGGATTTAACTCTAACAAAACCATATTTCAAGAATATTACGTAAAGGATTTTTTAAAGATGTTTTTCATAAATAATAATATATCTATTTTGTTTTTCATCTGCACATTTTATCAAGAAAAAATATTTTAGTCCGGCGCCCAGTTGGCTCGGCGTCCAGTTGGCCCGGCGCCCAGTTGGTTGCCGCCCAGTTGGTGGCGCCGAGTTGGCGGCGCGCAGTTGTCCTAGACTGCAACACATTTCAGGGGTCTGGTACGTTTTACCACTTTTCATAAACCAAGATGTTTTTTGAAACATGATAATTCTAGACCATTTTATAGTGATTACTAAAAAAAAAATTGCGGAAAATCGTATATTTTGTAAAAAAATTCAAATTGAAAAATTTCTAAAACTCATTAAAACCCATACAAATTGCTACAAAAGAAGCATTTTCTCATTTCAAACTGAAACAAAACGGTCCCTGACGTCTATCAGCTGTTAACAAAAACTTGAAATAACTAAGGTCACTGATCGAAATCGGGTCAGTTTTTTTGGCCATTTTATGAAAATGCACAATTTTTAAAGAAGCATGAAATTCAAAACAAAATAAAGAAAATTATAATTCCTACATTTTTACAATTAAAAATTAGTGTAATTGAACATTATATTAATTGTTATTCCTTTAAACACTCAAAATTAATAATTGTTTACTTTTTTTAAATTTATCGAAGGTCTAACCAAACAAAACCAAACTGAACCGATCTGTATCGAAATGAACCAAATCAAACCGAATCTAACGGTTCGGTTTGGTTCGGTTCGATTTGGTTAAACTAAACCGTACCTAACTGAATGTTGCTAAACCTAACCGAAACAAACTGAACCTAGCGGAACCTAACCAAACATAATCAAACTGAACTAAACCTAACCGAACCGATTCGAAACGAACCGAACCGAACCAGACCGAATCTGGCTGAACCTAACCAAAACAAATTAAACCTAGCCGAACCTAACCAAACATAATCAAACTGAACCAAACCTACCCGAACCGAACCGAACCGAGTCGAACCAATCAAACCAAACCAAACCGAACCGTTAGATTCGGTTTGGTTCGGTTCGATTTGGTTAAACTAAACCGAACCTAACCGAATGTAGCTACACCTAACCTAAACAATCCTAGCGGAACATAATCAAACTGAACCAACCTAACCCACCTAACCAACCTAACCCAACCTAACCCAACCTAACCCAACCTAACCCAACCTAACCCAACCTAACCCAACCTAACCCAACCTAACCCAACCTAACCCAACCTAACCCAACCTAACCCAACCTAACCCAACCTAACCCAACCTAACCCAACCTAACCCAACCTAACCCAACCTAACCCAACCTAACCCAACCTAACCCAACCTAACCCAACCTAACCCAACCTAACCCAACCTAACCCAACCTAACCCAACCTAACCCAACCTAACCCAACCTAACCCAACCTAACCCAACCTAACCCAACCTAACCCAACCTAACCCAACCTAACCCAACCTAACCCAACCTAACCCAACCTAACCCAACCTAACCCAACCTAACCCAACCTAACCCAACCTAACCCAACCTAACCCAACCTAACCCAACCTAACCCAACCTAACCCAACCTAACCCAACCTAACCCAACCTAACCCAACCTAACACAACCTAACCCAACCTAACCCAACCTTACCCAACCTAACCCAACCTAACCCAACCTAACCCAACCTAACCCAACCTAACCCAACCTAACCCAACCTAACCCAACCTAACCCAACCTAACCCAACCTAACCCAACCTAACCCAACCTAACCCAACCAAACCCAACCAAACCCAACCTAACCCAACCTAACCCAACCTAACCCAACCTAACCCAACCTAACCCAACCATTACCCAACCTAACCCAACCTAACCCAACCTAACCCAACCTAACCCAACCTAACCCAACCTAACCCAACCTAACCCAACCTAACCCAACCTAACCCAACCTAACCCAACCTAACCCAACCTAACCCAACCTAACCCAACCTAACCCAACCTAACCCAACCTAACCCAACCTAACCCAACCTAACCCAACCTAACCCAACCTAACCCAACCTAACCCAACCTAACCCAACCTAACCCAACCTAACCCAACCTAACCCAACCTAACCCAACCTAACCCAACCTAACCCAACCTAACCCAACCTAACCCAACCCAACCCAACCTAACCCAACCTAACCCAACCTAACCCAACCTAACCCAACCTAACCCAACCTAACCCAACCTAACCCAACCTAACCCAACCTAACCCAACCTAACCCAACCTAACCCAACCTAACACAACCTAATCCAACCTAACCCAACCTAACCCAACCTAACCCAACCTAACCCAACCTAACCCAACCTAACCCTACCTAACCCAACCTAACCCAACCTAACCCAACCTAACCCAACCTAACCCAACCTAACCTACCTAGTTGTTAATAAATATAGTAAAAGTTGTTAGGTTTATGTCCAAGGGATAACCATTGTCCATAATCGTCGGAAATCGAGTTAGGATTAGTGTATGCGACCATAAACATTGAGTGGCGCGTGAGTGTTTGATCTTCAAATTTTTTTAGGGAAATTTTTCAAAATCTTTTTTCCGCATTAGGGGCACCCTAATAAACCGTAATATGGTCACCCTAATCCATCGCAATTAAAGAAAATCGGTAATCGAAGTGTCACAAATTTTTTGTTGGTTTCTATTCTTCTTTTATATTATGTAGGACAAAATTATTAATTAAACTAAGTGACCTTATTAAGTAAGACAGCATGATGGTCAAATGACATTAGAAGGACATACACATATGATACCGGCCTGTAGACCGGTCGCGGTGGCGTCATATAATAATAAATATATACTTTCGCGATGAAAGACCAAAATTTAACTTAAAATTACTGTAAAGTCCGCAAAAAACATAAAACTTATCGAAATTTATAAAAACATAGATCAGTGTGTGTAACAATTCATCAAGGTCTATGAAACTCGACCGTGACATGTCAAAAGTTTGGTTCGAAAAAACAAAAACAACTGGATAAAAATCGGTATGTAAGCATTTAAAAAAAAAAACATTTTTAAGAAAATCAAATACTTTCTGTTAATTTTCATGCAATGCAAAAAAACCTTGTTGTAATAAGTTTTGAGTAGGGTGGTAAAAGGTACCAGAACCCATTTCAGGATAAATTATTATTAAAAAATAATCTTATAAGTGCGGGGAAGTGACACTTTTTGAATCAAAATGTGTGAGGGTAAAATCGCACTGTCGCAGAAAAAACTATCTATCGTGACGCTACTGAACTTTCTCGTGTTTTAGCAAAAACTATACGTCAAGACGACTTACCCATGAAATGTTGTTTTTTTATCGATTTTTTTTCTTCTTTTGCACAAAAATCAATTTCGGACCATGTTTGAACTCAAATAGTTACTTCTAAACTTGTTTTTAAACGTTTTAAGATTTCTTTTTGTAATATTCCCACACAAAATTCAAAAAAATTCAATTCCGTACTTAGACAACATTGTCTATCAGTTTTCCCTATATAAACACACTAACAGGTAGAATCACTCAAAATACGGCAGGTGGATTAAAGGTAGCCAGCTGCTTTTCTGTCGCACTTATGCCGTCAGTGTGAAAGAGATAAAAGTACCCATATATTATCTAGGGTATTATTAGCATGCAAAATCCGGCTATCTTTGTCCGTTTCAGATGTTCAATAATGTCTATCTCTGTTTTTATTGTCTGTATTATACCAGAAACCCATTTGGATAGGGTCAATAAAAAATGCCTTGTCTTTCCCTCTCTAAAGCCCTTTCAGGGCTTTATACAGCTCAATGACCACAATCTTTCTTAAGAAAGAATTCGTAAATTTCTAACATACATATATTTTTTTAAAACATACTCTCCTGACCTCTTTCCCGGGATCCTAGAGAATGTGAAACCTAACCGCTGTCAATCGATCGCCAACGTAACCGAACCGTGTCAATGTAGAATAGGGCTTCATTGACATGGTTACGGCAGCGTTCGGGCTACAACCGAATCGCAATCATGGACGTCGTTTACAAATATGCGTGCCGCACCGAAAACTTTTTCCCGCCATTAAATTTAAACGCTTAATATTGTCGTGGGACATAAAAATGAGTACATATAAAGTAGTGAGCAATTTTTTATTATTTTCTTCGCTGCTAAGTAGTAGCAGCGATAAAGATGACGAGGAACAGTTTTGTGCAAGAACGGAAACCCCAAAAATCAAAAACTTTATTGAAAATATGGTTTTTAGATTTAACAACAAATTTACTCATTTGTAAGGATTCGGTTGACTGGGACCCTGGGGCTAATTTTCCGACAGTTGGGGTTTTCTGGCAGCCATGATTATAAGTAAAAATAACTATATTTTTTAATTCAAGAAACACTTTCGGCTCGATTTGATCACTGAGGAATTCGTCATAAATAAGTTCAAAAAGTCTCAATTCTGTCCAAAAAAAGAACACGGGGGACGAAACCCCATTAGTGCTGAGGCACATGTGTTGTCAATTTTATGGTATGTTAAAACACCCCTACCTAGCTGTTGGGTTAGGTTATGTTTTTGTTGAATAGAAATTTGTTCAAAAATATTTTCTTATAAGGAAAAATTCTTTGAACAATTTTGCCTTATAAGAAAAAATTACTTTCAAAGAAAATGTTTTTGAACAAAAATTTTTTAAGAAAATGTTTTCAAACAATTTTTTGTTTAAATTTTGGGAGCATAAAGTCCACTTCTGTTAAGGTTTTTTTGAAAAACAAGCGCGAAGTACAGATTACTCTATCTGTTGCTATACGAGCACAAGCCTGCATTCAACAAGGAGGTGGGCATTTTTAAAATATTCTTATTGCCTTTTTTTAAATAAAATCATTATTTATTTACTTTATGAATGTTTATTGTTAAAATAATATTTATGGGCGTGTAACTTTGAAACAAATAAAAATGGATATCGTCGTTGGTGTGATAAAACCTGTGATGTGACATTTTATAATTATATCCTATAAAAAAATAATTGCAAAAAAATGTTATATTAACGTGGTTTAAAGCAAGAGAAAAAAAGGATTTGTACAGCTCATAATGGGAGTCGTAGGAAGTTTTTTGTGTCTCCTGTAAAATTTCATTTTGAACATAAAGCACTTTTCATCGAACCGACGACGATATTATAACAAAACAAAAAATGTGAGTGCACAGATTAGGTTAAATATTGGCTTGCATACCACATGAGTGCAATTTTTTATTTTCCGCGTGTGCCATTGAAACTGCACTCGGTGCAAATTTTTGACAGCACCGTTTCAGTGTCAGTGCACCACCAGTGCTGCACTCAATTTCCCAATGGAATACGCCATTAGAGTATTAACAGTGAAATTATTTTGGGATTTTTAAACAAACTACCAGGAGTTATTTATAGTTAAAAGTATCATTTTGAAAAAAGTTTAGGTTTACAGTGTGAAGTGAAAAACGCATACTTTTTATTTAATAGTAAACTTATTAAGTACAGAAACTTTTGCTAGTGCATTAACTGTGTAGAAAAAATGTACAGTCCGTGGCGGCAGTATTAATGAACTGGTCAACTACCTAATTTTAACTCACAGTTTTTACATGGTACAACAGATGAAAACCATGAAACAACAAGTGTCTTGTTATACCATGAATGAAAACAGGGATATAAATATTATGAATCCCGGCATATACTAGAGGCAAGGGCTAAGAGAATAAAGGTAAGCAGGGTGAATTTATAAAAAATTATTTTAAAAGTGTTGATTTAGAAAGGAGATTAAACTTTTTAATACAAAGGGGTGATCAGCTAAAAAACAAGAAAACATACCATTCAGAGTAAACATCCTTTATTTTTCAGTTTGGAGGAAAGTGGCAAAAAACATTTTAAATCCAAACAGTAGATTAAAGATAAGAATGCTTTAAAATGTTTTTTTTATTTGCCACTTTGCTAAAAAACTAAGGGCATTTTCGAGGGCACTTATATTATTTTGTTGTTTTTTGACACCCCTGTATAATATTTTTAAATTTAAAGTATTGCAATCGACAAAACAAGCAGAACTTTTTATAAAAAGTGACATTTTGTCTCTTTGTCAATGGGTATATACTATATAATTTTTTTAATTTCAGGTAAAACATTCCCAGAAGTTGAGAGTGAAGTCATTGGAATACAACCCAATTTTTATATCTTAACGAAATGTCATGAACACCATCAATTATGTATTTTGTATGTGTGTGACACTAAAAAAGTACAGTTTTATTTTCTGATATAATATAAATATTAAAAATAGGTCTTATAGGTACTTGTAAAATAGAATAATTTTCTTTAGAATTAATTAAAACTGTACCGCATATCTTAGTTGTAATAAAAGATTATAAATTATAAATCAAACAAGTTTCGTGGCTAATCGGGCAAAAAGGAGTTTTTTTTTGTTTCCCTTATATTTTTCCGTGGGTAGCCTGAAAGCTTAACCTCACGGGGTCCAAGATCTAATGGACACCTAATAAGTGTTGACAGTTAACCGTTTCGTCCTTATGGGACTCCTCAGAACACTGCTGGTCGATGTGACAAATCTTGCGAAGTTAATCAGACGGTTTTGTCTCTAATTAAATGTAATTAGTGAGCGAACTATAGCAAGAGGCGCCATCTACCGAGATACGAGAGAAACAAAAAAACCAAAAGCAGGCGAAAGAAAACTGCTATACAATATCGATCAATGAAAAGATCGAATGCAAATAAAAGAAAACAACTATAGTCCGTGACCTACGACAGCTCTTTGTCTTTCAGGCCGGATCAACACAGATTGCATTTTTACCCGTCTTCAAGACAGTGAGCGTCAATCAACGGAATTTTTAAGCCAAATAATACTAACAAACATGAAATTTCGTACCCGTGAATTTAAAAATCAAACAAGTTTCGTGGCTAATCGGGCAAAAAGGAGTTTTTTTTTGTGATTTTTCATGAAATATGTGGAAAATATGTAAAAACATCTAAGGCTTGGGGGGGCCTCAGGGCGTCCTGGGTGCGGGCATACTTCACCCCACAATTTACCTTACAATAATTTAACTTACGAGAAGGCAACTCAGACTAAGATAATTTTTTGTGCAAAAGTGTTGCTTTTTTAATGGTATAAAATATTGTCCGTACATAAAGTCTAAGTAAAAAACTAAAAATAGAGAATTTTATCATAAGTTAGTCCCAGTTGGCTTAGAAAACTTAAATTATGTAAGGATAATGTTAAAGCTGAACCAGCCACTATAGGGTAAAAAAAAAAAATTAAAGCTTTTGTATAAAAAAATAAGTACTGTTTCAATATAAGACAATAATAATATAATTAAAAAAAAACACAATAAAGTGTAGAAATTACATTATATCATATATATTATATCACATTTTGTCTAAATCACGTTACACTATATTTTCCATAATTTCATGTCGCTGGAGTCTGCAGTTCTTGCTAAAAAAATTTATTTAGCAAAACAAGTCTAGTTAAAGCCGAGAGGTGACCACCTGAAGTACACAATCAGACAAAATTTAAAAATAAATTCTTGGTCCTGTAATGTGTTTTAGGGTACTCTATAGTGTCCTGTGCTATATATTCCTGAGAAAAAAAATTATACACCGACTAAGAGCAGCTGAGCACTTCTCGGTTAAATGTAATTTTTCACTTATCGACTTCAAGATCCTTATTTAATCCTAGCTTTCAGTCCCTAACATGATGGATGAGGCTTTTTAATTTATAAAATATTTCTCAAAACTTAGGCTATAGGAGGGCAGGGCCTCGAGCCCCCTCATGGTTGCTCTCATGAAGAGACATCTACAAAATATTGACATACATGTCCAAATTTCGGGTTGTTATCCCCTCTGCTTTCTCTAAACATAAACCCTTGTACTGTCATGCTTAATGGGAAACCAATAATTACATAGTGATTCCTATGTAGATATGATATTTTCATTAAGAATGGCAGTGTGAGCTATATGTACACAGACTTACCTTATCAAGTTCAATCTGCTTCCTCTTTTTTGATGCTCTCTGTCAATTTGTGTGGCAGTCACAGCAACAGGATTATAGTTAGGGAATCCAATCAGGGTGATCTTTATTTAGAAAATCAGCAGATCTTCCTGAAAACAAAACAATTTTATACAATATAAACAAAGGGCTATTTTTTAGAATTTATTACCTGTTTTGAAGTGTGTAAAGCATGCTTTACTTGAGATTCACTAAATCCTCCTCTTCTAAGGGCTTTAATCCACATCTCCTGCCTCTGTTTTGATAAGGCATTTTGACTGTCACCTGCATTTTTCAATGCAGCAGGAATCCGAAAAAACTTCACATTATCTCTATTTTAGAATTTAGTGACTACAGTTAACCTCAAATTGGTTTGTTTGTGTTGTGACGTCATCTGAGAATAATCTACTTTCTTGTTTTCAACTTCTTATACGTAATTTTTATCAGGACAAAATAAAGTGCAACTATTAACCTAGCCAACGCCGAACTTTACATATGGTTAAATAAAATGGCAGATTTTCCTATGTAGTTCTGTTTGCTCCCGCTAAATTTCGCGGTTGTTTTTACTTTTTAAAACCACACAATTGGATGACGGACAGAGTACATTTTCGCGCATTCGGACATGCGCACCAAGAATCAGTGAGATCCTTTTCTACCGCCTCAAGAAAATGGCGTGGTAATTTACTTTCTCCAACATTTACAAATTTCTACACTTGAAAGTGCTCGATTTTGGTGTACTGAAGCATAGAACTGGAAACTTCAGCCCCTCAGCTACGTGGTGCCATCATTAGATCCAGAAAGTGGCCCCTGGAACGTGGAGAAATTGGCTGCAAACTGGTGAGTGCTTTGTTTCTGATTTCCGTTGTGTGGTACCAGCAATTAACTATGGACCTTTTGATTATTTCGTGATTTCATATCAATATATTTATGTTTGTTCGCGCTTCATTTAATAAAAATAATAATTTTCAACCTGTAACTTAACCAAAATGGGCCCTGCATTGAAGGAATTCATTTAGGTCAAAAATAAGTAATTCTAACTTACAGAGCCAACCGAAAAAGTTCTTAACTTTCAAGAAGTCTTTAAGGTCAAAATATACACTAGCTGTGTTGTCTTAAAAATGCCTAGGGAAATCGAGAACCTCAAAGTAGAATACTAGGTCAGGCTTAGCACAAACCGTGTCGTTACTTTGCCTTCATAGCTAAACCGAGTTTAAAGACTTATAAAGAAGGAAAAAATTAGAAAGTTTTGCCTAAAAGAATTCTTCAAAATTTCTTGTCTATAAATAACGATTTCTTGGGTTATTTCTTCCAGTTTATGACCTATCTTACAAACCTTTAACTGCAAAGTAATTTTTAAGGAAAAAAGTAGAGGTTTTGACAAGTGATTGGAAATTTTGACCCTTCAATATGCCCTAAAATGTTACTTAAGTTGGGAAACGAAAAACAAAACAGCAACTGTTGAGTTGCCGAAAAATCTTCAAAAAATCTGCAAAAAGTTGCGGTTTTGTTTTTTTCAACAAGTTGCTGTTTTGTCGGTTTGGTGTGAATCCGCTATTATGGCAGTTTTACACCGAACCGACTAGTTGAGTTGCTGTTTTGTTGCTGTTTTAAAAAACAAAAACTCAACTGTTTTTAACGATAAAACTGTTCACACTCAACAGACAAAAATTAGTTGCTGTCGAGTTTTTGTTTTCCGTAGTTTTACATCAGAGAAACAGTTGCAGTTTTGTTTAGTTCAATTCAGAAAGTAGATGGGCTCGCGAGCTCGCCGCAACTCAAGTTGATAAACTTAGCCGTTCACACCAAGACGACTGAGTAGCAATAGACGCAGCAACTCTTTGATTGACGACATCGGTTGGGAAACGAAAAACAAAACAGCAACTGTTGAGTTTCCAAAAAATCTGCAAAATGGTCACATCTCTTCTAAATCACACAGATCATGCTATGGACGAAAAGAGTAAAATTTTAAGTGTTCTTAGCATTGAGACAAAACCTGAAAAAGGTCTTTAGACAGACGTTAGGAAAAACTTTTAATTGGCGGGGCACACTAAGGGTAATATCCCGAACCCCGGAACGGTCGTTACCGTGTATATAGGAGAAGGAGGGAAAATTAGCATGCAGTTAGCGTAGTTAGTCAGCTTTTAGACGACGAAAGTAGGGGACACGCTAACCTAATAGGGCGAAATCTGCTGTTGACGAAAAGAGTAAAATTTTAAGTGTTCTTAGCATTGAGACAAAACCTGAAAAAGGTCTTTAGACAGACGTTAGGAAAAACTTTTAATTGGCGGGGCACACTAAGGGTAATATCTCGAACCCCGGAACGGTCGTTACCGTGTATATAGGAGAAGGAGGGAAAATTAGCATGCAGTTAGCGTAGTTAGTCAGCTTTTAGACGACGAAAGTAGGGGACCCGCTAACCTAATAGGGCGAAATCTGCCGTTGTTTAGGAGAATTTAGACCAAGAGCCAACTTTTAAAGCTTTTTTACCACCAGAAATGTTGATTTAGTTGTTATAAAAGTTTATCAGTGTCAGTGATAGAAATATTTATATATTTGTTCCAAATATAGTTAAATAATTTTTTCACATGGTTGCACCAATTTCATATTTTTTTGTTGTTATCTGTAAATAATCTTGAAAAGTAAATTTGTTGCTGTACACGGTCTTCACTGGCTTTGATGCAAAAACCTGCAGGACGACTGTATAACAACAGTACCGTAAGGCTCAGCTGATATTTGTAGCGAACAAGGGGGTTCTATGGATTGGTTTTTCGGCACCGAACAAACCTTGTTTTCCAACCCTGCTAATCAACCATATTAAAATGGATGGAGAATAGCTTTCAACAATACTGGATAAATATACCAGACCTGGCTCACTCTAAAGAGTTCATTAAAGGTAAAGGACCTTGTAGAAGCAGATACAGGACCATCATTGGACTTAATAGACAGGAGATACGTATAGTGACTGGTCTTCTTACGAGTCACTGTCGACTGAGAGTACCTATGCACAGAAGAGACCGAATGTAGAATGTATGTAGGATGACGAAGCAGTCAGACATGTACTGTGCGAATATCCGGCTATTTCACGTTTAAGTTAGAACACTTTCGGTAAACTTCAGATTGCCGTAGAAGATCCGAACAGTGTCTCACTCAAACTGATAGCCGGCTTTTTGGGAGGACTAGGCATACAGTGGTGAGAAACCACTCAAAACTAAGCCAAAATTACCCACTGGTGAAGGCCCACTCACATATGAATCATCATCAACCTGTGCATTGCGTACATTTATTGTTTTGTGGAAAAAGATCATGATGCATGGCTGAACAGGTTAAAATAAGTCTGCGTTGCCGTAGGTTGATCAGAGTTAGGTTATCACCAAAACTGGTCTCCCAAAAGAAGGACAGGGGAGCTAGTTTAAGGAAAAATGATTTATGTTAGGACCCCTTTTTATATGTTTTAATTAAACAACTTTATAATCATGAATTATTAAAATAATATATGTATATTACCTAAAACCGTTTGGATCGAGTATATTTCTGAAATAGACATATAAATTTTTTCATTTACTTCGTATATCACAAAAATGATGATGAAGGTACGGTTTTTAGATACATTCTATGTCGTCAATGTGTCCTGATTGTAAAAGTGAGGATGTTTTTCGAAATACACAGCCAGGACGCTAATTTTAATAATCTGCTACGTTTCTTTGTGCTGTCACTAGCTCACAACCCCGAACCTCAATCGTAGTTTAACTTGTATCTTCACGATCGAATTGATTTAACAGGGTGACATAAGGTATCCGGTATACTTACGCCTTCGAAACAACAAACACTCGAACCGCCGCTGCTATTGCGACCCCGCCGAATATCCCTATCGCCAACTCGAAATATCGACAGGGATGAAGAAAGTCAGTAAACTATGCGTCGGTTTATCACTAGGGCAAGACTAGAAGAAAATCCCTCTGTATTTAAATCTGTGATTCTTGCCTTTTAAATAAAAAATACAAAGAGTTAAGAGATCGTTTTGAATTTTTTTCTAATGCTAAGAAGCATATTTTTCGATATCTATCTGTTAAAAAAAATATAACAAAGGAAATCCTTATCATTCAGTTAGCAGCTACGTAAATAAATAATTTTGCATCAACTTAGTGGAACCTGGTCTGTTATACCTTTGTTATTGATAATTTTATATTTGCTATTATTTCTTTTTATATATTTTTACTTAGATTGATGAAATTTTAATCAAAATGTTGTTATAGATAACATACAATTTAAAAAATAATTGTTTTTGTATGGTTATGCGCACTCGCAATGAGATTCCTATCACGCTCGAGAAGCTGAAAGTGCGCGGAAATATTGGTGTATGTTGGTTTTGGAACGGTTCAGGTTGTAACCTGCAGGGAAAACTGTCACAGGGAGTTTATTCCACAGCGATGCTGTTCTCCAAAGATACGAATTCTGATTCTGATAAAATAAAGTTCTTGGTGCCTCTATTTGACAGTAAATTAATGGTTACCGTCTCTTTGACGTGTTCGCCTAGTAGGTGCTACTCCGGGGTGGGGATCATACGTGCCAACTCTTCAGCGTATTTTCCGTGATAATATCTGTAGAAGAGAGATAGATCGCCCACAGTTCTTCGATGCTCAAGAATACAATAAACAACTGTCTCCTGGCCTAAAATTTGTGGCAAGTCCTGGGACTTATTAAACATACTGCAGCAGCATGACTTTGCCGAAAGCTAACTTTGCACAGCTACAGATAATTTGCAGAGGGGTATGCGGGCGCAGTGGGTTAAACTGAGGGGTTAAACTATTATTTTATTACATAGCTAGAGGACTGATGATGGTAGTGCTAGTTTTGTAAAGATATATATAAACCCGCTTAGATATAATAAATTTTAGATGTCATTTGTCTAAAGGTTATTGGTAAAATAGGTGCCATTAAGCAACTTTGTTGTGATTCTAACAATTTTGTAAACTGAAAAAAGGCTTCTTGATCATTGATTGAGTCAAAAAAATCTAACAGACGAAGATTGTCATAATCGAAGGAAGTCGAGAATAGGAGTCGGACAACGAAGAAAAACGTTCTACACCGACACAGTAGTAGTAGAAAACGGTTAGAGATACGAAAAATTGCAGAAGATCGAAAGGTTTCTGAACAAAACAGAGAATCCATTTTTTATTTTTGAACCTGTCATTGGCTTACCGAAGAAAAGTTCTGGGGGACAAAGTGGGGCATAACCCCTGAAAAAATATCATCCTGTAGATTTTTTCTGATATGATATTATTGATGTACATCTTGTAGCTAAATACACGTTCCAAATTTGAGCCACACATCTCAAAAACTGCACGAGCTATAAAGAAAAAACAAACAAGAAATTAAAATTGTGGCGCCTTGTATCTCGAAAACTAAGCATTTGCAAAACCATGTTTATTTAAAGTTTTTTTCTTAAAATTACTTAAAAATCATCATCTGAAGATTGACGATATAGTTTATTAACACCCTGTATACTTAAGAGAGTGTCCTATAGTTGATGTTGTATTAAAGTGACACCGCGTCATCAAAACCTTGATGGGCGGGAAGGGAGTAGAGGGTACATACAGTGGCACGCATTGCCTTTAATTTTTTTATTGATATTGATTCCCAAAATGAGGCACTGCACTAATTATAATAATAACTTCCTATTTTACTTGCTTTTTATTGATGTCTTCTTCTAAACGATTTCATTAGAAAGGAACATATATACTATTATCTGGTTGTTACGAACATATTATTGATTTAGCAGGGCTTTGACGTTTTCTATTCGTTCTTGTTTTGACTGTATGTCAAACAAATTATGACGGAGCTTTTCACAAAACAAATTATCGTCTTTGCAACTAAATCAATTTTGCGCACATTTTAATATAAGTTTGGATCCTCTTTTATGTTTCGGATCTTTATTTATCAGGTAAGTACCTATTTGATCCCTCCTTTAAAAGGTCGTAGTGTTTTCTCCTTCGAACATTAAGCCCCGAGCGACACACTGCATGTACAAAGTGAAACACTAATTTTTTAAGGCTTCTTTACTTAGATTTTGCCGCAGAATTTGGTTTACCATAGCTATGACGCGGTGCCACTTAAATAGAACATAGATAAAAATAATTAAACGGGGATTTTGGAAACGGTAAGAGATACAAATTTGGTGGAATTAAAAAAAATTGCGCTATTCCAAGCCCAATCTGATGCTGTATCAAAATTAAAAATATCGAGTCAAAACTATAATTTTTGTTTTTCGAAAACCATGTATATATTAATGTTTTTATGAAACCAAACTCTGGAATTGGCAAAAAGGATAAATTACAATACTTTATAAATAATATAACTTAATAAGCTAGTAAAATTACTAATCAAAAACATAAAATTAAAAGTGAATTAAACATAAAAAAATTCGTTCATACCACTTTCACAAGGTAAAGTCCCGAGGACCGATGCTGCGTTGCCCTTTTAAACTGTTAAACTTAGTATGTTTTGAGTTATAAATAACATAGTCCTCGAATTGCCTTCTAATACGCCCTCTATTAGTTGACCGATTTTGCTGATGAAATTTTTGGCCTCAGGTCCCAAAGGACCTAAGGTTTTAATGGAAAAGGCCATAAAACAAATGCGATCCAAGAGCTCCTCATATTTCCTCTTTTTCAAGGACTCTCCTGGACAGGTATTCTCGTAACCAAAAACGCATACCGTTTTTAAGACGCTCACGTACGATAGCACTGAACATTTTTTGAAAACGGTAACCGTGTTTAAAAACACTTACCAATTTGCATCTATTTCTGGAAATCGCTTGGCTTTTTTAATAATTCAAACCTATTAAAAAGTATTATGCACACTATTTTTATTTTTTTTTGGCCTATTGTGTATTTATAGTGGTTAAAGGAGGCCTTCAGCCTATACTTTAAGTACAATAATGTACCAAAATTATTTTTCTTTCTTATTCTGCAAGGTAGAAATGAAGGATTTTGAGGAGTTTGTGAATAAAGATTTACTGTATTTCTCTCGCCTCTGGAATCTATTTAAGTGGTACAGATAATTGAATAATTAAAAATTGTTTATGGACAGGTTCTCTACACTTCCATAAGTAAAGGTACCCTGTAGAGTAGGTACCCAAGCATTTGAGCCTTATTGGAAACACCCACATATTTAGTTGGAACAATGAAATGGTGGTTTACTTTATTTGTTAGAATATTATGAAAATTTATGGTTTTCGTCTATATAACCTTTATTATTATACCCAAGGAGTGTATAGTCATTACAATCATGTAAGACACCGCTAGCCCAACATTTCGCATATAAACCATTTCTAACCATCACCTTCCCTAGATTTTCGATTTTTTTTTATCAATAAATACAAAAAATAACTAACTGGGGTGAAAAAAATTTCTAATGTATGCCACAAATGTCAAAAAACATAAACAAAACGCGAGAATTTGAAGGATGCTTAGCGAGTTCCATCATGGTTCCATCTCAAGGGCGCGTTTGCCAACGTGAATACAAAATTCGATCGCTCCGCATGGTCAGCGCAAATGCCATGCGAGAAGGGTGCTATCTATTAGTTGACCGATTTTGCTGATGAAATTTTTGGCCTCAGGTCCCAAAGGACCTAAGGTTTTAATGGAAAAGGCCATAAAACAAATGCGATCCAAGCGCTCCTCATATTTCCTCTTTTTAAAGGACTCTCCTGGACAGGTATTCTCGTAACCAAAAACGCATACCGTTTTTAAGACGCTCACGTACGATAGCACTGAACATTTTTTGAAAACGGTAACCGTGTTTAAAAACACTTACCAATTTGCATCTATTTCTGGAACTCGCTTGGCTTTTTTAATAATTCAAACCTATTAAAAAGTATTATGCACACTATTTTTATTTTTTTTTTGGCCTATTGTGTATTTATAGTGGTTAAAGGAGGCCTTCAGCCCATACTTTAAGTACAATAATGTACCAAAGTCATTTTTCTTTCTTATTCTGCAAGGTAGAAATGAAGGATTTTAAGGAGTTTGTGAATAAAGATTTACTGTATTTCTCTCGCATCTGAAATCTATTTAAGTGGTACAGATAATTGAATAATTAAAAATTGTTTATGGACAGGTTCTCTACACTTCCATAAGTAAAGGTACCCTGTAGAGTAGGAACCCAAGCATTTGAGCCTTATTGGAAACACCCACATATTTAGTTGGAACAATGAAATGGTGGTTTATTTTATTTGCTAGAATATTATGAAAATTTATGGTTTTCGTCTATATAACCTTTATTATTATACCCAAGGAGTGTATAGTCATTACAATCATGTAAGACACCGCTAGCCCAACATTTCGCATATAAACCATTTCTAACCATCACCTTCTCTAGATTTTCGATTTTTTTTTTATCAATAAATACGAAAAATAACTAACTGGGGTGAAAAAAATTTCTAATGTATGCCACAAATGTCAAAAAACATAAACAAAACGCGAGAATTTGAAGGATGCTTAGCGAGTTCCATATTGGTTCCATCTCAAGGGCGCGTTTGCCAACGTGAATACAAAATTCGATCGCTCAGCATGGTCAGCGCAAATGCCATGCGAGAAGGGTGCTATGCGTTTCGCTTAGTGTTTTCAAATCGTTACGTTTTTAAGCCAATTTATAAGAATACCAGTCCTGGTTTTTTTTTTACGGGTATGCGCACTCGCAAGGAGATCCCTATCACGCTCGAGAAGCGGCAAGTGCGCGGAAATGTTGGTGTTTGTTGATTTTGAAACGGTTCAGGTTGTAACCTGCAGGGAAAACTGTCGCAGGGAGTTTATTCCACAGCGATGCTGTTCTCCAGAGATATGAATTCTGATATAATAAGGTTCTTGGTGCCTCTATTTTGACAAAAAATTGATGGTTACCGTCTGTTTGACGTGTTCGCCTAGTAGGTGCTACTCCCGGGGCGATCATACGTGCCAACTCTTCAGAGCATTGTCCATGATAATACCTGTAGAAGAGAGATAGATCGCCCACAGTTCTTCGATGTTCGAGACTATCCAAGCTACGGGTAAGTGCGGGGTCATTGATCAGCTTGATAGCTCGTTTTTGCACGGTGTTCAAAAGCATTAAGGTATGTTTGGGTGCCGCACTCCATATGTGTGAGCAGTACTCCATAGTTGCTCGAATCTGGGCTTTGTAGAGTGTCAGCAGTTGGCTTGGTGTATACAGATGTCTTGTACGAAATAGCACCCCAAGCTTTTGGGACACCCTTTTAGCTATATCTGCCACGTGACTGTGCCAAGACATGTTGGTCTCTGCAGTGACTCCTAAGATGTTCAACTGGCTCTGCAATGCGACAGCACTTCCAGATAGCATGATGTTTGGCTCACCGGTGCTGGTCTTTTTTGAAAACAGGGCTGCTTGGGTTTTCTGCGCGTTGAACTGTACAAGGTTTTTGTTGCCCCAGTCCTCTATTATCTACAAGTCGTTATTTATCTGTGATATTTCAGTTAGTCTAAGGTAATGGAATTCACGTACGGAGAGATATGTGGGTGGTATGACTGAGGAGACTACATTGCCATCATCTGCAAAGCAATAAAGTGGATTTACTGTTTTATCTATGAGGTCATTTATGTAAATCAGAAAAAGTGTTGGCGAAAGGATTGCTCCCTGTGGCACACCAGCATTTATTTGGTAAGAGTTGGAGTTCCGGCCATCCAGTGCAACATAAATGGATCTATCCTTGAGGTAACTTTCAAACCAAGTGCAAAGTCTCGGCGACAATCCCGTTGCTTTGAGCTTGTTGAGCAGATTTTCATGCCAGACTTTATCGAATGCTTTAGATATATCTAAGGCAATTGTTCTTGTTTCACCTCGCAACTTAATCGCTTTTTGCCATAAGTGAGTGACGTATGTAAGTAGATCGCCAGTTGACCTATATTTTCGAAATCCGTATTGCTTGTCGTTGATAATTTTGTACTTTTCGAAGTACTTGGGTAGGTGATTGTTCACAACTCTTTCCATTACTTTTGATATCATCGGAAGTTGAGCATTTGGTCTATAGTTTAACGGATCTGTTTTTTTTTCCTTTCTTTGGAATGGGTTGTACGGCGGCAGACTTCCATGATGATGGATATACTCCTTGCCTAGAAGATAAATTGAATAATTTTGCGAAAGTTGGGGTGAGTTCGCTAGCACAATTTTTGAGTACTATCGCGGGAATGCCATCTGGACCCATTGCTTTGTTTGTATCCAACTTTTTAAGAGATTTTCGTATTTCTCTGTGACAAAAGGGTACCTCTGGCATACTGTGGCAAGCCCTTTCAATGAACGGTGGAGTTTTTTCATTTGGCACTGTTAGGTTTGAGTTGGAGGAAAAGATTTTGGCCAGAATATTGGCTTTTTCCTCTGATGTTGTGGCTAAGTGAGTATTTTTATCTGTAAGTGGTGGTATGGATGACTTGGTGAAGTTTGATCCAACGGCTTTTGCAAGAGACGAAAAGGACCTAGAACTATTTCTGGCTTCTATAAATTCTGTGTGGTTTTAAGCGGTTTGTTGTCGTTTCCAAAGGTTATATGCTCTGTGTTTTTTCTGTACAGCCGTTTGACACTGGCTGTTGAACCAAGGTTTTGCATTAGCTCTGCGTTTTATTGTATGTGGGATATATGCATCCATTCCATATAAGATTACTTTTGTTATTTCATTACAGCAAATAGTGGGATCAGCTGTTTTAAAGCAAACCTCTTGCCATGGAAAATCCAGGTAAAACTGTTTTCCATTTTGCCGATTTATAGTGCCACATTTTACGAGGAAGTGATTGTTGGCTTGGCGGTATGAACATTTCGCACTTTGTTCTTATAAGTTTATGATCGGGTGAACCAAGTGGGGGATCTACTTGAATTGTGTACAAGTTAGGATTTGTAGTTAGGAACAAGTCTAAAAGCGCTGCAAATTCACCCCTTTCTGAGATACGGGTAGGTTCATCGACAAGCTGCGTTAGACCACAACTTATGGCAAAAGCTTCTGTTTCCCTGCCTTCATTATCTGGTTTGTTGTGGTGTTTTAGCCAGGGTATATTATGGACGGTGAAATCGCCTAAAAAAACAATTTTTGCATGTGGATAGTTAGACTGTATACTATCACAGTTTTCGGATAATGTCGCAAAAAAGTTTTGATACTCGGTGTTACTTGGCGGTCGTTAGAGGCAGCAAATGAACTTGGTCGATGACTTTGAGGTGAATTTCAGCCATATGATATCGAGGTTCGCTGGTTCTAGCTTCTCTTCTCGATGACATGAAAGGTCATTTTTAATGTACACACAGATCCCAAAATATGTCGAAATCGGTGGTGTAGGTAATAGCCGGGATAAAGATAGTTCACAGTAGGTGTTGCAGAACTGATTTTAGTTTCAGTGAGAACAAGGATGTCAGGGCTTTGTTCTTCAAGATGTTGGTGAACTGAATTCATGTTGGTACTTAATCCTCTTATATTGCTAAAATCAATTCTGAGTTGAGTTTTTGGTCTTCTTTTAATATCTTTGCATGAAGGACCCCCAGGATCACCCGACGCCCGGAGATCTGAGTGGTCGGGTATTTTAGCCCCGGAATATTTTGATCCTGGAGGCGCCATCATGCTATCTGTTACTCATTGTTGGAACCGGACTGCCAGCGCAGTAGCGGAACGTGGTGATACCACTTAGCGCTACTCACTTCTGGCATGGTGATATCTCACCGGTCGACGCCCAATGAGTAAAAAGCGTCTACCACCTACTTGGTTTACAAACCTCTCCTGCTTTTTGGGATTACAAATAAGATTGACACAAAGTGTCTTTGCATTTTACATTTTACAGAAGAGGCTTGTCAGACTTCAATGGAAATCTGGTCATTCCGTCCACCCGACAAACTCCAACCGGTTCTAGTACCGAAGGAAATTCTTTAGATTTTTTTTGTTAAGAATTATTTATAAAAACCCTCCTGTACTCTGACCCTGAATCATCTTGTTTATGCCCAAATTTTATTTTAACGCAGTATCTTGCATAACCAAGCTCTTGCATTTTTTTTGCTTATCAAAACCGACACCAATTCTTTTTTATTGTTTGGAAGAAAATAAAACAATATATTTTTAATTAAAATATGGCAATACCTCCTGTCTGCCATTTTTGGCAAAAATAAGATAATGGTAGATTTTGATGCGTCATTTAATTCTGCGTTGTCATGCAAAATCTCCTAAATTTAAAAAATGTTTAAAATGCTTACTGCAAATTCTCCCACCTGAAAGACCGCGAAAAGATAGATGCAAGTCAATATATTCATTCGATTTTTTACGCCTTGTGTAAAATTTGAGTAAATGACATAGGAGCTAGTGCCAGGTCAATGACGATATGCCCCTATAATCGGTGCCAAGTTTCATTGCTCTAGATTTACATTTGCATTTTATACGGAATTTTAATGAGATAGATGCAATTAAAAATACTCTGCCAATCTATGGGCATCTAAGCTCACACTAGGTACTATAGTTATAGTGTGAGCTAATATAGTCAAAAACTGAAATATATTTTATTCAACTCCAGACTCAATTACCTTTCGTACCACACAAGCCATGTTTTGACTTAAACTCAAATTTTTTTAACCAACCCCCCACCCTTTTGAAAAAAACTAAATTGTATTTTGTTTAACTCCAGACTCAATTACCTTTCGTTTGATATCACACACGCCATATTTTCACATAAACTCTAATTTTTGACATCTACCCCCACCTTTTTTTTAAAAATGAACTAAAATTAATTTTTTTTAACTCCAGACTTAATTACCTTTCGTTTGATATCACACACGCCATATTTTCACATAAACTCTAATTTTTGGAATCTACCCCCATCCTTTTATTTGGCTTGCGTTCGGTGGATTTTGTTCATTTTTAAATGGGACCATCACGGCCCAAGACCCAACTTAGGTACCAAATTCCATTAAAATCGGACAAGCGGTTTTTGAGTTATGCGGGTTGGTCGTTACAGACAGACATACAGACAGACATACAGACAGACAGACAGACAGACAGACAGACAGCAAAACAAAAAAGTTTCAAAATCATCTCAAACGCAAAGATATATAAAAAATTTGAAATCGGAGCAACTTTTTTTTTCTCGAAAAAATTAGGATCACCATAGCTCACACTACTTATAGTAGTAGTGTGAGCTAATAAAAGACCCTGTATCTTTGCTGTGTACCGAGGTGAAAACTACTTCGAAAAATAATACTATCGTGTTTTACTATTATCGTCCAAGTTTTATTACCATTTGCAAAAATGCACAAAAATTGGCTTAGGCTGTCAACTAATACTGATATAGTAGTGACAACACAAAATATTTAAAGTATTTTTCACCATTTATAAAAAATCTATCTTTTGCTTATTTTGGTCTTCTTCTATTTTAATAAACCTCACGGTGTGTGCGCCATCTGTTAGCTGTTGTAATTCATAATTCATCCGTATCCGCCAATAACCAACTTATGTTTGCACTGGTATAAATATCTTACGATTAATTTTTTTTCAATATTTTTTAGGTATTCTCCATTCATTTTCGTTTATCTCGTTAGATTCATTGAATTGAGCAGTTTTTGATGAGCATAAAAGACTGTCTCCGTAGATTATTGTCTGGTTTATTCCCTCTGCAATAGAGCTTGCTTTATTATGTTTGATTCCAAGTATGTAAAGTTTTCCACTTGCTCGAAACCATAATCAAGTACCCAAAAATTATGAGAATATTTAACGCTGTTTTTTGTGAAGTTAATGAATTTACTTTTTGACAACTCGTGGTTTCTATATCAAGTACTGATACAGTTTCAGTCAAAGATCTTTCGTTCCTACTATGAACACCAATTTTATCCGCATAACCAGTGATCTGCGTTGATTTGGTGCCATTAGAGTTTCAAGGACCAGATTAAACAGTATGTCTCTTCCTGAAGTTACACAAAATGGCTCTAAGGACTGGATATTTATTAACTACAGCTTTTAAACCCTTAATAAAAGAATTGATGAGCTTAATATATTTTAAAAGGATTCTATTAAAGCAGCTATATCCGGCATCATTTTCTTCCGATTTACGCTTTCAAAAGCCTGTTTAAAATCGACATAAATCATAAATATTTAAGTTGTGTTCATAAGTTTACTTTGAGAATTGCGTAGTAGGTTTTTATTGTGAAAGTTTTTTGCAGAGCGAATATTTTTTTCATATTTTTGCCATAATTGGTTGTTCAGGTGTTTACACCATTTGTATAGCTCGCGCAATAGACTCCCGCTCTTAACAAGGTCCCGATTCAGCCAGGATTTTTATGGCATTTATTGTTAGATTTGAGGTTTTAAAACGGGAAAGTAATCTTTAAGAATAAATCATGAAATAAGCTGAATTTAACATATAAACAACCATCTACATTATAAACAAATAACCAGTCAAGTTTGCCAAGTTCTAGTTTAAATATATTTATGTTACTTTCTTAAAAAATAAAGTTGTCTGTACATCGGAGCTTCTCGGACTTGTTCGATTTCCAAAGATACAGATTGCATAAAATATTCTGAGAAATCAGCATAGATTATCTTGGGATTAAAATTATTTCAACTTTGATTACCAAAAGTATTGTCAATTGTAGTCCTACTCATATTTTTAGTTTCAGTGTATTCCTGAATAGTTTTTTGCAGTCCATATAAACGAAGCAGATTTACGACTAAGTTCGCTCGATTCGATGAGCTGCTAGAAAAGTCTACGTTAAAAGCAACACAGAAAATTGTAATCTGGTTTTTTCTTGTTTTTTTTTACAAAAGTAATCCCAAACCCAAAGTCTAGAAAGAAATCGACACTTCCTGAGGGTGATCCATAAAAACTACCTATGAGGTAGCTTTATCACTATCATGATTTCGTACAATGAGTATTCAAAATGCTAAAATATAATAATGTAAATTGATATGTTTAATTTCCAAGTCAGTACACCAAGTTTGTGTTAAATACCCTTTAAATACCACTAGAAAGCCAATTGAGTGCAATAAATTATAGAGTCCATTCGACTTTTCCTAAGGCTTCTTATGTTTAGGTGGCAGATAGTAAGGCTACGTTGGTTTACTGAACGCGACGGATTGCTGGCTTAGTTCTAGGCCACCTGGATGAAATTTTTTTTGGTGGGTTATCAGTGTTGTTTTGATATTTTGGAAATCGGAATCGCTTCAAGCGTGCGCCAGCTGGCCATATATTGAGATTATATGCTTTATCTACATGTTGAATTATAAAAGATTAAATGAAACACCACGCTCGGTTTTGTTTAGCTCCGAACGGTTAAAGTTGACGTCTGGAGCAGAAGTTTTTAAAAATTCGTTTAGGTTCTAAGATGTGACGGTGTTGTTAAATCTGTAGACATTAACTCTAAGAGTATTTTTTGTCTTGGTACCAACAATTGGTTTTCGCGATTCACGCGATTGATTTCGTTGTTGGTGTGGAGCGGGCGATCGATAATGCTAATTTTGGCAAAAATCGATTGTACTTCTCGCTGCTGCTGTGTGAATGTCTGACCTGGCAGTGCGTAAATTGATTATTTTCCGAAGCAGTGGTACGGCAACGATTCGCCGCTGCTGCGTAGGAAACTTGATTTCTATCGATATTATTAAATCTTGGTGATTTTGTGTTCCTGTTGTTTAATGGCCATGTGTTCGGATTTTTGCTAGGTGGACCAGCTTGATTTTGTGTATTACTAGAGATGGCGTGTTGACAGGTCGATCTTTGTTTACAATATTTGCGATTTTTTCATTTAGTAGTGTAATTGTTGTTTCTTGATTCAAAATTCGTTTGTCTAGGTGAGTAATGGTAGTGTTTTGTGATATGACCTGCTTTTTTAAGGTTTTAGCACTGACTTTATTCTTTATGCATCCAGCCTTTTTACATCTCAAACTATAAGTAACGTCATCAAGCACTGTTTGTTTTAATTCATTTTCCTCAAAACTACTGTGGTTTTCATGAAATTCGCACAACTTTTCGGCGATTTTACAAAAGAAATCACTCATTACTTTGTTAGAGATAATACTGTCACAATATTTGTTTAATAATAAGGCTTCAATAATGTGTTTTTTTAGTATTTTGTTTAGTTCCTTTACTAGCACATCCGCACTGGCTGCCATCTTAGTAAAGTTCTTATAATGTAAATAAGTTTTTGACTGTGATGATTTTTAAATTGTATTGTATTTTTTTAATGTAATTTTTTTGTTTTGTTGGTTAAAAAAAGCTCTTTTTATCGCTTTATGAACTTCCCTACGCTCTACAATTAAAGCTTCCGTCAAGCGGTGCAAAGAAGCCGACTTTCGGTGGCTTTGCGGGCAATGTTTACTTAAAGGTGAATCAGACTATAATAAAAAAGTGTTAGATTCATCATAAGTATATTTTCCCAAGCGCGGATCTGGGTCAACATCTAGAGGGGGGGGGGGGGGGGGTTAATAGTCGACAAAAAAGTTATTTGCAATATAATTTTTTTCTAGGGGGTAAGTACTAACAAATAAACCATATTTTTTTTTAGGGGGGGTAATTCCCACGTTACCCCCCCTCAAACTGCGCTTTTATTTTTCTTGAATAATAAAAAGTAATGAACAACGTACTTTTTAAATAAATGCTCCGTTCTTCCATCTTTTTTAATAAGAAAAGCCTAAAATTCCTCGAAGCTAAAAATTAAATTAAATTTTCATGTCCCTGTGCTTGCTACACAATTTTCAACTTAAACAGCATAGTAATAGCTATTAAAGACATCTTCTGTTGTTTCGCTTAAGATGGGGGCGCACAAGATTCAAACAGAGGCTTTAGTATATTCATTTGCTTGCATTACATACAGGGTGTGGACTTAACCTAAAACAAATTTGCTATCAGCTAGGGAGTTAAAAAATTAAAACAGAAAATAAAACACATAATAAAAACACGAAAAGTGATTTTAGCCACAAAAGAGTATCCACCCTTTAATAATAACTAAGAGAGGGGGGGTTAAAAAATTTATTATTTGTATTGCATAGAAATCTCAGTAGTAGGTTTAAGCGGGTGCTGGACCACTTTTGAGGAGGGAATGACCTTGAATGACCTTGATGGTCGTTGCCTTGTTTTTTGTAGAGACGAATAGTTTGAGTAGTATATTTGACCTTGAAAAGTTGTGAAGGTCATTATGTTGACCTTGAATGACTTTGACGATCGTTGCGTTTTTATATGTAGAGACGAATAGTTCGAGTAGTATTTTTGACCCTGAACAACCTTGACCTTGTCTGACCTTAAGCACAAAAAATACCTCCATCTTTGACTCTGATTTCTTTTACACTTTTGAAAGATTTACATTATCCCCACCCTAATAATTGTATTTAAACATATAAAGAGGAAAAACAAACCCACTTGAAGTATTAGTAGATTTCTGTATCTCAACGTGTCAAATCACTCTCTAAAATAAAAATAAAGAAAAAATAGTTTAATTTGTGGAAAAACAATAATTTAAAGGTAATAATATGGATATTTCAAAAATCAAACTTGAACAAATAAATTTCGAAATAAACAATGAAGCAAAACTTCAATTAAAATCTTTAGATTCATTAAAAGTTAATACCACATATGTTATTAAAGAAATGTGCACCATTGATACCCGTTATGGAAAATCTGTTTTAATAACATTGGCTAAAGATGCTGATGTATTTAAAACGTTTTTACCAAAACGTGTGCTTAAATCAATAGATGATGATTTTATCGATCTAGATACATCGGTGCAACTCTCTTTGCTTTTTTTGCTTCCACAGCTATCAAAGGTGTTGCTATATTACTACTTGTCCTTTTTACAATTGCTGCAATTTTAAAATTTTCTGAAATTTTTGATAATGGTTTTGAGATGGGTTCATAAAATTTCTCAAGATTTGTTTGATTTTGCGACTCTTCATTTTTTAAAAATTTAAATTTTGTTCTTACTGCATCAGTCATAGCAACAAGATCACGTTTTAAATCGATCGATCGATCGATCGAATTTGACATATTTACAAATAAGATGTTTGCAGTTGTTCGTTCTAAAAGCAACTAAAGTTGTTGCTACACATTTATTAAACATATATGTAACTATCAAATCCTTTTCTATATCTACCATTGTTTAAATCTGCATCTTTAACAATAACTAGAAAACCATATTTATCGTCCCAACATTTTCCACAGATTTCTTGAAACTTAGTAAAAGTAAAGTCTGAAAAAACGTGATCTGAAAAAATATGTCGCAGATTCATTTCATCTTGTTTAAATACTATTATGAAATTTGAATTATCTCGAACTAGCTGTTTTGGTACTCTAGAGTAAGTCTGTGCTAGGTAAAAACAATCTATATTTTTATGCCTCCCCATACTGTAGTATGATTTTATTACACTCTGACCATCGCAAATTACATCATCGAAAATAAATATCGAATTTGGTTTTGCCTCAGATGGTGGTATAACGCAGGATGTATCATTAAATGTGTAGTATCCAAGCCCCTCAATTGGCGATAAAATTTGCTTTAAAAATTCATATTTTGATTGAAACAATGATTTGGAATATATATATACATTTTCAAATTTTAATCCTAGTGGGTGTGTAATAAGAGTGATAAGCACATTGGTTTTATCACAATTTGATGGCCCAATTATTAATCCACGTATGGAATTGGGTAGTAAAGATCCATGACGTTGATATGTAATACCACAACCCGTCTTTTCATCCCAATTTATAATTGAGATTCTGTCTTGTTGCTGCACTATGCGCATTTTTATATGAACTATCTTTTAGTATTTAAGCTGACTTGTATTTATATCAAAATCAGTTCGATGTCATCTATAAACAGAAAAAGTTCAGTAAAAAAGGGGCGAGGCGTATTTAATTCACTTTTAAATAAACTTCCTGTAGAATTACACATCCCGGGTTATCAATATTGTGGTCCTGGAACTAAAGACAAGATTAGCGAGAGGTGATCCTGGAATAAATGCACTAGATAGAGCCTGCAAAAAACACGATATTGGTTACTCTATTAATTTGGATAATTTAGAAAAAAGACACAAATCTGATCACGTACTAGAAGAAAGTGGGTGGCAAGTTGTTAAATCAAAAGACGCTGGAATAAAAGAGAAGGCTGCTGCTTACTTTGTTACAAATTCAATGAAAGTTAAGCGAAGATTTGGAATGGGGTTAAAAAAGATAAAATCGAAAACTCGAAAGGTGGCTTTTGGGTCTGCGATATGTCGAAACGTTCAAACAAAAATTAAATCGATCTTGAATCAAAATAAGGGGAAATTTCAAGATATTTCAAAAATTTCAAAAATTGCTTTGATCGCAGCGCGTAAGCATTTAAAAGCTTCTGGTGGAAAAAAGAAGATTAAAACCCCAAAAGTAATTCCCATTCCTAAAATGGGAGGTATTTTACCTCTTATACCAATTTTTGCGGGGTTATCCGCCCTAGGATCATTAGCGGGTGGCGCTGCTGGTATAGTTAAAGCAATAAAAACCGTTAATCATCTTAAAAATAGTGATGCTGGTGTTAAAAACTCTCAAATGCTTGTAGAAAGTAAAAAAGGGGGAGGTTTATACTTAAAACCGTATCGAACTGGGTTAGGACTTTATTTAACAAATCCAAAAAACTAGTAAAGCCCTTACCAGCAAGGGCATTATCAAATATTGATTTGGGAAGATATGCAAAACAATATCAAATTGCAAATTTCGTTGGTGTATTTATGAGAGATAGTCTTCCTAAAAGTGGACCTCGCAAAACTGAATCGGCCATCATAAACTTAGACAGTGTAAATGGACCAGGAACACATTGGGTTGCCTACAGAAAGAAAGCTAGAAAAGTAATTTATTATGATAGTTTTGGAAACTTACCCCCACCTTTGGAATTCATAGAATACATGTATAAAGGATGTAATTATGCCACAGAAATTTGGTATACATATAAAAACCAACAAAAATTTAATAAAGTATATTGTGGTCAGCTGTGTCTACAGTTTCTCTTAAAAAATAACTTATTTTTGTAGTAATTTTAAAAAATGAATCGAAATAATTCCGAAAGTGAGTATGCAAAACTAAAAAAAATGTATAAATCACTAAAAGCATTTAGCAATGCATAAAGTTTGCTACCGATGACGAGTGACGAACTATGTGGTTTACCTAAAGAAGTAATGATAGCATGTGCACCAAACGAAATAGCTTTGGTGTGGGAGAAGTTGCCAGAAGAAGTTAAAGAAGACATTGATATTTTAAAATATCAGTATTGCTACGACCATTACTCTACAAACAACTCTAACGATCAAATTGATGGTCCACCACCAAAAAAAATATTTTGTTGTATATGTAATGCAAACGGCTCAAAAGTGTCTAAATCTGAGAAAATTGTAGATTGTGACATTATATCCAGTTGTTGTAAGACACAGTAAAAAAAAATGTCTTATACTTTTACATTAAGTGGTTATTCAAGTATTTTAAGTGCCAACTTCTATCCTCCTATAGAGACAAACAACAGAGAAAAATATGGACTGGGTCTTATAGGATTTTATTCATATAATTCAATTTTTAACATAGATGAAACTAACAATTGGTTTGGATTTAGTAAGCCAAACTGGGGAGGGCCAGTAATGTTAAAAATACCTCCTGGTGCATACGAAATAACCCAAATACATGATGCAATGCTTAAAGCTCTTCAAAAAGGTGCAAAAGATCTAGATGAAAATATTTTTAGCTTACGTGCAAACAATAGCACTTTGAAATGCGAAATTAAGTCAAAGTATGTACTTCACTTTAAGCACTACAACTCAATTGGACAGTTGTTGGGATTTGCAAATGAAGAGCGACTAAAGCCCAATGAGATTCATGAATCTTCAACAATAGTTGATATTACAAAAGTTCGCATTATAAGAGTAGATTGCAATATAACAACCGGTGCATATTTAAATTCAGAACAGGCGCACTCTATTTATGAATTTGACATTGATGTGGAACCTGGGTATAAGCTAACTAAAGAACCAACAAATATCATTTATATGCCAATTCAACCAGAGGGTCGTCAGTTTATCGACAACATTACACTAAGGATCGTGGATGATAGAGGAAAACTCATTAATTTTCAAGGAGAAAAAATAATTGTTAAATTAGAGCTTAAAAGGTTATAACGAAAATGGGTTATTGTTATGATCATCACAGCTATCCAGTGTCGCAAAAAAAAGATGTTAAGACTTAAATTCCAAATAAAAACCGATGCAGAAGCAGTAGAAAAACCATTCATGTTAAAGCCTTGTCAAGAGAAAGATCTAAATTGTCCACAGAAGAAAAAGTGTTTTTGAAATCACTTGGTTTACATTAAAAAAAACTGTTTAAAATGATTTCAACTAGTGAAAAGTTAGAAGCATTTAATGAACCAATTTTTGAGAATTCAATTATAAGTCTGGAAGAGCATAGTTATAAACCCTATGGAACACCATCTTTTAAAAACTCAGATGAAATTCGTATCCCAATTCAATTTCAAGATCTAATCTAAAGTTTCCGAAAGTTATATTTATATAGAAGGAAAGTTTACACCAAGTGATGCATCTAAAAGATGCTACTTATCAAATAATGCTCTTGCTTTTTTATTCGAAGAAATTCGGTATGAAATGGGGTGGTGAACAAATTTGCGTTGTTCGAAAACCAGGAATTACTTCAGCACTAAAAACCATTGTTTCATTTGGAAATAGTCAAGAAAAGCTTCTTTCAACATACGGTTGGGGTTTAACAGAAGCCAATCAATGCATATTGGACAAAACAAGTCATGTATTTAGTGGAAGACTCCCATTAAAATACTTGATGGGATTTGCAGAGGACTATAGAAGGGGCATTTTTAATCAAAAACAAGAACTGATTCTCGTAATAGCTCACACCTTCAATAATTTATTGGTGAAGTTGATGCGGAAATCTCCATAGATAAAATCGAATGGAAAATCCGGCACAGAATTCCAGAGGATTGTCAAAGGATTAAAATTCTATCTAAAATTAATAAGGGTGGTAATAATGTTAATATCAAAGCTGCCTATCGCATGTGGGACCTATATGAACTGCCTCTTCTTCGGAGCACAGCTTCTCATACGTGGGCAGTAAGAAGTAATACGAATTTGGAAAAACCACGATACATTATTATTGGATTTCAAAAGACTGAAAATTGCAATGCTAGAGACAAAGATGCCACAGAATTTATCTCTGCTGATTTGGCTGATATTAGATTATATATTAATTCGATAGTTTTCCCCTATGAGAGGTGGAGTCTCGATTTTTCAAAAAGATTATGCGGTCCTGCCTACTATGCATATCAAAATTTTCAAAGCAGTTACTATGGAAAAACCGAAATGCTTGATTTAAATAGTTTTATTCAAAACCCATTAATTGTTATTGATGCTTCGCATCAACAAGATTCAATAACCTCATCAACAGTGGATATTAAATTGGAATTTAACACCAGAAAATCTAAATTTTAAAATGATGTAAAAGTGTATGCTTTACTTATTCATGATTCCCTAATTTCCTATAATATTTTTAATGGTACTATAACAAGGGGTTAATTTCAATGTAATTTTATTTATAATATTTTTGAATGTATTTTAATGATTTAAATGAAAATAAATGTTTTGAATTTTGTATTTTAAAATGATTTAGATATAAATATATTTTTCTTAAATAAAGTTTAAATAAAACACATTTTATAGAATACTATTTGTTTTTATATTTTTATACTTATGATTAAGCTATAACAAATTTGAATACTCAATTGCACACCTATTTACATAATAAAATTGATAAAACACATATTTACTTGGAGAATAGATGGTAAATTATTCAATTAAAATAAGTGTAGTCTCCAAACTAATAAAGCTATTACAAAAATAATTAATTTCATCGATTCAACAACCATATCCAAACAAATTTTATCATATAAATTTTTTTGGAAAAGTTTAATTTTTGGAGATATTTACATAATAAAACAAATAAAAACACATTTTGTCAAGTGGGGTAGATACCTATTCAGTTACAAATGGGTGTAGCTTCTAAACTAATAAGGCTATTACAGAAAATAATTATTTCAATCGATTAATCAAGAATGCATTGACAATTCTTATTATATAAAAATTTTTGCTGGACTTTAATTTTAGGAGATAATGACATAATAGCTCAATTAAAATTGTTACTATTTTAATTAAATTGATCATAACTGTTAAAATAATATTAATATCACAATAAAATTTTAACAGATCGAAAGCTAACCTATTTTTTCACAATTTTTATCTCTCAAATTTTCAATTAAGACGCTACTTTACAAGATATTAAGAAAAAACGTCTATTTTAAGTCTGTCTGTCTGTCCGTCTGTCTGTCTGTCTGTCTGTCTGTCTGTCTGTCTGTCTGTCTGTCTGTCTGTCTGTCTGTCTGTCTGTCTGTCTGTCTGTCTGTCTGTCTGTCTGTCTGTCTGTCTGTCTGTCTGTCTGTCTGTCTGTCTGTCTGTCTGTCTGTCTGTCTGTCTGTCTGTCTGTCTGTCTGTCTGTCTGTCTGTCTGTCTGTCTGTCTGTCTGTCTGTCTGTCTGTCTGTCTGTCTGTCTGTCTGTCTGTCTGTCTGTCTGTCTGTCTGTCTGTCTGTCTGTCTGTCTGTCTGTCTGTCTGTCTGTCTGTCTGTCTGTCTGTCTGTCTGTCTGTCTGTCTGTCTGTCCGTCCGTCCGTCCGTCCGTCCGTCTGTCTGTCTGTCTGTCTGTCTGTCTGTCTGTCTGTCTGTCTGTCTGTCTGTCTGTCTGTCTGTCTGTCTGTCTGTCTGTCTGTCTGTCTGTCTGTCTGTCTGTCTGTCTGTCTGTCTGTCTGTCTGTCTGTCTGTCTGTCTGTCTGTCTGTCTGTCTGTCTGTCTGTCTGTCTGTCTGTCTGTCTGTCTGTCTGTCTGTCTGTCTGTCTGTCTGTCTGTCTGTCTGTCTGTCTGTCTGTCTGTCTGTCTGTCTGTCTGTCTGTCTGTCTGTCTGTCTGTCTGTCTGTCTGTCTGTCTGTCTGTCTGTCTGTCTGTCTGTCTGTCTGTCTGTCTGTCTGTCTGTCTGTCTGTCTGTCTGTCTGTCTGTCTGTCTGTCTGTCTGTCTGTCTGTCTGTCTGTCTGTCTGTCTGTCTGTCTGTCTGTCTGTCTGTCTGTCTGTCTGTCTGTCTGTCTGTCTGTCTGTCTGTCTGTCTGTCTGTCTGTCTGTCTGTCTGTCTGTCTGTCTGTCTGTCTGTCTGTCTGTCTGTCTGTCTGTCTGTCTGTCTGTCTGTCTGTCTGTCTGTCTGTCTGTCTGTCTGTCTGTCTGTCTGTCTGTCTGTCTGTCTGTCTGTCTGTCTGTCTGTCTGTCTGTCTGTCTGTCTGTCTGTCTGTCTGTCTGTCTGTCTGTCTGTCTGTCTGTCTGTCTGTCTGTCTGTCTGTCTGTCTGTCTGTCTGTCTGTCTGTCTGTCTGTCTGTCTGTCTGTCTGTCTGTCTGTCTGTCTGTCTGTCTGTCTGTCTGTCTGTCTGTCTGTCTGTCTGTCTGTCTGTCTGTCTGTCTGTCTGTCTGTCTGTCTGTCTGTCTGTCTGTCTGTCTGTCTGTCTGTCTGTCTGTCTGTCTGTCTGTCTGTCTGTCTGTCTGTCTGTCTGTCTGTCTGTCTGTCTGTCTGTCTGTCTGTCTGTCTGTCTGTCTGTCTGTCTGTCTGTCTGTCTGTCTGTCTGTCTGTCTGTCTGTCTGTCTGTCTGTCTGTCTGTCTGTCTGTCTGTCTGTCTGTCTGTCTGTCTGTCTGTCTGTCTGTCTGTCTGTCTGTCTGTCTGTCTGTCTGTCTGTCTGTCTGTCTGTCTGTCTGTCTGTCTGTCTGTCTGTCTGTCTGTCTGTCTGTCTGTCTGTCTGTCTGTCTGTCTGTCTGTCTGTCTGTCTGTCTGTCTGTCTGTCTGTCTGTCTGTCTGTCTGTCTGTCTGTCTGTCTGTCTGTCTGTCTGTCTGTCTGTCTGTCTGTCTGTCTGTCTGTCTGTCTGTCTGTCTGTCTGTCTGTCTGTCTGTCTGTCTGTCTGTCTGTCTGTCTGTCTGTCTGTCTGTCTGTCTGTCTGTCTGTCTGTCTGTCTGTCTGTCTGTCTGTCTGTCTGTCTGTCTGTCTGTCTGTCTGTCTGTCTGTCTGTCTGTCTGTCTGTCTGTCTGTCTGTCTGTCTGTCTGTCTGTCTGTCTGTCTGTCTGTCTGTCTGTCTGTCTGTCTGTCTGTCTGTCTGTCTGTCTGTCTGTCTGTCTGTCTGTCTGTCTGTCTGTCTGTCTGTCTGTCTGTCTGTCTGTCTGTCTGTCTGTCTGTCTGTCTGTCTGTCTGTCTGTCTGTCTGTCTGTCTGTCTGTCTGTCTGTCTGTCTGTCTGTCTGTCTGTCTGTCTGTCTGTCTGTCTGTCTGTCTGTCTGTCTGTCTGTCTGTCTGTCTGTCTGTCTGTCTGTCTGTCTGTCTGTCTGTCTGTCTGTCTGTCTGTCTGTCTGTCTGTCTGTCTGTCTGTCTGTCTGTCTGTCTGTCTGTCTGTCTGTCTGTCTGTCTGTCTGTCTGTCTGTCTGTCTGTCTGTCTGTCTGTCTGTCTGTCTGTCTGTCTGTCTGTCTGTCTGTCTGTCTGTCTGTCTGTCTGTCTGTCTGTCTGTCTGTCTGTCTGTCTGTCTGTCTGTCTGTCTGTCTGTCTGTCTGTCTGTCTGTCTGTCTGTCTGTCTGTCTGTCTGTCTGTCTGTCTGTCTGTCTGTCTGTCTGTCTGTCTGTCTGTCTGTCTGTCTGTCTGTCTGTCTGTCTGTCTGTCTGTCTGTCTGTCTGTCTGTCTGTCTGTCTGTCTGTCTGTCTGTCTGTCTGTCTGTCTGTCTGTCTGTCTGTCTGTCTGTCTGTCTGTCTGTCTGTCTGTCTGTCTGTCTGTCTGTCTGTCTGTCTGTCTGTCTGTCTGTCTGTCTGTCTGTCTGTCTGTCTGTCTGTCTGTCTGTCTGTCTGTCTGTCTGTCTGTCTGTCTGTCTGTCTGTCTGTCTGTCTGTCTGTCTGTCTGTCTGTCTGTCTGTCTGTCTGTCTGTCTGTCTGTCTGTCTGTCTGTCTGTCTGTCTGTCTGTCTGTCTGTCTGTCTGTCTGTCTGTCTGTCTGTCTGTCTGTCTGTCTGTCTGTCTGTCTGTCTGTCTGTCTGTCTGTCTGTCTGTCTGTCTGTCTGTCTGTCTGTCTGTCTGTCTGTCTGTCTGTCTGTCTGTCTGTCTGTCTGTCTGTCTGTCTGTCTGTCTGTCTGTCTGTCTGTCTGTCTGTCTGTCTGTCTGTCTGTCTGTCTGTCTGTCTGTCTGTCTGTCTGTCTGTCTGTCTGTCTGTCTGTCTGTCTGTCTGTCTGTCTGTCTGTCTGTCTGTCTGTCTGTCTGTCTGTCTGTCTGTCTGTCTGTCTGTCTGTCTGTCTGTCTGTCTGTCTGTCTGTCTGTCTGTCTGTCTGTCTGTCTGTCTGTCTGTCTGTCTGTCTGTCTGTCTGTCTGTCTGTCTGTCTGTCTGTCTGTCTGTCTGTCTGTCTGTCTGTCTGTCTGTCTGTCTGTCTGTCTGTCTGTCTGTCTGTCTGTCTGTCTGTCTGTCTGTCTGTCTGTCTGTCTGTCTGTCTGTCTGTCTGTCTGTCTGTCTGTCTGTCTGTCTGTCTGTCTGTCTGTCTGTCTGTCTGTCTGTCTGTCTGTCTGTCTGTCTGTCTGTCTGTCTGTCTGTCTGTCTGTCTGTCTGTCTGTCTGTCTGTCTGTCTGTCTGTCTGTCTGTCTGTCTGTCTGTCTGTCTGTCTGTCTGTCTGTCTGTCTGTCTGTCTGTCTGTCTGTCTGTCTGTCTGTCTGTCTGTCTGTCTGTCTGTCTGTCTGTCTGTCTGTCTGTCTGTCTGTCTGTCTGTCTGTCTGTCTGTCTGTCTGTCTGTCTGTCTGTCTGTCTGTCTGTCTGTCTGTCTGTCTGTCTGTCTGTCTGTCTGTCTGTCTGTCTGTCTGTCTGTCTGTCTGTCTGTCTCTCTGTCTGTCTGTCTGTCTGTCTGTCTGTCTGTCTGTCTCTCTGTCTGTCTGTCTGTCTGTCTGTCTGTCTGTCTGTCTGTCTGTCTGTCTGTCTGTCTGTCTGTCTGTCTGTCTGTCTGTCTGTCTGTCTGTCTGTCTGTCTGTCTGTCTGTCTGTCTGTCTGTCTGTCTGTCTGTCTGTCTGTCTGTCTGTCTGTCTGTCTGTCTGTCTGTCTGTCTGTCTGTCTGTCTGTCTGTCTGTCTGTCTGTCTGTCTGTCTGTCTGTCTGTCTGTCTGTCTGTCTGTCTGTCTGTCTGTCTGTCTGTCTGTCTGTCTGTCTGTCTGTCTGTCTGTCTGTCTGTCTGTCTGTCTGTCTGTCTGTCTGTCTGTCTGTCTGTCTGTCTGTCTGTCTGTCTGTCTGTCTGTCTGTCTGTCTGTCTGTCTGTCTGTCTGTCTGTCTGTCTGTCTGTCTGTCTGTCTGTCTGTCTGTCTGTCTGTCTGTCTGTGTCTGTCTGTCTGTCTGTCTGTCTGTCTGTCTGTCTGTCTGTCTGTCTGTCTGTCTGTCTGTCTGTCTGTCTGTCTGTCTGTCTGTCTGTCTGTCTGTCTGTCTGTCTGTCTGTCTGTCTGTCTGTCTGTCTCCAACTTATTTAAATGGTTTATAACATCCAACAACATCATATTCACATTATAAAATTAAACATGATACTGTCTCACAAAATGTTTCATATCGAGTCTTTTTTTTCTCTCTCTCACTTAAAATCAATAAAAGTTTTGAATTTGATTGTTTCTTTCTCTCAGAAACTTTTTTACCATATCTTCCAGTTTTTGAGGTCCTCAGAGAATTTGATTTGTTTGGCTTCTTCTTCTTCCGCTTGCTGATCCAACGTTTGAATTTCTGAAAACTTTCTTTTTTTATAAGCCTCAATTATTCTAAGGACCTCTTCCTCCCCCTGACTGGGTGGGGTCAATTCAATTCGCTCTTGACGTGGTGGTGTGGTCAATTCAATCTGCTCTTGACGTGGTGGTGTGGTCATCATATTTTCTTTGGTGGTGGTGGCCTTGCTTTGGCTTGATTCGTTTGACCACCTTCGGTTTCTTACCTTTCTTTGTGGGTATGATGTTTACCCTCGGCTTCTCAGATTTCACAATGGGTTTTGTTGGTTTTGTTAGTATCGATAGCAGTTCGGGGAATTGACTCGCCCGCTTCCGCCCTGCCATCGATACTCTTCCACGACGATTACTTAATTCCGGAGAAAGATGTCTCTCTCCGGAAACACCTACGTTGAATGGAGATGTTGGGGCCAATACACCATCCTCACCTACAATGGCATTAAGAATGGTTGACTGTTGCTCCTCCACCAGATCCACCACCGAGTCACTCGCAACCAGCTGCAAATTATTAAGGAATTTATGTGCAGCTCCGGGTGACCAATCAGCGATGCTTGGTGATTCCAACAACTGTTGCACTTCACCGTCAACTTAGTTTTTGATTAAAGTCAATCATGTACTCACGCATGGGCGCCAAATTGTTATCCGCAACCTCACTTGCACCTGCCACCACATTCACATTTGCCGCCATTTCCGCGTCCGCGGACACGTTACAGTTCGCGAACGCGTTAAAGTCCGCGACCATATCCCCGCTCGCGACCGCATCCGCGGACAAATTAAAGTTCGCGAGTGCGTCCGCGGACAAATTAAAGTTCGCGAGTGATTCCGCGGACAAATCAGGTAATGCATCCGCAATCATAACCACATTCGCGATCTTCACATAACTTTCACTTGAACTACGAAAAAAATTACTTAAACTTTTGAAAAAAAAGGAGGAGTTGTTGCTTCGACTAAGAGAAGAACGAGAAAGAACGCTTACCGCCACATCATGCATCCAAGTAAGCAATTTTACCCCCACTACAATTTACCCCCTCTACCATTTATCTCACCCTATCAACATCAGCGCCACCTATTGATAAGATTTACAAACACCCCTAGTGTTGAGATTTTCAGTTTTAAATTTAATAAGGTCACTAAGCAAACAATTATAGAATATTAGTATCCTTAAACTGTTTTAGAATTATGGTGCCCTTAATTTTGAAAAGCGCCATCTATCATAATTTTTTTCAATTATTTAAATATATTCCGAAATAGCGCCACCTATCATCAGTGCCAACTTGATGCACTAAATTATTGATAATTTTTTTTAAATCCTAATAATTCAACTATTCATCAGTTGGAAATCAATCAATAATAACTGCTCCATCATCGACTGTATAATTTGAGGGTGACTTCATAGGATTTGGCTATATACATCTGTTACCATTTTACTTTCTGTAAATATTTTCATGTTCTGCCAAAGAATGCCATTTCTCCTCACTCACAAAAAGGTTGTAGAAAAATGAAAAAAAAAAACATTTTTGTATTTTAGAATACTTTTTATTTTTATATATTTTCGAAAACTTAAAATTAAGCCATACGCTTATTAAAACATAACTAATATTTCATTTTTCATATGACTTGATATGTGGATGCCCCCAGGGTAGTGTATGACTTGTATTAGGTATAACAAACCTTTTATCATCATGGTAAGATAATGCAATTTTGTTTCTGGTTTCTGTGTATATATTGTGTAGATCACTTTTAAATGATTTCATTTTTCGAAATAAGTAACCACCTTTTCCAACAACTTTTTTATAATCATTAATGGATAAGTGCTTATCGATTACACTTTTTTTAACCCCCTTTGCTTTTTTTTACCTCCGTTGAGACTGAGTTTATATAGTAGGCTTTAGCTCCTGTTCCATAGAAACTTAGAATTGGATCTTCAGGAATTTCATCCTTCATTCTACCCAAAACAGATTCGTTTTTACTTATATTAAACCTATTTACTTAATTATAATTAGATGTATCGAATTTCTCAGGGTTTTCAATCATAAATTTATAGAAATCATCAGTGTAAATTTTAAGTACTAGAGAATCTGTATCTGTATACATTAAACTTGCACTATTGTGAAACTCTTTTTTTATAGTATTATAAAAAAAGTCATACAAAACTGTTTTAGACAAATCCAGAATACAAAAACCCAAATATATTGGTTTATTGTATACAATTTTGAGTTTACTCATATGAACAGCAATTAATTCTTCGGTAAATATCGAGCAATTGTTAAAATTGGGTCTACTGATTAGAGCACGAGCACCGGCCCTTCTACGAATACTCACCCAACTTGTAACTAATTTTATATCTTTATGATTCTCAACATTTTCCATAGTTTTTCCGAATACTGCATTATTAAAAAGCTTGTATAAATCTTTTTTAAATTTTGTATCAGCAGAGTTTCGAAGCTTTGTGTTAGTATCGATATACTTTTTTAACAAGGGTGATTGTTCAAAAAAAAAAAAAGAATTTCTTTGAAATGCTTCAAAAACATCAGTTAAAATTAAAACATCAGTTTTCAAATATAAATCCGAATAGTCTCCTAAAGTTTTACAATTAAATATACTCCATACTTTTTTCCCTCTATCATATTCTAAATCTGTAATATGCTGATCATTTAGATCATCGAAGAATTGGTTTTTAGTGGTTAAATTAGTAACGTCTAATTTGTCTAAGTCAGAGATAAATCCATATGGAAACACACCTTTTTGTCTCATTAAACTAAATTCTTCTTCAGATGTAAAATGTTTGTGTGTTTCTAAAAAGGAGTCTGAATCTAAACCTTTACTTAACTCATCCAGGGATGCAGCTAAAAATTTGTAGCTATCTATAAATCTTAGACGTAGATATTTTTTTATGATTTTTCCTTCAGAATTCATGAAATCATGTACATATATGGATTTTGTAAATGAAATATATTTTTCCTTGTTTTCTGCAATAACATCTATTTTATCGCCATGATGACACAATTCCTTAATAAACATGTGACAATCATAACCACTTAGATTGTGAAAAATTATTGGAATGAAATTTGGTAATTGATGTTGTAAGTTACAAGTTGAGTGTGCAGCTAAAAATCTTTTTTTTCCCGTTATGTGACAATGATCGGTTACTTTTTTATCAAATAAGTTAAAAGGTTTACCACAAATTCCACATTTGTCACATGTTTCCACTATGTTTCTTTCTTCAGGTGTTAGTGGTGTCATTGGGACTATATCTCTTAAATAATTATTGTGAAGCTCTCTAAGATCACGTTCAATACATGCTACAAATTCTTCTGCTGCGCTTGAACCACGGAATAATTTAAATTTTGTTAAATCATCATTGAATGAACATTTAATTAGGTATGCAAATGAATATGGTTTATGTATGATATTTTTAACTGTGAAAGAATTTAATGGATCTGGTTCACAACCTGCCATTGGTTGTAAAATTGATTCAAATTCAGCATACACAACAAAGGCAACTGTTAGCTGTTTTTCATAACTTTCGAACTTTAACATGTTTTCTTGTGTTGTTTTTCCAAATCTATCAGTTTTTAAATCTGTAGATGGGGTTATCGCGTAAACTTGCCCACAGTCATATTTTTGATGAAATATTAGTTTTTCTGCTGTTATAAAGTGTACTAAACAACCATCGCAAAAAGAAAGTCTACGTTTCGACATTGATATTTGATTGGAAACCCAAGCTGAAAGATTTTTTATCCCACAATAATGTGTTCTATTACAATCGCTATTACATTGATGAGTTTCTTCTTTAATTTTACAATCTTCACTTATGATTAATAAGTTTACGTGAGTGTCAAGTTTTCTCTTGGAATAGCGAAGTGGGCCAACAACTTCATATTGAATTTTTTTATTTGCAAATCTGGTTTCCAATGTATAAACAATAATTGAAATATTATTGTTTTGTTCAAACCTAGATATATCAGTCAATTTAACCGGCATTTCCATACCTGCAAGATTTAAAACTGTAGAATAATGGGGGTAGGAAGAAACTCTGTCTACATGAAGTGAAACTTGGTATAAAGCTGATGTAACAGCCCATGCAAAACATACATTATCCTGATTTTTTTTATTCACTACAGCATGTTTAGATTCAATGAATTTGGGTAACTTGAAGTATGAATTGCCCCCAATAGGGCGAAACTTGTTGATGTTGATTTCCAAGTGTAATATATGTTGTAAAGTCCAACCTGTAAATAAATTAAAACATTATTAATTAAACAACCATATTTAAAAAATGTTTCACTGATTATTATTAAACAAAAATTATTTATTTTACTAATGAGTAATCTTACCAGAATCTCGCTCCATAAACTCGCTCGCTTGGGAAATTATTTTATCCATAAAAAACTCATAAATATTATCCAAATCAGAGGCATCACACACTATTTTATTATTTGTTTTAAATGATTTATCAGCTAGGGTTTCTTTTGATTGGTGAAGAAACGTTGTAAATAATTCCATATTAATTTTTATTGAGGTGTGTTTTGCTATATTTTCTTTTACTAATGTTAGACATTTGGGTTTTATCTCATAAAAAAACCTTCTGTAGTCTTTTTGCTGAGTTTCTGAAGCAATTCTATAACTTGCTATTCTGCATTTAAGACCACTTCTTACCACACATACACCATTGGAGTATGGTGCACATGAGTTATTTTTACGTTGAAGTGTTCTACAATAAGCAAAAAATTTATCTTTGGGTATGAAAATCTTGCATTCTCTACACATTTCCAATTGTTTATCACTATCTTTATCAACTTTTAAACTAAATATTTTTCTTTTCTTTAAAGGTTGCTCATTGATATTATCATCATTATGTTTATATTTGCAAGCTGTTTTATTATGTCTAACCATATTATCTTTTCGAGTAAAACTTTTGTCACATTTTGAACACTTCAACATGGTCACTTTACTTGTTACACCTTAAATTATTTATTTATTAGGTGTTTTCATCAACACCTCTGTTTTAACCACTATGCTTTTTTTATGCCCGTTGTGGGTTTTATAACAGACACCCCACTCCACCTCATTTTCTTCAGCTGTATCTGATAACTCTCAAATATATTTTTTTTCATCATAATTCATAGCAAAATCTAAATAGTTTGACCTTGAACAAAATTTACAGCCAAATGTAATATTTTTTAATTTATTTTTGGTTTTGCAAAATATTCTCAAGGTGACATTGACCTTCATTTAACCTTGAACAAGATTGATGAGCAATTACACCTTTAACCTTGGAAAAAATTATACACTGACCTTCATTTAACCTTGAACAAGATTGATGAGCAATTACATATTTAACCTTGGAAAAAATTGTCAACGATTCACACTGACCTTGATATAACCTTGTAATGGGTATATATATTTTACTCCTCATTTGGTAAACACTCATTCTTGCTCGATTTGTCTTCCTATAATGTAATCCACCGCTCGCCCTACCCTCATCGTTCGTCCGTTTTTGAAAAATGGGCATGTGCAGTGCAATTTCTGCAATGTCTGGAAACCAGTAGAGGTTTTTACAATTAATGGACGATGCGATGTCTGTAGTGAGCAATATCAAAGAATTATGGAGAGGCAGAACAATCCTCCATATTCACCCGAATCACCTGTCTACATCTCAGACAGTGATTATTATGAGGTGGTGGAGAGTGATGATGATGATTCTGATACCAATTATGGTGTGTGGGAAGTAGCGAGAGTTGACTCTCCTCCTTCTGAGGAGATGTCTGATGTAGGAAGCGAAAGAGGTGACTCTCCTTTTGAGGAGGCTCAACGTTGGTAGTCTGGTTTAGTTTAATTGGGGTGTACAATAAAAATGGCTGGTACACACAGCTCAGTGCGAGGCACTGTGGCACTAAACCAAACAATAGAAAATTTTCATCTAACAAGTTTAAAATGAAACCATTTGTAAAAATCCTATCTTTTGAATCACATCAATATTCAATTTTTAAATTATAGTAACGCAAATTTTGTTCATTTATGCACAAACTAAAGTTAAAAATGGTAAAAAAAACGTTTTTAAGTTTCATTTTTATATGCTATTCCATGCAATCTTGCTCTCTTATAAACAAACCAAAGTTTAAAAATTCTTTTTAAAAGTTTGTATTTTTTTTAAATTAGATCTTTTCTACAAATTGGTTTATTCTACACTATGAAATTTTACTCTTTTATAAACAAACTAAAGTTTAAAAATTATTTTTAATACTTTGTTTTTTGCATTAGCATAATATTCTTTTCTATATTAAAGTTTATTCTATAAAGTTCAACTATAAAATAGTAACCAAAATTAAAAAATTATACAAATTTTTTAGTTTGTTATTAAATTACCATAATGTTTTTTTTCTTAATATAGATTTATTATATTTTACATATTCAAATTGTTTTTTTTTGTTTCATAAAGTTATATATTGGCTAACTAATAATTTTAGATAAAAACTAAATATGTTACAATAAAAAAATGTTAAAAATTTAAAGAAAAGCATAAAAAAGATCCTTTACCTTATTGTAGTCATTTAATTTTGCTTGGAATTCTTCCTCCACACCTTCGGTCTCTCTTTGTAGTCGTTGAATCTCTGCTTTGAGTAGATCCACTCTTTGTTTAAGCTGCTCCACGCAGCTTCTTTTCACCCGTAGGATTTGGATAGCCTGCTCTATCGTTTGGCTTTCTATTGTTGTGACATTTGCGGCTACGGTTTGTTGGACTAGCTGATCCCTCGATGTTGAGGGAATTGCTATTGGAATTGCTGTCGGAGTTGGAGCTGTTGATAAAATGCTTGTCTTCGTTTTTTTAATGTACTTTCTTTTAGCAACTCTTCCATTTTTGATTTTATGTACGTCACGTTGTAGCTCCATTTCTAGCTGCGGCTGTGATTCTGGCTGTGGCTCTAGCTGTGGCTCTAGCTGTGGCTCTGGCTGCTGTTCGGCTTGAAACTCATTCCCAATATCTTTTAACAAATTGTCGATGTCTTGACTGGTGAAATCATCCAAATCAATAATTTGCTGCTTTGAATTCATTTTCTACTAATTTGAAATTCGCCGTTGAAGTAAAGAAACTTTAATAGTACTCTTCTGATATTTATTTTTCTTTAAATACTTGTTGGGTGTTAGTTTAGTGGGGGTAAAGTCTACAGAAAATAATATATCTAAAAAGCGGGCAAATAAAGCAATGTTAAAGATTCTGAAGGTTAAAAAATATACATCTTTACTATAATTTTGGATTATTTTTTTCAAGGTCAAAAATACTACTTGGACTATTCGTCTCTACATATAAAAACGCAACGATCGTCAAGGTCATTCAAGGTCAACATAATGACCTTCACAACTTTTCAAGGTCAAATATACTACTCAAACTATTCGTCTCTACATAAAACAAGGCAACGACCGTCAAGGTCATTCAAGGTCATTCCCTCCTCAAAAGTGGTCCAACACCCGCTTAAACCTACTACTAATCTCTTTTTTTGCCCGTGGTGGCTGGTAACCTGGAGTGGCCTAATTTTTTATTCTGAAATTACACGAAAAAACCTATCGGTTTTCATAGAGGTGATATGGGTATCGTTTCATAAGTTCTCGGGTATAAAGTATAAAAAAAATTAGGTTCCCCGACCTGACCTGATCCCAAAAAGGCAGGATTTATTCCAAAAAAGATTACTTCTGACAATGTTGTTGCATTGTAACTTTTTCTAAATCCTGTCAAAATAAGCTGAAGCCACTTTGTACGATCTGAGACATTCTTACCCTGGAAAATACCCCGGTAAATATGAAATATCGCTAAAATGCCATTTTGACAGGGGCTATTAAAAACTACCGCAGCAAGGATGACCAAATTTAGCACAAAAAATAATACCGACTAAAAAAAATATTTATTTCTGACGGATTCCAATGCGGCGGCTGATTAATAAAAATGGTGACTTATTCCCACTTTTTATTTTCTTGAATATTGTAGCAACATGACATTTAGTAGCCAGTTGCTGATTCTAAAAGACAATTAATTACAAAATACAAAACAAAATGTTGGGTGACATCTGACCTTAACTAACCGTGAAAACATCCCATTAAATAGAAAAAACATTTTCTTTAATTTTTATTTAAAATAATGCAACATAAAACCTTTAAACAGAAGAAAGCCAATTAATACATCTTGGAAAAGAAGAAGCTTAGCGTAGAAGGGCATAAAAACTTTTTTTTACCTGGGATGCTTAGTTTACAAGCTATAGCCCTCAAAAAAATGCTAAACCCTTTGTTTATTTTATCATTTTAGCTGGTAATTTCAGGGTCAGTCAAAGTCAAAAGTCAACCAAACGTTTTTTTTTGTATTTTGTAGTTAATGGTCTTTTATAATCAGCAACTAATCACTAAATGCCATGTTGCTATAAAATTTAAGAAAATAAAAAGTGATAGTAAGTCACCATTTTTATTAATCAGCCCGCATATTGAAATCCGTCTGCACTCTGCCGCTGTCAAAATGTCATTTTAGCGATATTTCAATTTCTCTGAAGTATTTTCCAGGGTAAGAATGTCTTGGACCCTACAAAGCGGCTTCAGCTAATTTTGACAGAACTTAAAAAAAAGTTTAAGGTACGTTTCTGTTTGCTGCTAGAAAGCCTTGGATTACTGCATATTTTAGAAATAAAATTGTCAGAAGTCGTCTTTTTTAGAATCACGTCAGGTCAAAGGACCTCAAAAATATATTTTTTTATTTCCCGATATGCGAGGACTTAAACCGGTAGTTTTTTGGTATAATTTTAATTAAAAAAACACTTTTCATTAAAGTTTCATAGTTTGACGAATGTACTCTTTTGATTTACGAACAAACTTCGTTATTATCTTAGGGCAGGGGCGTAAACAGGCCTATACCGAGCAACACACTCGTTAAACTAGTATTACCGGTTAGCCGTAGGTATATTAATTTTTGGATTCGCCCTCACAAAGCTGATGAAGAGTGATGCGCTCGCCCTCATACCTCCATTTTGGATGCGCTGTACAGAGGTACAGGGGTACAGGGGGGTAACTCCACACTATTTTGTTTATTAATGACTTTAAGACATTCGGATAGAAACTTAAAAATATAGGATAAAATAAGGCTCAATTTGTTTCTTTTGCTGACAATGGTCATCATAATATGTTCACAACTACCAATTTTTTTATAAATGAGACAGTAAGGGGTTACATTTATAATGGATATCCCCGTGCGGATAAAGTCTAATACCTGGGGCTCTATTCTGCGCACCACACGCTTTGACCAAGAGCAAATACTGAGTGGTCGCATGTTGTGCGAAATAACTTATCTCGACCAATGGCATAGTCACCCGCTCTTCACAGTTAGCGAATTTTAAGCGTTTAAAGTGAAATTTGTTTTTCTGACCCGTACCGACTGAACGTTTCTCGGCCGAATCATAGGGGAAGCTTGCGCAATGGAGGTCTTTCATATAGCACGTGACGGCTCGGAGCTAATTTAAAGCTTGCCATTGATCCAAGCATATAATGGGAACTGTCACATCGTTCAAGTACGAAAATAGCTAGCCTGATGGGAACATAATTGTCTGCGCATCAATTATTAGTTTTGTTTTCGTTGCCTTAATGTGTTCGTTTATTACTAACTAAATGCTGTAGATGTTCTAAATTATCTGATATAGTCACTGTATCATCATAATTTTTCCGTCTAAATTGAATTTAAAATATTTTTCCAAAGTACTTTTTATTCGTATCTTTCATCAGGTTCAGATATAGATATGAATGAACCGAACCGAACCAATTCTGTTAAAAAACAAGAAACGCCCAAACTGGGTAATTTATTCTGTTTTTAGACGAGTTTAAATGTGAAGCAATTTCAAAAGGATAAAACTTACGCGAGATACCGTCTGCCTTGCTGGCGAGAAATTAGCAATTAAAATTATATTGCTAATTGTTAGATTAGATGGGGGTCTTAGTTAACGCATTAGAGGTGTAATTAGGGCAGTAAAGTATGTAGAAATAGAGCTTTAGCATGATACTAGTTTATGTTACTGCCAGTAATTAACGAAAACTGTTTATCACGCAATATTGGACGATAGGGAGGACTGACTATTGCAATAGCCTGTCCACTTTTGTATAAGGGCCACTTTTAAGTAAGTTACTATGGTACCCTATTAGTATAAGCGCCCAGTAGGATTTTGGGTTGAATTGCAAACCGATTCTCATATATTTTAGTCGATCCGTCATAAGACCATGTGCAAAAAAAAGGAGGTGCCGGCGAAAATCCTGCAGTTTGCAGTGGCGCACCCCGGAATTTGTCTTGAGGGGGGGGGGGGGTGGCGACGCCTCTTGGGGGGAGGGGGGGTGGCGACGCCTCTTGGGGGGAGGGGGCCCGAAGCCTCATGATGTCGAATTTTAAGCTATTTTTTGTGTTTTTTTCTGAAATATGTCGAAAATATGTAAAAAAATCCAAGGCTTGAAGGGGGCCCCCGGGCCCCGGAGCCCCCCCCCCCTGGGTGCGCCCATGCAATTTTTTTGAGTAAAATCATGTTGTAATAAAAAAGTTACTCCTTTTCGCCATCTTTAAACAAAGATGGTGGGATGTTTATGCAGGACTTTCGCCGGTTCCTCCATTTTTTAAAGAACATGGTCTTATGATGAATCGACTAAAATATATGAGAATCGGTTTACAATTCAAGTCCAATTTTCTACTGGGCTCTTAGTTTATTGCCTAGGTTCACAGTTTGGTTGTTTTAATAAAAAATGGCAGCTACACGCTTCATGTTCTATTAACGTACTTCATGTTCTATTAACGTTAAGATGTAGCGCTGGGGAAGCGGCCAGCTCTGCACAAATTGTACTACTGCTTCAGGCTTCGGCACGGGTTGACAACGCTTTTAAACATTTCTCCGTTACTTTTCGATGCAAAATATCTTTAAATACTTATTGTAAGTAGGCGAAATTTGTAGCTATATCTCTGGTATATACCCATCAATCTTGTGTAACTTAACCTATGCATAGGTACTTAGATAAAATTTTTGAATTATATCTTTTTAAATAATTGTTAGACGACCAGGTTAGGATTTGTGATAGTTCGGGGCCTAAGAGGGAAATTTAGGGGCTTGTCTGCATTTTCGCGTACCGTGACGAAATTTGGAACAGACGTACCAGACACATAAAGATGCCATTTTAGAAGTAATGCTCCGATGAAACCCAGTTCAGGGCCAAGATACAGAAGCGTACTTGAGGTGGGACATAAAAAATTGATAAATTAAATATAAAACTAGTTTCGCGTACAATTTTTGTTTCTTTAGCTTTATAGCTATATAGCCCATAATATAAAAAATCTATAAAAGTTTAGGGTTGGAAATAAGGTTTCTTTTTTGAGGGGGAGAGGAAGTAAAAGGTAGGGGGGATAAGTGATAAAAATCTTATTTCGTCTAAAGTGGTCATGTGTAATTTAGTATTCAAAACAAAAATAAATATCAATTAAGTCAATACGTCAAACTGTTCACATGGTATGTCAAAAACTGACACCTCAATCTGCCAGGGATTATTATAAATACCTGACCAAGCCTAACTGAATAAAATTTGATACACTGAGAGAAGAATTTTGTAACAATAACAAACATTTTGTAACTGTTACCAAATGCGTTGCCCATATTTGGCTTATTAGATATTTGTTTGCAGGTAACAATTTATAAATTTCAACAATTGAAACAAATATTTGTTAACAAAAACAAAATCGTCTGGTAATAGTTAAAAAAAAGCTACATTAAGCACTAATATATTCTTGGTATTTAAAAATATATGTGAGTTTAATTATCAATATACTGTATATTTATTATAAGGATCATTCTTATTTAATATTAAATTAATTAATTATGGGTTATTATATAATTATAGCTGTAATTATATTTAGTTATTTTGCATTAATAAGGTTATTGTAGGTTTCACGTTCTGTTTAATAAAGAGGGTGTTCACTTTAAAACTTCCCACCCCAGATTTCTCGAAAATGATTTTTTTTAAAACATCAAAAACACGACAATTAATTTATTAAGGAGGACACATTTTGGCTATCTTAAAATTTTTGTAGTACACACCCCCTTTGAGGGGTACTTTTTACCCCTATATTTTTTTAAGTTTTCTTAAATGTCTTTACAAAGGTGTAAAAATTTTGAAAATCTATCAATTTGTTTTTGACATATTCACTTATTTTTTCAAAGGGGGTGTGTACTACAAAAACTGTAAGGTAGCCAAAATGTGTCCTCCTTAATAAATGAATTGACCTGTTTTTACTTTTTCTCAAAAAAAAAATCATTTTCGAGAAATCTGAGTTGGGAAATTTTAAAATGAACACCCTGTATATTTCTATAAGGTTAATGGAAATAAGGAAACCAATTTTGATCACACACCTGTATTTCTTTGCGATATTTCGACAATTCATTTTCCTCTTCCTCGGGCTCCACACCTTACCCGTAGGAAGACAAAAATGAATCGTCGAACAGAAATAAAGTTGTGTGATCAAAATTGGTGTCCCTTTTCCCATTAACCCTATAGAAATGAATAAGGTATAGAATAATAACAGAATTTTAATAATAATAAAAAGCAAGTTGTTTTGATGAAAAATATTTATTTGTATTTTATTATAAAAATAAAAAGACCATGGATCTTTTTAAACCTGTGGAGTCTATGCATATTAACACATATACAAATATAAAAAAATATACCCTTTTTGCAGCTTTTTCTTGACATACCCTACAAATTTACTCTACTACAATACCTAATATATAAATAAAAAAGAATTAGATATTTATTTTATAAAATAAGGTTGTAGTCTCAGAGACATGAAGTCTGGTAAAGTATGAGTGATCTGTCACATCACAATTTTTTTTATGGTGCAAAGCTTGGTTAATAAGATATACCCACGTTTGTTCCACGTGAGATGCACACAAAATTTTATCAAAACTGACATAAACGGATTTTACCTCACTATAAGTTGGGGACTCCACCATTACGAAAGGCAGCATGGGTAGCCCATGTTTTTTTAAAATGTTTCTCCTTGTTCTATTATTTCCTCCACCTCCAAGTCCGTGCTGACCTGAAAAAGAAAATAAATTTTATATATTTGTAAATTTAATACAGAACCAGTGACATATAAAAAGGGGGGCCTGGGCTCCCCACTCAAAGTTAAGTTTTTTTTAGATATTTTCCACATATTTTATGAATATAAACATAAAATAGCCTAAAATACGGCCTCATGAGGTCTCGCCCCCCCCCGAAAACGTCTCGCCTCCCCCCCCCCGAAATTTTTTTCTATGTACGCCACTGTACAGAACATTAAACGTTTGCTTTAAGTTAAAAGGTTTAAACTTCACATTTTCATACTAAAGGCTCTTTGCTTAAAAATCTTTAATAATTAATTCAAAGAATTGAAGCCATTATTCAAATGACATCAAATTTAAAATTATTAAAATCACAAAATACAAATATAAAGTGTTAGCTCCCGCTAAATTTCGCGGTTATATATTTTTAAAACCACACAATTGTATGAAGGACAGAGAACATTTCGCGTATTTGGACATGCGCTCCAACAACCAGGGAAATCCTTGTCGACCGTCTCGAGAAAATGGCGTGTTAATTTCGTTCTCCAACTATTTCAAATATCTACACCTGAAAGTGCTCGATTTTTGTGTACTGAAGCATAGAACTAGAAACTTCAACCCTTCAGCTACGTGGTGACATCATTAGATCCATCAGGGGCCCCTTGGAAGTGGAGAATTTGGCTGCAAAAGAGGTGAGTGCATTTGTTCTGATTACCGTTGTGTGCCACCAATATTTTACCTATGGACGTTTTGATTATTTCGTAATTTCATATCAATATATTTATGTTTGCTCGCGCTTTCATTAATTAAATTATAAAGTCCATTGCATTTATCGTTTTTCTTACTGCGGGCATAACATAAGTGTTCCTTGCGAGCCGAATTATTTTAAAATAAATCCATACGACGGTATTAATAGGTCGGCCACTACTTTCAAGCCGAAAAACAAGGCGGCCTTGAATTTTTCGCATCGTATCGAAACGAGAGAAAGGTGTTGGCGCAGTACCTGTTTTCAAGTACCGCGTGGTATAAACAAAGCGAAGGAATCAAAACAAAACAAACAACAACATTTCTCATTTATGTGTTAGGGTGTTTCATATCATTTCGATATTTAAAACAATTTTCATCAATTGCGATAAATTAGTGCATATTTTCGACAATTCGTCATTTTTCTATTTCAGAAGCATTAATTTAGCGTTAATTGTATATTTACCGACAATTTCGTCATTTCAAAGGTAAAATCATGTCTGTCAAAAAAGCCGCGCAAAAACGCAAGGGTTTTTTATCTGCGATCACCGAGTGTTATGTGTTGTCACAGACCGCGGAAAAGGATGAAAAAGCGAGAAACGAGTTTCAAGTGAGGTATTCCGATTTGGATGAAACCTTCGATAAATGCATGCTGGCACATAATGACGTCATTATGTTGATAGACGACTCGGACGACGAGGAGTTTAAAATACAGGATGCGATCCTTTCAGAAGCTCGTAAATATTTTTATGCGTGTAAGGGGGTTTACTCTAAAATATTTCCGGTTGAGGCCCCAACCCTTTCGGGATCATATGTTCGACAAAACGAATCTGAAACTCCAAAACTCAAAGAGTTAGGTATTCCCATATTCCGAGGTGATAAAAAATTATGGCCAAGCTTTTTCGATCTTTTTAATAACATTATAGATCAAAATCAAAGTCTAAGTAACGTCCGAAAACTTCAATATTTATTTTCATATCTCGAGGATGAGCCTTTAAAATTGATATCAGGGATTAGCTTATCTGATCAAAGTTATAAAATGGCTTATGACAAATTAGTCAATAGATATCAAAACAAGCGAGATCTCGCAAATGATGCTTTAAGCTCAATTATGAACTCCACCTTAAAAAAACGATAAAGAATTGCGGAATTTAATTGACACCTTTTCTGAATCCCTAGAAATTTTAAAATCACTTAGCTTTGACGTTGACAGTTGGGACTTTATTATTTCTTTTCATTTTATTAGAAAAATTGGATATTCCAACGCGTTCAAATTTCGAAATGGGTCACGCCAATACTAATACCGAAATTCCCACTTTTCAGTCACTTTTTCAATTTCTAGAAAAAAGATGTAAAGTTTTGGAATCACTTCCTCAATCAACAGCACCCAAAAAGGTGCCTATCTATCAAAAATCAAATTCTATGCAAAATCAGTCTGGGCAAAAGCCTACCTATCAAAATTCAAATTCTATGCGAAATCAGTTTGGGCAAAAGCCTACCTATAAATCATCCAATTCGCCTTTTATACGACTGGCTGGCACCTCAACTAATTCAAGTACGGGAATAAAATGTTTCCGGTGTAATCAAGGTCACGTGCTTTCGAAATGTCAAACATTTCTTGATCTCTCACCGATCGATCGCCTATCTTTCGTCAAGCAGAAAAAATTATGTCTAGCGTGTTTTCATCCCTTGCATGGTGTAGATACGTGCAAATCAAAATATTCATGCAGGACTTGCAATAGTAAAAGGCACCACACTTTAACTCATATCTTAGAAACTAATCAAGAGTCTGGAAGCCAAGATACTAGTCCTGTCATTCACACACCACCTGTCAATAATCTTCATGTGTCATTAAATGCCTCAGGACCTTCAGGTACCTTTCTTTTATGCACCGCCATAATAGATGTTATGGACGGTTGCGGAAATTTTCAACCTGTAAGGGCACTGCTTGATTCTGGATCACAGACAAGATTCATCAGTGAAAAGTGTATTCAGCGTCTTAATCTTCCTAGGCGAAGTTACACCACTGAAATATTCGGATTAAATCAGATGTCTTCTTTTACTTCCAAAGGGCTCGTTCAATGTCACATTAAGCCACAAGGACAAGTCACTCCTTTACTTAATTTCGAAGCAATTGTTGTTCCACAACTATGTTCCAATATGCCTACATTCTCTTTGAACGATAATCAGTGGAAACACTTGGAAAACCTTAAACTTGCCGACCCATCTTATTTCAAATCTAGACCTGTGGACCTGGTTATTGGTTGCGAGCTATTCGCACAGATATTCAAGGAGGGCAGGGTTCTTGGACAGGTAGGGCAGCCTTCAGCCCTTGAAACTATCTTTGGGTGGGTCGTCATGGGAAAGGTTGACGAAGTAGGTAGTCTTACGGAACGAACCAGTTGTTTTTTAACGAGTCATTCACCTCCTTTAGAGGTCATTCTCCCTAGGTTTTGGGAAATCGAACATTTGCCTAAAAACAAATCTTATCAAAGGAAGAAAAACAAGCAGAATCAATTTTTACTGCTAGTGTATTACGGCAACCGAGCGGTAGATTCATGGTAGATCTTCCGTTTAAAGATAAAATAAACACTGACCTAGGAAATACTTATCCGCAAGCTTATCGTAGATTTTTACTTCTAGAAAATAGATTAATCAAAAATCCTGATCTGTACACTGCCTATTCAAGTTTCATGCAAGACTATATCGATTCTAATCATATGAGTTTAGTTTTATCTAGTCAACCAAAGGTCGACGTATCGTGTTTTTTAGCACATCATTGCGTACTAAAGCCGGAAAGCTTAAGTTCAAAATTAAGGGTAGTCTGGGATTGTTCGGCAGTCACCCCAAAAAATAAGAGTCTCAATGACACATTGTTATCTGGACCGAAACTTCAAAAGGATATTGCTTCTTTACTCCTTACGTTTCGTCTTAATCCTATTGCCTACATTGCTGACATCAAACAGATGTTCCGTCAAGTCCTTATCAATCCTTATCACCGTCCTTATCAAAGGATATTGTGGAGATTTTCTCCACATGACCCACTTTCAGTGTGGGAACTTTCTACTGTCACTTTTGGCATGACATGACATGACCTTTTCTAGCCATGCGTACCTTAAATGAGCTGGCAGGGAGAGAAAAGGAACGTTTTCCTATGGCGAGTACTGTTCTAAAAACGTCAATCTATATCGACGATATCTTGGGAACTAGCCCTTCGCTTTCTGAAGCTCTCTCCCTTCAAACAGAACTCAATGATTTGTTGAAGTCGGGAGGATTTGAACTAAAAAATGGGCAAGCAATTGTCCTGAGTTATTGGCAACATTGCCAGAGTCCGATCGTCAAATGCCTCTCTCTTTCGACAAGGAGGAACCATCCAAAAAACGACATTTTTTCTTATCAATGCCGAATGAAGGACAAACCCCCAACCAAACGTTCTATTTTATCTATCATAGGAACAATCTTCGATCCCTTAGGTTTTCTTTGTCCCTTGTTGCTACAAGCAAAATTTATTTTGCAACAGTTGTGGATATCGAAAATAGGCTGGGACGAAGAACCAGATTCTTCTATCATCGACTCTTGGAACAAACTTCGATCTGAATTCCCGCTTCTTTCCAATTTTCAATTACCCCGACAAATCAAACTGTCAAAAACCAATACCTGCCAAATCATCGGCTTCTGTGACGCTTCAATTCGAGGCTACGCAGGCGTCGTATATTTTCCTGTAGAAGAGGAAAACAATATATCTGTTTCTCTCATATCTGCAAAATCTAGGGTCGCGCCTATAAAGTCACAAACTTTGGCTAGGCTAGAACTCCTAGGCGCATTTCTTTTAAGCGAATTAATTGACTTCGTTTTATCTAGCTATGAAGGAAAAATAACTTTTACAAATATCGTTACTTTCTGCGATTCGCAAGTCGTATTGCACTGACTTTTATCCCCTCCTAATCGCTGGCAAACCTTTGTTGGAAATCGAGTCAGTAGAATCCAAGAAATCATTCCCTCAAACTCGTGGCGCTACATTCCTTCTGCTTTGAATGCAGCCGATATTGCGTCACGAGGGGCCACCCCTTCACAGCTCATGTCACATGACATGTGGTGGAACGCACCGTCGTTTTTGTGGTCTCCCGAAAACGAATGGCCCGATTTTCATAAATCAAAAATGCCGATTGATTTCGGAGATATTAATCTGGAGGAAAAGTCAAAGGTCTGTTGCAATGCGATAATTGATGTCAACTTCTTAGATCAGCTTCTTATCAAATATTCATCTATATCAAAAATTCAACGTATCATTTGTTATGTCCCTCGAATTGTTAACTTTTTTCAAAACCATTCCTATCAAAAACCCACTAAGCCGCCGGACCAAAAAGTTATTTTTGAGAATATTGTTTTCCTACCACCGGTGAGATGCAAAGTGCGTTATACCTTCTTATCAAACGCGTTCAAGGTTCTTGTTTTTCTGAGCTTTTTTCCGCGTTATCTAAGGATCAACCAATACCGAAACCTTTACGAAAACTTTCACCTTTTCTTGATGAAAATAATATCATTAGAGTCGGTGGCAGATTACAAAAATCTGACCTTTTGTCTTATTCTGCAAAACACCCCGTCTTACTTTCGAGTAACCATCGTTTAACTACTCTTATCGAGTCCGCTCATCGACAATATCTTCATCCTGGGTTTAAAACATTACATAATCTGCTTTTACAGCAATTGTGGATATTATCTGCCAGACGGGCAATTCAAAGAACCATATCCAAGTGCTTGCAATGTTTTAGAATCAACCCTTAACCCTATAGACCGCCCATAATAAGTTCACTTCCCGCTCATCGAATCAATCAACTTAAACCTTTTTCGAGTGTAGCTATCGACTTTTGTGGACCTTTCGAGTATTTGCATACGCTACAACAGCGACACAAATGGGCTGATTCGCCCCCAAATATCAAGTTAAATGATTTGGTTATCATAACAAGTGATCACATTCAATCACCTTTGGAATGGCCGGTCGGTCGGGTCATCGAACTGCATCCCGGCGGGGACGGTCAGGTGCGTGTTGCGACGGTACAAACGGTTACCGGTGTTTATAAACGGCCAGTTGTAAAACTGTGCCTCTTGCCAAATTAAAAGTAATTTTAATTTTCTATCTTTTACCGGGTATTACAATAGGTTTTTTTATTTTTATTTTTTTTTGAATTTTTTGTTTGTTTGTTTTGCCTTTTTCGGGATTTCGTTATCTCTAAATAAACTTACGATACTTATCTGTTTTCATTCATTTATATTTATCGTTCGATTCTTTTTCTTATATCTATATCTGTCCGATTGAGATTCTAAAATTGTGTGTTTTGGAGGGCAGTTATGTTAGCTCCCGCTAAATTTCGCGGTTATATATTTTTAAAACCACACAATTGTATGAAGGACAGAGCGCATTTCGCGTATTTGGACATGCGCACCAACAACCAGGGAGATCCTTGTCGACCGCCTCGAGAAATTGGCGTGTTAATTTCGTTCTCCAACTATTTCAAATATCTACACCTGAAAGTGCTCGATTTTTGTGTACTGAAGCATAGAACTAGAAACTTCAACCCTTCAGCTACGTGGTGACATCATTAGATCCATCAGGGGCCCCTTGGAAGTGGAGAATTTGGCTGCAAAAGAGGTGAGTGCATTTGTTCTGATTACCGTTGTGTGCCACCAATATTTTACCTATGGACGTTTTGATTATTTCGTAATTTCATATCAATATTTATGTTTGTTCGCGCTATCAATAATTAAAATTTATACAGGCAATTGCATTTAACGTTTTTCTAACCGTGGACTAACATAAAGCATTCTAAAAAAAGTAATAAATAACACGTACTATTCTTACTCCCCTTTAAATAGGATAGTTTTGTGATTTCTAATAGGATCTATTATTGTGGAAGACCAATCAGCAAGATCATGTTTTTAACCAACAAAGCCATATTTATTTCCATCTTTAAGCGGAAATCTAAAACAAAAAAAAGAGTATGAATTTTATATTAAAAACAAACAAAACCTACGCCTGTGGATACCTACTTGTCGTCAATTGGCATATAAATCAGTTAATTAAAAATAAATCCTATTTACTGTTTGTTTATAAAGCAATCAGTTTCCACAGAACAAAAAGTTTATACAATGAATACGTTTTTTTTCTTGAAGCTATATTTCTACCTTTAAATATTTACCTTTAAAGCGTTATTCCTGATGACTTTTTATTCACTTCGACTCTTGCAACCAAAACACCATTATGATGCCACAAAAATACCCGCTTATTTAGGTCCGTATTAGTACAAAATCACAAAAACTAAACCTTGTTTGGTCAATGTTTTTCCCAAAACATGGCGTCCCCTTGATTTTTGGGCACAGTTTCTGCCATAGATAAACGACCGCGGTTCAGTCCGGTTGTTTCTGCGACGGTCTGTAATACAATGCTACGTAGGGCGTCGGATCGGTTCGGTCGGCGGCTCACACGTAGGGGAGAGCGGGGCTGGTTGGGCATAGGGGCACGTTGAGACACTCCTATTAACTCTACAATTAGACGTCAGATGCCAGTGCCACCCACGTGGCAAAGTCGCCTTTGCTTTAGTCTGCAGTGAGAATCTGTGAGGTGTGTATCTCCAAGGAACACATTTTGACCTATTTTTTTTGACTCTGTAACGAAATAGCGCGTATCAAAATAGCGCGTATCAAAACAGCGCTTTTTAAAACAGCGCGAATCAAAATAGCGCGTGTTCAAAATAGCGCGTATCAAAATAGCTCGTATCAAAATAGCGCGTGATCAGAATAGCGCGTATCAAAATAGCGCATATTAAAATAGCGCGTATCAGGTCTGCTTAAGTATATTCACCTACAGTTTGAGCAAGGTGAGATAAGTTATACTTACTTAACCGTTAAATAAACCGATGGCTTGCTATACTTAACACAACTTATACAGTTCGACTAAGGGGTCTCTTTCTAACATATTTAAAAAAAAAACTTCCCTGGCTTCTTTTCCGAGATCCTAGAGGGTGTGTAACCAAACCGAACCGAACCGGACGGAACCGAACCGAACCAAACCCAAACATTTTTTCCAGTAACTCCCTGACCTTTTTCCATCAAAAAAAATGTCACCAAGTCACAGGTCAGAATAGAAACCTACCAAAATAAAGATCGGGAAGCTAATTTAGGGAAACAATTTTTTGAAAAAATGTTTCGGTTTGGTCCGGTTCATTTCAGCTCGGTGCGGTTTGAATCGGTTCGGTTCGGTTCGGTTTGGTTACACCCTGTAGGATCCCGGGAAAAAAGTCAGGAAATATTTTTTTTGTTAATATATTAGAAAGAGACCCCTTACTCGAACTATTTTGTAACAGCGACGTTTGTAATGGCGATGTTTCAAAACGTGGCATTTTTAGACGCGCTATTTTAAGACGCGCTATTATGAACACACGCTATTTTAACCACGCGCTATTTTGGTACGCGCTATTTTGAATACGCGCTTTTTTGAACACGTGCTATTTTGATACGCGCTGTTTTGATACGCGCTATTTTGATACGCGTTATTTTGAACACACGCCATTATGATACGCGCTATTTTGATCACGCTCCGTTGTGATACGCGCTATTTTGATACGCGCTATTTTGAACACTCGCTCAAATGAGCGCGCTATTTTGAACACGCGCTCAAATGAGCGCGCTATTTTGATACGCGCTATTTTGATACGCGCTATATCATTACAAAGCCATTTTTTTTTGGACCTCGTGAGTAACTTTTTGTTATTTTGGAAAACATTTTACAGATTGTTTTATTACGAATGCCCCCATTCGGTTTTTTATAGTTAACTTTACATATCTAGACAGAGTTTAATGAAATTATAACGATGCTAATATTGACGCAAACATGGTTGCCGATTCTCTCAATTTTGTATGTAGGTGTGGGGCTAGTTGAGCCAAAAAGTTCAGGGCACGTTGGGCCATCGGCCCAGCTAACCCCATACATTTTCTAAAAACATTTTTTTTATTTTATGGTTAAAATCAGCATGCGTACTTATGATGGACTAAAAATCACGTCATGTAGGAATTCTCGCCCTAAACAAATGTTTTAGATTGTCCGCCTCTTGAAGACTTTTTTTTTTTATTTGTCAAACACACTGTGTTTTTTTTTATTACAATCTAGTCAGTAAGACTAATTAGCAATTTTGTTTTAACTTAATTTACTAGAAAAGTCAGATTTAAACTTAGGGTTCACTCAACAGTTCTCCCCGCTTTGTTTAGTCTGTAACTCACAATTGTGTTGTGTTTATAGCATTATTTTGTTTTATGTGTAATTCACTTAGTTTACTAGCTCAAACGGCTTCACTCTTTTTAGTCGTCGAACTAGCATAGTATTGTCTAGAAGCTGAATTGCTTCCACATTCACATGCCGATGGAGTCTATCTTCATGGCTTTTTGCGTACTTTTTTATAGTCTCTGCTACAGTTTCGATTTTTAGATCTCGATGAAGGTCACTATTTCGAACGTACCAAGGTGCATTCACAATGTTTCTTAATACTTTATTTTGAAATCTCTGTACAACTAGAATGTTACTCTCTTTAGCACAACCCCATAGTTGAATACCATATGTCCATACTGGTTTCAGTATTTGTCTATAAAGCAGTAACTTATTATGAATTGTTAAATTGGACTTCCTTCCAATTAGCCAGTTCATTTTTCTATACCTTGTCTCAAGTTCTTCTTTTTTTTTCTTAACATGTGCTTTCCAGCGCAATTTGGCATCAAGTGTCATACCTAGATATTTTGCCTGATTCGAATATGGTACTGGAATGTTGTTAATTGTTATTTGTATGTGATTTATATTTTTGTTTGTAAAATCAACATGAATTGATTTGGTTTCATTTAATTTTATTCGCCACTTTGTGGTCCAACTGTGAATTTGGGTGACTGCATCCTGAAGTTTTTCTATGCATTTTTCAATAGATTTTTCTACCGTCAATAAACCAGTATCATCGGCAAATGTTGCTAAGTGACAATTTTCTGGCTTTGGGATATCACAAGTGAATAATAAGTATAGATAAGGGCCTAGTACGCTACCCTGGGGCACGCCTGCTTGAATTTCTCTTAAATTTGAGTATGAGTGTTCCTGTTTTACTCTAAAATGTCTATCAGATATGTATGATTCCAAAATATCCGAATATTGTTTTGGCAGAAACCTGTTTAGTTTAAAATTAAGGCCTTCATGCCAAACTTTGTCAAATGCTTGTGCTACATCTAGAAAAACTGCAGAACAAACTTTTCCCTCTTCTAGTGCTTTTTCTATTATATTAGTAATTCTGTGTACTTGATCTATCGTGGAATGCTTGTCTCGAAAACCAAATTGATGAGATGGAATAATTTCTTGTCTTTCTATGATGGGTTTTATTCTTTTAAGCAATAATTTTTCATAGAGCTTGGATATAATTGGCAGCAAAGATATTGGCCTGTAAGATGACACGTCATGGAGTGGTTTTCCCGGTTTTGGAATCATGATAACTTCTGCAACTTTCCACAGTTTAGGTACATACCTAAGCCTAAAAGACGCATTAATTAGGTTGCATAGTTTTACGATAGCTTTTCTGGGGAGTTGTTTTATGACTACCCCGTTAATAAGATCATACCCTGGGGCTTTTTTCGAATTAATATTTTTGATTTCTGTTAATATTTCTTTTGGTGATGTAAGCTTAATATGGTCCTCGATTTGATGGGGTTCATTTAAATGAAAGTGTTCATCTGGTGCTTCGTGGGGCTGAAATGTTTTTTCTAAATGACTTGCAAAAATATCTGCTTTTTCTTCGTTACTCCTTGCCCACTGGTTGTTAGATTTTCGTATGGGTGGAATTTGGATAATTGGTCTTTTAAAATCTTTGGTTGCTTTCCAAAGGGAATAGTTGGTATTTTTATCATCTGTAAGTTCATTAAGAAAATGGTTAATAGATTCATTTTTTATTACTAGAATTTCTCGCCTAATGCGCTGCGTCATGTTGTTGAGATTTGTTTTGTCCCGAGGATCACGGCTTTGTTGCCACTTTCTTCTTAGTTTCCTTTTTTCCAATATAAGGTCTCTAATTTCCATTGGATAGTTTTTTCCCTTAAAAATTCTCTTTGGTTTTGGACTGTTTTCCCAAGCTGCTTGTTGAATATTTGTAACAAAATAATCAACTTCTTTATCGATTTGTTCTGGCGTTTGCAATGGTACTGATAGGTTTATTTTTTCTGACAGACTTTGTTTAAAACTAATCCAGTCAGTCAGTTTATTAACTAGTGAGATATTTGCTTCTTTCTTTATTATGTTTTTACTAAGAGTTAGAATAATAGGTGAATGATCTGAGTGTAAATCAAAACTTTCTTCTATATCTACAAAACTTAAAGATATATTTTTTACTATAAAAAAATCAATTAGATCTGGAATTTTTCCTGGATCTGTTGGATAGTATGTGGGCTTACCAGTTGATATCGGCTCACATTGATATTCACTAATAGCTTGCAAAAGTTCTTTTCCTTTAGAATTCGTCAGTCTAGATCCCCAGTAGGTATTTTTTGCATTAAAGTCACCTCCAATTATAAAACGGTTTCCTAATTTTCTGAGAAAATTAAGATATTGATTTTTCTTTAGTAAGTGCCTTGGTGGTATATAGACAGCACTTATGACTAATGTATATGTTTTGGTTTTTACACTTACTAATGTAGCTTGAATCTCTATGGTTTTATATCCCATCTCCTCATAGTGTGATATATTTTCTTTAATTATTACAGCACTTCCCCCATGTGCAGTATTGCTAGGGTGAGTTGTATGATACACTTTATAACCTTTAAATTTAATGTGAGACTGGTTAGTGAAATGCGTTTCTGACACAAGACAGACGTCAATTTTTTCTATGTCTAGAATAACTTGCAAGTCTTGCTGATGTTGCAAGAGACCATTGGCATTCCAAGCTAGGATTCTAAGATTACTGACCATTTTGAGGCATATTGGTAGCTCCGTTATTGCTACTTTCTAGTTTAGTTAATCGCTCATCAAGTTTGTTCAATTTCTCCAAAATTAATTGTAGTGTTTGTTCCATAGTATTTTGACTACTGATATTAATATCAGGTATAGTAGCTGTGGCTGCTACTTGACTGTATGTCCTTGTCACAGAGTTTTGTGTGACTGTGTTTCTTGTCTGTTGGTTTTGTCTATTTGTACTCACGTTTGGTATGAGATTCGGTTTCTTAGGTTTATTTTTTAATTTTTGTATTTCCTTAGCAACAAGGCATCCTCTGTAGTTAGCAGGATGCTTGCCTCCACAGTGGATGCATTTTGGCTCAGATTCTTTTGGTTTGGGGCATTCTATAGTAAGATGTTTCCCCGTGCATTTTACGCAACGTGGTTCTTTAGCGCAATATTTTTGCGTGTGTCCATAAGATTGGCATCTTTTGCATTGAGGGACTAACTTTGAGGTTTTTAGTGCTTTTATTTCCACTTCAATCCCAAGGATACTGGAAATTTCAAAAATTTTGTTGATATCTTCATCGTGGCTAAATGTGAGCATAAACATGTTAAGAGGTTGTCTTGTTCTCCATTTAAGTTTGTTGCTGGCCTCCAGTGCCTTAAAACCTTTTTTTTGTAGATCAGCTACAATTTTTTGTGGGTCACATGAGAAGTGTAGCCTATTCGCTATTACTCTAATTGGCCTTATTTGTTTGTTTTCGTATGAGTGCCATTGATGCTTTATTTCATTAAGCATTTTAGTAACCAGCCGATAGCTGTCTGCGTCTTGTACATTTATTTTAATATTTTCGTTATTTAAAACTTTTATTTTAACTCCTTGTATGATATTTAACTTTTCATAAATATCATTAAAATTATTTACGCCATTTACCATAATCGGTGGAGGTAATGGAGCTTTTTGGGGGTTCTTCATTTTGTGTTTTATTGGAGGGCTCTCCAGTGCCCGAGCTTTGTTGTGGTGGTGAGAGTGAATATCCATTCGACGTTTTTTCCAACCTTTTCCTTTTTGTCTGATCCACTCAGTTTCTCTTGCCAGATCGTCCTCATCAGTAATGTAGTCCATGTCAGACTCTTCTTTTTAGTGACTTTTGTCTCTAAATCTGCAAATTTCCTTTGCATACTTTCCAGTTGACTTCGCAAATAATCCACTTGTACACTAAGTGAATTTTTTTCGTTTTGGGATTTTTTCCATTCGCTATATAAAACTTCTTCATTTTGTGTTCTAGCATGGCTATCCTGAAATAATTCGGCATTATCCATTTTTTCTTGATTTTGTTTGGGCTTTTCGCTAATTTTTAAAACAAGTTTCACAGGTGATGGTACACTTTTTTTGCTTTTAAACATGATATATTATTTATAATACACATTGTATATAGATTTTTAACACAGGTATTTCGCGCGCGAGGTTTATTGTAAACAAAACAAACTTCGACTTTGACCTCGTTAGTACTATCATGCAGGTACGATGCAATATAACCGTACTGAACTGCGATCGAACGAATACTGTCTTGAAGACTGCGACGACTTGCGCCTGTAGTTATTTATCAAAGTTACCTTTGGCAACGCTGAAACGCTTTATTGCGGTCTCTTATTAATATATGCTATATTCTATCTGTTTTTATCCTCTTATGGAAATTAGGCCCCCTAGATGTGGACTTGTTCACGCGGTATCTTTGTTAGTCTTGGAGATATAAAGCTAATTTCTTCACAATCTTGATTGGTGTTCTCTTGCAAACAAATCTGTAAAAATAAGTTATTGGCAGAAGTTATAATCCAAAGATTGTGAAAAAACAGTAAAAAAGCCGCCGTTTATTTATTTATGACATCACACAGACCCTTCAACTCAAATTTGAGGCAAACACCCAGTGACTTAAAATTGTGTGATCTATTATTACCAATCGATATAGGGAAATTTTAAAAATTCGTGCTTTTCCGAAAGCTGGCGAAAGAAAGACCAAGAATATCAACCGAAGAAAATGGTCAACAGCTATACTAACTAAAACTACGGTTAAAGAAGAGTTGGAACGTGAAAAAAGTAAAAAAAAAACCAAAATCTGTAACCAAAAATGTCTTCAAGGAAAAGAAGCATAGAAAAACTACTCAGAAAAGGATACTGTAAGATGACAGCGATGTTGAAGAGGAAACATTTTGTCTAATCTGCATGGAACCATTCCACCACACTGTTTAACTTACAAGTTTTGGGCCCATGAAACATGTGCTGATGCAGGGTACTTATGTTTGCTAAAACCGTAATTCCGATTCAGACTAGAGCAAGAATTAGGTTACTTTATATTTTTTGTTTTTTAAGAAAGTTAAAGTTTAGTATTTTATTATTATCAATAAAAATAAACTAAGAATTTCCTGTTATTTTATGTTGCATATATACAGTTCCTAATTATTCAACCATGCCCAACTTGCCCCATCGTATGGCCCAACTTACTCCGTGGGTGGGGTTAGTTGGGCCGCTTGCAAGAGTGCTAGAAAAAAGTGTTTTTTAAGTTTGAATGCATAGTTTTAAAAACCAATATTGGCCTTAAACATATTATAATTGTAAAACTGTAAGTAATATAGCAATGCTTTTATTTACATTTATGTAAAAAGTGGCTCAACTAGCCCCGCTCTCCCCTACAAAATGTCAACCGAAACGTCACGATCTACGCGCGACTAGGCCCGAGCCGAGACGGTACAAAGTTATATTGCTCGATAATATCGCTTGTTAATAGTAACCAAATTTGTTGTGAACTTTACGAGGTTATTAATAGAAACCAATTCAGACCGTTATAATAACAAAATCACGCCATAACATTATACAAAAAATGTTTGTTGTAATAAACACAAAGAAATATTTGCCAATATTAAGAGTATATTTATATTTGGGAAATTTTAAGTATTAATAACAAAGACGTTCTGTTACCTTAAAAGAAAGAGTATTTTGGTTATGGTTAATATAAGGCAATTAATATTTAAAAAAACAACAAATTATTAAAAAAACAAATGAAATATTATTTATAACTAAACACTTTAAAAAACGTTTGTTACCAATAATTAATGATATTTGCTTTTAATATTTTTTATAAGCACAACAAAAATCAGGTTTACCAAATATTTGTTAATAATAAAATCGTTTTTTGTTCAGTGTAACTTAGTGTAGTGTAATAAAAGTAAAAGTGGAACTAAATTTCTAGAATTTTTAATTTTTAATATAATTCAACAACAAAAACAACAACAAACTTGCCGATTCTTGGATACCAAAGCATACACTTTTGGGAAAATTACATAATTACATTCTATTTAAGTTTGGTTGTCAGAAGTTATAATTAAATAGATATTTGAGAAATAATGATAACGCACATTATATAGAAAAAAAAATTTCAATTAAATTTACAGTATTTTATTAATAACTTTTTAATTAAGAAGAAAAAGTCATGACAGTTTTTATTTATATATCAATTTATTTATGGATTGCCGGTACTGTATACTATGCGTATCTTTTAAAAATTATTTTTTTACTATAACTCACCTACGCGTCGCTTTATTTTGTTCTTCTTTCACGAATTTAGTTAGCAGAAAAATATTAAAATTTTGTCTAATTATTAACCGACATTGTAGTTTTGGTAACAACAAAGTTAACAATATTACCGACTTTAATTTGAATACCCTGTATGTTTTAAAGTCTCTAACTTACAGCTACATAGGTGATTAATATTTTAACTTTCTACTGTATATTTTCTAATGGTATAAGTGCTGGGACTAACGTGTAACGTATTTAAAAAAAAATTATACGGACACAAGAAACACCCTGTTTTTTCTTACAATTATAAAGCTAAGTAAAACAATGTACACCGCGCAAAAAAGGCACTCTTTTAGTTATAACTAGTAGTAAAATTAAGAAGGTATCTTGATCTGCATAACGGGTATAACTAAAAGTTTGAGAATACTACTTTTTACATGATTTTTATAATATCACCTTGTATCTATCAGCATATTACAAAATTAAACTAACTTAAATTTTGTGTCATGAGCTGTAATATGCCAACAAATTGTGCCAAGTTTCGTTGCAAAATTCTTATTAACGCAGTAGCTACCATAAATAATGTACAAAAATAGTAAAAATGACAGCAAAGTTGTTGTGGCCCGGTAATACGTTAAGAAAATGCTAATAATGTAGCACTTATTACAGAAATAGAGTGCGATAAATGGTTTATACATGAAAATATAGTAATTGCAATGACATGTTTATTTGAATTTTCACCACTGAAATAAAAAATTACGAAAAAACTTTATTGTCTAGTTACTTTTTAACACTCTGTATAAAATATTGTATTTAAGAAAATAAAAGCTATACTACTATTGTTGCAAAGTGCTGACTTTGGGTTTTCGATAGTGATTTGTAACGTCGTCATAAAAAAAAATACTTAAAATGATCATAAAAATTTTACTTATTTTTAAAAACAGCCTGCATTTTTAACAGTTCAAACTAATTTTTATTTTCTTTTCGTAAAATATAAATAAAAGCTAAATATCTTTTATTTTGTATATATTTTTTGAAAATATCCTTACGTCTAAGAAATCCACATACTTGTTCATCTTTTTAGATTTTTTTAGTTTAAAATTATTAAATAAAACCCCCCTGTACTCCGACCCTGTATATGTCAAACTCGTCCGGGAATTTTTATTTAGAAGAGAAACAATTTGTTTATGTCTTCATTAGATTTTAGCACCTTATCTTGCATAATTAAGCTCCTGAATTTTTTTTTTCTACTAAATACACACACCATAAATTTCTAAAAAAAAAATATATGTATTTTTTATTTCTTGGAAGAAATTAAAGCAATATATTTTATTTTTCACTTAAAATAAAAGTGTATATGTTCTTATAATCGGTGCCAAGCTTCATTGCTCTAGCTTTACATTTGAATTTTATACAGAATTTTAATGAGATAGATGCAATTAAAAATAAAACACCTTGTATATTTGCTCTGCACTGGGTTCCGGATGAGCACCACTTCGTGACATAATAATATAGTGTCGTACTATATTCGCGCCTGGTTTCATTACGGTACGCAAAAATGCAGACAAAAGTGGCTTAGGCTCCAGACTATGATCAATTAAAGAAGTTATGCTATACTTACTTAATGTACTGATTTCGACCTTCCAGGAGGACAGGAAGGATATAGGTAATTTAAAAATCCCGCCCAAATTTATTTACTGTTTACATCCTATAATTCCATACTGGAATGTGGAATTGGCAACATAGTAAAGAGCTGACACTCTCCCTAACGCTACGGTTGTTAAGTACTTATACGTTATTCGGGAATCTGGTATTCCTATAGACGCCATCTCTTTACTGTGGGTAAAAATTGTTTTTTGAAGACGTTATATAGTTATCTGGTAAGTTTTTAAGCTGTAGAATTGTAAAATGAATGTTAATTCCAATAACCTGTGATCAGATTGGAATTTAAGCTTAGATTGTGGTAAAAAGTAGTCCATTTACTGCAAGCCCTTAGACAAAAAAATTATCTTGTTTCTTCATACTTCTTATATATTTTTATGTTTAAAAGATTAATATAATGTCAGTTTTAGAGGTATATTACAAGCAAGAACAACTAAGATATAATCTCTTTTTTTATAATGGTAGTTCTTCATTGGCATTTTATCATTTAAACTAATGTAAATATGTCATGACGTAACCGCCAAAATAAATAAAAATAATCTATATTAATAAAAAAATTTGAAAACTATAAAAGAAGTAGAAAAAGTCAGCCACCAGGATGGTCTCTATGTTGGTTGTTTACATTTAGTTCATAGATATAGAAAATTGCATAGATCTCGCTTCGACTACTGCGCATGGGCGATAGAATATTGGACACCATTTTTTTACAGATCTTGAGTACAAGCCGTTACCTCGAGAGTTCCAAATGGTGAACGAGCATAGTACAAGCTTTCTCCCCTATAGGCCGCATTGAACAAGTAGCGGAATTTCCCAACGCATTCGCCAAAAAGTTATACTTTTATTGAGATCAATGGCTTCAATGTTTAGTCATTTGTTTAGCTCTACCATGCTCTCTTTCAAATCGTTCCTGTCAACGTTGGCCTTGTTAAATCTGTGAAAAAAAGACAGATTTAAAAATCTTTTTTTGCATTATTTTGTTTTCTTTTTCTGTGATTTTCTAACGAATGCACTACTTTTTATTTTTATAAAGCTTCTAATGGTAGACTGTATTATATTTCTCACATAAAAAGAAAATAAAAAGAACAGGAAAAAATATCGTATTTAAGATAACATGACGTGCAATATTTCTTTAGGCACCTTTTTTCTCGAGTCCTCTATCAATTCTTATTGTTATTTTTTTTTTAGAGAAAACAAAACATTTACTTTATTCTACTCGTCATGCTGCGCCACCAAAGTTTTCTCTTAGGAGGTAGAACACATAATTAGAGATGGTATTTTTACCATGTTTTTTCTGTATTAGGAAAGTATGGCTACTGGAAATATTTTTAGGGAGTGCCTCCTTGACTACTCCGGCTCTGCCACCATGAATTTAATTGAAAACTGAATTGTGACAGAAAGCGTGTGTGTGTTACCTAGTCAGGGGGTATCAAAACAGACGGGCCACGATCCTCCACTTTGTTGACGTCACATCTGGGGCTGATTTTTTTTATGGATGCGTCACGTTCATGAATATTTGATTTTTTTTTAAATAAAGCCGGTTTTAAGATTGTTTTTACTATATTCTTGAAGAACAATTTTTTAGCTCACACATATACTATACTATAGTAGTGTGAGCTATGGTGATCCTATTTTTTTCGAGAAAAAAAAAGTTGCTCCGATTTCAAAATTTTTTATATATCTTTGCGTTTCAGATGATTTTGAAACTTTTTTGTTGCGCCGTCTGTCTGTCTGTCTGTATGTCTGTATGTCTGTATGTCTGTATGTCTGTATGTCTGTATGTCTGTATGTCTGTATGTCTGTATGTCTGTATGTCTGTATGTCTGTATGTCTGTATGTCTGTATGTCTGTATGTCTGTATGTCTGTATGTCTGTATGTCTGTATGTCTGTATGTCTGTATGTCTGTATGTCTGTATGTCTGTATGTCTGTATGTCTGTATGTCTGTATGTCTGTATGTCTGTATGTCTGTATGTCTGTATGTCTGTATGTCTGTATGTCTGTATGTCTGTATGTCTGTATGTCTGTATGTCTGTATGTCTGTATGTCTGTATGTCTGTATGTCTGTATGTCTGTATGTCTGTATGTCTGTATGTCTGTATGTCTGTATGTCTGTATGTCTGTATGTCTGTATGTCTGTATGTCTGTATGTCTGTATGTCTGTATGTCTGTATGTCTGTATGTCTGTATGTCTGTATGTCTGTATGTCTGTATGTCTGTATGTCTGTATGTCTGTATGTCTGTATGTCTGTATGTCTGTATGTCTGTATGTCTGTATGTCTGTCTGTCTGTCTGTCTGTCTGTCTGTCTGTCTGTCTGTCTGTCTGTCTGTCTGTCTGTCTGTCTGTCTGTCTGTCTGTCTGTCTGTCTGTCTGTCTGTCTGTCTGTCTGTCTGTCTGTCTGTCTGTCTGTCTGTCTGTCTGTCTGTCTGTCTGTCTGTCTGTCTGTCTGTCTGTCTGTCTGTCTGTCTGTCTGTCTGTCTGTCTGTCTGTCTGTCTGTCTGTCTGTCTGTCTGTCTGTCTGTCTGTCTGTCTGTCTGTCTGTCTGTCTGTCTGTCTGTCTGTCTGTCTGTCTGTCTGTCTGTCTGTCTGTCTGTCTGTCTGTCTGTCTGTCTGTCTGTCTGTCTGTCTGTCTGTCTGTCTGTCTGTCTGTCTGTCTGTCTGTCTGTCTGTCTGTCTGTCTGTCTGTCTGTCTGTCTGTCTGTCTGTCTGTCTGTCTGTCTGTCTGTCTGTCTGTCTGTCTGTCTGTCTGTCTGTCTGTCTGTCTGTCTGTCTGTCTGTCTGTCTGTCTGTCTGTCTGTCTGTCTGTCTGTCTGTCTGTCTGTCTGTCTGTCTGTCTGTCTGTCTGTCTGTCTGTCTGCCTGCCTGCCTGTCTGTCTGTCTGTCTGTCTGTCTGTCTGTCTGTCTGTCTGTCTGTCTGTCTGTCTGTCTGTCTGTCTGTCTGTCTGTCTGTCTGTCTGTCTGTCTGTCTGTCTGTCTGTCTGTCTGTCTGTCTGTCTGTCTGTCTGTCTGTCTGTCTGTCTGTCTGTCTGTCTGTCTGTCTGTCTGTCTGTCTGTCTGTCTGTCTGTCTGTCTGTCTGTCTGTCTGTCTGTCTGTCTGTCTGTCTGTCTGTCTGTCTGTCTGTCTGTCTGTCTGTCTGTCTGTCTGTCTGTCTGTCTGTCTGTCTGTCTGTCTGTCTGTCTGTCTGTCTGTCTGTCTGTCTGTCTGTCTGTCTGTCTGTCTGTCTGTCTGTCTGTCTGTCTGTCTGTCTGTCTGTCTGTCTGTCTGTCTGTCTGTCTGTCTGTCTGTCTGTCTGTCTGTCTGTCTGTCTGTCTGTCTGTCTGTCTGTCTGTCTGTCTGTCTGTCTGTCTGTCTGTCTGTCTGTCTGTCTGTCTGTCTGTCTGTCTGTCTGTCTGTCTGTCTGTCTGTCTGTCTGTCTGTCTGTCTGTCTGTCTGTCTGTCTGTCTGTCTGTCTGTCTGTCTGTCTGTCTGTCTGTCTGTCTGTCTGTCTGTCTGTCTGTCTGTCTGTCTGTCTGTCTGTCTGTCTGTCTGTCTGTCTGTCTGTCTGTCTGTCTGTCTGTCTGTCTGTCTGTCTGTCTGTCTGTCTGTCTGTCTGTCTGTCTGTCTGTCTGTCTGTCTGTCTGTCTGTCTGTCTGTCTGTCTGTCTGTCTGTCTGTCTGTCTGTCTGTCTGTCTGTCTGTCTGTCTGTCTGTCTGTCTGTCTGTCTGTCTGTCTGTCTGTCTGTCTGTCTGTCTGTCTGTCTGTCTGTCTGTCTGTCTGTCTGTCTGTCTGTCTGTCTGTCTGTCTGTCTGTCTGTCTGTCTGTCTGTCTGTCTGTCTGTCTGTCTGTCTGTCTGTCTGTCTGTCTGTCTGTCTGTCTGTCTGTCTGTCTGTCTGTCTGTCTGTCTGTCTGTCTGTCTGTCTGTCTGTCTGTCTGTCTGTCTGTCTGTCTGTCTGTCTGTCTGTCTGTCTGTCTGTCTGTCTGTCTGTCTGTCTGTCTGTCTGTCTGTCTGTCTGTCTGTCTGTCTGTCTGTCTGTCTGTCTGTCTGTCTGTCTGTCTGTCTGTCTGTCTGTCTGTCTGTCTGTCTGTCTGTCTGTCTGTCTGTCTGTCTGTCTGTCTGTCTGTCTGTCTGTCTGTCTGTCTGTCTGTCTGTCTGTCTGTCTGTCTGTCTGTCTGTCTGTCTGTCTGTCTGTCTGTCTGTCTGTCTGTCTGTCTGTCTGTCTGTCTGTCTGTCTGTCTGTCTGTCTGTCTGTCTGTCTGTCTGTCTGTCTGTCTGTCTGTCTGTCTGTCTGTCTGTCTGTCTGTCTGTCTGTCTGTCTGTCTGTCTGTCTGTCTGTCTGTCTGTCTGTCTGTCTGTCTGTCTGTCTGTCTGTCTGTCTGTCTGTCTGTCTGTCTGTCTGTCTGTCTGTCTGTCTGTCTGTCTGTCTGTCTGTCTGTCTGTCTGTCTGTCTGTCTGTCTGTCTGTCTGTCTGTCTGTCTGTCTGTCTGTCTGTCTGTCTGTCTGTCTGTCTGTCTGTCTGTCTGTCTGTCTGTCTGTCTGTCTGTCTGTCTGTCTGTCTGTCTGTCTGTCTGTCTGTCTGTCTGTCTGTCTGTCTGTCTGTCTGTCTGTCTGTCTGTCTGTCTGTCTGTCTGTCTGTCTGTCTGTCTGTCTGTCTGTCTGTCTGTCTGTCTGTCTGTCTGTCTGTCTGTCTGTCTGTCTGTCTGTCTGTCTGTCTGTCTGTCTGTCTGTCTGTCTGTCTGTCTGTCTGTCTGTCTGTCTGTCTGTCTGTCTGTCTGTCTGTCTGTCTGTCTGTCTGTCTGTCTGTCTGTCTGTCTGTCTGTCTGTCTGTCTGTCTGTCTGTCTGTCTGTCTGTCTGTCTGTCTGTCTGTCTGTCTGTCTGTCTGTCTGTCTGTCTGTCTGTCTGTCTGTCTGTCTGTCTGTCTGTCTGTCTGTCTGTCTGTCTGTCTGTCTGTCTGTCTGTCTGTCTGTCTGTCTGTCTGTCTGTCTGTCTGTCTGTCTGTCTGTCTGTCTGTCTGTCTGTCTGTCTGTCTGTCTGTCTGTCTGTCTGTCTGTCTGTCTGTCTGTCTGTCTGTCTGTCTGTCTGTCTGTCTGTCTGTCTGTCTGTCTGTCTGTCTGTCTGTCTGTCTGTCTGTCTGTCTGTCTGTCTGTCTGTCTGTCTGTCTGTCTGTCTGTCTGTCTGTCTGTCTGTCTGTCTGTCTGTCTGTCTGTCTGTCTGTCTGTCTGTCTGTCTGTCTGTCTGTCTGTCTGTCTGTCTGTCTGTCTGTCTGTCTGTCTGTCTGTCTGTCTGTCTGTCTGTCTGTCTGTCTGTCTGTCTGTCTGTCTGTCTGTCTGTCTGTCTGTCTGTCTGTCTGTCTGTCTGTCTGTCTGTCTGTCTGTCTGTCTGTCTGTCTGTCTGTCTGTCTGTCTGTCTGTCTGTCTGTCTGTCTGTCTGTCTGTCTGTCTGTCTGTCTGTCTGTCTGTCTGTCTGTCTGTCTGTCTGTCTGTCTGTCTGTCTGTCTGTCTGTCTGTCTGTCTGTCTGTCTGTCTGTCTGTCTGTCTGTCTGTCTGTCTGTCTGTCTGTCTGTCTGTCTGTCTGTCTGTCTGTCTGTCTGTCTGTCTGTCTGTCTGTCTGTCTGTCTGTCTGTCTGTCTGTCTGTCTGTCTGTCTGTCTGTCTGTCTGTCTGTCTGTCTGTCTGTCTGTCTGTCTGTCTGTCTGTCTGTCTGTCTGTCTGTAACGACCAACGCGCATAACTCAAAAACTGCTTGGCCGATTTCAATGAAATTTGATACCTAGGCTGGGTCTTGGGTCGAGATGGTCCCATTTAAAAATGAACAAAATACACTGAACACAAACCAAATAAAAGGGTGGGGGATAGATTTCAAAAATTAGAGTTTATGTAAAAATATGGCGTGTGTGATATCAAACGAAAGGTAATTGAGTCTGGAGTTAAACAAAATACATTTTAATTTATTTAAAAAAAAAGGGTGGGGGTATATTTCAAAAATTAGAGTTGTGAAAATATGGCGTGTGTGATATCAAACGAAAGGTAATTGAATAATTGAATCCGGAGTTTAACAAAATACATTTTAGTTTTTGTTTTATTTAAGGGTGGGGGTGGATTTCAAAAATTTGAGTTAAAGTCAAAACATGGCTTGTGTGGTATCAAACAAAAGGTAATTTAGTGTGGAGTTGAATAAAATATATTTCAGTTTTTAGTTATATTAGCTCACACGTACACTATAACTATAGTACCTAGTGTGAGCTTAGGGGCCCATATATTGGCAGAGTATTTTTAATGTATAGTAATCCTTAATTTTTCAGAGCCGCTTCATTTGGTCACACTCAAATTAAATTTAAAACAGAAGCGAATGTGACAAATACAGATGACAAAGTCAAATAAATGTCAAATATAACAGTTGGCATGCGGTACATGGCGGGAAATTTAAATTCAAAATAAGAAATGCTAAATTTTGAACATTTTAACCTTTTTATCATCTTGCATCCTTACAAAAGTTTGGTGGAATATGGGAATGGTGTCTGAAAATATTTCACTGAAATTTCGCCGAAATCTGTAGTGCCATTTTAAAAATATCATAAAAAAACGTCTGACCTCCCATAAGACCAAATGTAAAAATCAGCCCCCGGAGAACAGCTGATTTTTTCAGGGTCGTGGCCTCTATTTTTGTGTTGGCCTTGACCTAGTTTATTGACAATAGAGGGGTAGTCAATCAATAGACAAATTTAAAATAATAGTTTTAAGAATAATTTGAAAAAACACGAATAAAATTGACAAAAAAAAATATGTACCTACACAGTAAAAAACAGAATGTTAAATTTAAAAGTCGAAAGTGGTACATATAGGTCCACACTGATGCAAGTAAATTGACCACCGTCACCTTAGGGTTAAATGAGGTAAAAAGCATGTTTACATATAGTGCTGGTTTCAGGTAAATATAGTGTTAAACAAAATAATTCATAGGTTTATAATGATAATGAGAGTGCTAAACTTATTTAATAACTGCTAAAAATTACATAGACAATTTAGATAACAGAGTGTATATATTATAAGTATTATAGTAAAATACCTGTACCCCGTGTAAAAGTAACACAATAAATTAGTTAAAGTAACACTCAATCCGTTTATTCTATACAGCTAAGGAGACTAAATAATACACTACTAATTTGAAGAAATACACCCATTGAGTGTTAAGAGTATACGTACATAAAGGGTACATTGCACATTGATAGTGTAAAAACACACTAATAGGGTAAAAAAACACACTAAATAAATTACACTTTATTTTAATAAACAGCGTTTATTAAACATTTAAAATGTTTAAACATAGGTAAGTACATTATTAGCTCACACTACTACTATACGATAGTAGTGTGAGCTATAGTGATCCTAATTTTTTCGAGAAAAAAAAGTTGCTCCGATTTCAAAAATTTTTATATATCTTTGCGTTTCAGATGATTTTGAAACTTTTTTGTTGCGCCGTCTGTCTGTCTGTCTGTCTGTCTGTCTGTCTGTCTGTCTGTCTGTCTGTCTGTCTGTCTGTCTGTCTGTCTGTCTGTCTGTCTGTCTGTCTGTCTGTCTGTCTGTCTGTCTGTCTGTCTGTCTGTCTGTCTGTCTGTCTGTCTGTCTGTCTGTCTGTCTGTCTGTCTGTCTGTATGTCTGTCTGTCTGTAACGACCAACGCGCATAACTCAAAAACCGCTTGTCTGATTTTAATGAAATTTGGCACCTTGGCTGGATCTTGTGTCGAGATGGTCTCATTTAAAAATTAACAAAATCCACCGAGCACAAGCCAAATAAGAGGGTGGGGGTAGATTTCAAAAATTAGATTTATGTGAAAATATGGCGTGTGTGATATCAAACGAAAGGTAATTGAGTCTGGAGTTAAACAAAATTAATTTTATTTAAAAAAAAGGGTGGGGGTAGATTAAAAAAATTTGAGATTAAGTGAAAATATGGCATGTGTGATATCAAACGAAAGGTAATTAATTGGGTCTAGAGTTAAACAAAACATATTTTAGTTTTTTTTAACAAAGGGTGGGGGTAGATTTCAAAAATTCGAATTTAACTTAAAACATGGCTTGTGTGGTATCAAACGATAGGTAATTGAGTTTTTAGTTGAATAAAATATATTTCAGTTTTTAGTTATATTAGTTCACCCGTACTCTACATCTATAGAACCTAGTGTGAGCTTAGGTGCCCATATATTGGCAGACTATTTTTTAACTGGCTTAACAATAAATCATTGACAACTACAAATATTTGTTTTTTCAAAAATAAAACCCAATTCCGTAACAAAGACTTAAAAACAGTTAAAATTAAAAACTATTGACATGATTCTTAAATTATTATTTAACATGGTAGGTATATTATACTTTGCTCATTCACTTTAACATTTCACCATTTGGCCGTCCAAAGGTCACGAACGAACTTGTTTATTAATTTCCGCTGAGTTACTAAAACTATTTTGATATGACAACGACAAGATATTATATTCTTATAAAAGTGGGGAATCACGTGTTTTTAATACTAACGCAATATAGTTTATGCGCTACAGAGTACTTTAACCCGCACTTTGGGTTATACATTATAAATGAAATGCATTAGCATTGCACCAGTGTCAAATTCATCTAATTTACTCTGGATTGGTTAGATGTTAACGTTAGAGAGTAAAATTTATCGCTGTTTATATTAACACCCACATTTTTCGGAAGAGTGTAAAATCTTATATAAAATCATTTGCATGAGTGTTGAATTTAACACTCGCCAAATTTACATTGCAAGAAATGAATTTTACCAAGCAGAAAATTTTTACTGTGTACGCCAGCGCACAAGTAGTATTCGTATCATAAAACGGGACAAAATTAATTGTTGTGTTTTTTTGCAATTTCCTTGAATGCAAGACAAAGTTTGGTGATATTAAACTCTTTAGAATAAAAAATATATCTATGTAGGGTGTCCCACATGTTATGGATCAAACTGGGTGAGTTGATGGGGTTGGGGTGATAATAATAATGATATAATATTGTAATTCGGTTTTTAATAACTTACAAGTTATTTAATGTTTTTTATGTCAGGCGAGGATCTACGGTAAGGGGGAAAAGGGGAAATTTCCCCTCCCAAATCCAAAATTATAAACATATATTTAGTTTTGACACACAGAACACCCCTTCTCGTTTCTAAGCATAATTTTTTTGAAGACTAGCCATGGATATTCTTCCTCCCCAAATGAAATTCCTAGATCCGCCCCTGTTCATGTTGTTAATTTTTGATATGATATTACTTTTTAAAATTATTCGTCACCGTTTTATACAATTTTATTTTATAGGCGTATACTAAATTTTTGCTAAATCAAAAAATGGTTAGAAAACTATCCATTGCATGTAATGACAAATAATTTTAAAAAATAATTTTTATTGGAAGGCTTATGAATGTGCATTAAAAAAAGATTAAATAAATATACATATATTTTTAAGTTTTAATTTTATCAAGTAACTTAAAAGTATCAATAATCAGATTTGTTGAAGCTGGTTTTAAAAACATTTTTTAAGCTACGGAAAACAAATAGGGCTGTCTAACAAAACATATGATCAAATCCAAGATGTCTTCCATAGGACAAACAAACCGATTTCCCATAAGCCGTAATGTTAACAAAAACGTAAATTTTACAAAAACGATAAGAGCTTTAGTCTCAAAAATTAATCAGTTTTAAGAACAGATCCTTTGTGCATATGGGAAAAATGCGTTTTTCTTAAAAATATTAAACTAAAGCGAGAAAATCTGAAATAAAAGGGACCATGTATTCTTCAAAAAAGTAGGTTATGTTTTTGTTTATTTTGTTTTTTTTTTTAACTTTTTTTCTAGTTTTTTCACTTATTTTGAATTATTAGATGGGCGCACCAAGGGACGGGGGGGCTAGAGGCCCGGACCCCCCCCCAAACCACATATTTTTTTAGAGATTTTCCATATATTTCATGAATAAACAGAAAAAATAGCATAAAGTACATCATAAGACCTCTGGGGGCCCCCCAAAGGTATCGGGCCCCCAAAGGTTTTTGAAGTTTTTTGACCAATGAATCAATGAACTATCAGCCTTAGGTAGGGGAAAGTAGTTCTATTCAAAGAGCTCACTTCAAGGCTCACTTAACAGAGATGAAATTGAAATAGACTAAACTTTTCTCATCAGATTCAGGTTTTCTATTAGGATCTTTTGTTGTACTTGACTAAACCTTTTGCTAAGTAATAGGTCTTCTAGAGCGTTAAACTGTGAAAAATATTTCACTATGATTTTTAGGTTTAGACAAAGTTTAATTGTTTTAACCCTCCAGTAGTGACATGAAAAAGAGGCACAACTTATAGGTAGGTCAGTCCAACAGATCAATATGCACATATGAGTTCCAACCGAGGTTGGTCAAGCAAACTTCTAATATGTTTATTTAAAAAAATATAAGTAAACATTATATAAAAAAAAACTTGCAAAATTAAAATACAGTTTTTCCTTGTCATTGGCCTCACACACCGTACATCACCATGTGATTTTCCATGAACTATAATACATAGGGCTTAAGTACGGTCAAACCTAAGGTTCATCAGCTCACAACAGTAAGTACTGTTCAAATTTTACAACAGTACAATATTCGCTGTTGTATTACTACTGTTACTATTACTTTTATTACTGTTTTTTTGTAACAATATTTGCTCAATTATGTATCTAAAAGTTTATGCAAATAAATATATACTCTACTCTACAATTGGGCGTAACAGCATATGACCCATTAGGAGTATTAGAACCCAAGTTTTTTTGAGAGAAATTGAAAAACATATCTGAGAGAACTTATTTGTTTTCCTTGTGGTCATCAAAGTCAACAAAGATTACTTTTTTTTCCATCTATTATTAATGATGCCATGAAAAATTTTTTTTGGTAATAAGCTCAGAACAGTACCGTAGAAATTTTACAACAGGACTTGTAGTAGGTCCAGTCAGATACTATACAAATTTTACGGTGTCAAAAAGCATGGAAGTAAAGGAAAATTTGCACCAAAATAGTTTAAGATAAAAAGAGATTTGAGTTAGGGAGATTGTCAAATTCACCAGTTTATTCTAAACTGTTTTGAGGTCTGTAAAATAAATATTTATTAAAGAAAAAGAAACTTATACAGGACTTCACTCGACACTATACAGGATGCTACACTACCAAAAGTTTATTTAAGAGTTCTGTAGGATGGTGTACAAATTTGGTTCAGCTCATTATTCACACTTTAACTTCATATTGTTTTCCTTTTCTTTCTTCTCTGGACCCTTTTTTCAACCATCATTTTTAAAATTTTTCAACCGTTTTGAAACAATAATCCATTCAGGAGAGACCCAGTCATGATCATTGCTGTATTGTATTGCCTAGAATAGTAAAAAAATCATAGTGAAATATTTCTTACAGTTTAACACAATTCTATGTTACACTTCTGCAAAAGTCCACTCACGCACAAAAAAAGATCCCAATAGAAAATGTTGCCAAAATGGCAGTTACACATTTATCCAAAACAAACCTGACAAAAAACTTTCGAATATTTCAATTTATCCTCTGTTAAGTCAGGTACTAGAGCACTTATCCACTTTCTTTTCCCTTCTTTGAGCTGATACCTAGTTCATTTAAATCAAGATGATTTTTTAAATTAAATTAAGGTCAAAATACTTGGCATTCCGTCAAAACTAACATTATCAAGCTCTCCTCAGCTGCCACAATTCATAACAGTACAGAAACTAATAATAATGATTCAAACTGAGTAAAAAACTGGAAAAAAAGTAAAAAAAAACAAAAGTAAATAAAAACATAACCTAACTTTTGAACAAAACATGGTCCCTTTTATTTGAGATTTACTGGCTTCAATTGATTTTTTTAAGAAAAACGCATTTTTCCCATGTGTACAAAGGTTCAATACTTAAAACAGCATCTTTGTTGTAAGTTAAATCGTTTCACTTTGTTTAAAAATTACGTTTTTGTTAACATTGCGGCTTATGGGAAAACGCTTTGTTTGTCCTATGGCGACCATCTTGGATCGAAAAGCAGCTGATCGTGACAGTTCGTTAGACAAGCTAATTACTTACCGATTAATAATTCTTTATTAACCTTAAAGTAGTTGTGGATCATGTTGGATCTTTTAAAATTGACATAACAAAGTCGAATTTAAACATAAGACGTTTATTTATCTTTAAAGACGGCAGTATTTATTCCGGTTCTTATGATAAGCAAAGGCTATGATTGGCTGTCATCTTCCCATGTAAAACTGTCAATACACTGTCTGGTATTATCACTGCTTGGCTTTATTCCAATAAGTCCCTATTGTGTATTTTTATAATTCTTAGTAGTAGGTACAGCAACTTATTAATACTAGTCCACATTACCATATCGGTCTATTTTTTATGTGATGAGTACCAGGCTGAATTTTTATACATTACAACAACTTTTTCCTCTGCAAAAATTCTTGAAAGTGATTCCCAACAGAGTGCGCAGGCGTAGAAATTTTTCGAGCTTCGAACTGACTAAACCAAGCATGCGATTTTGGCGACAATGTTGCCATTGAATTTTGACACATCTTTTAAGCCCCAAAAAAGAAATAGCTGGTTACTATAATTCTGTAAATAATTGTAACCGGTAATTTTTTTCTGTGGCGTAAGAAATGTGTGAAAAGTCAATATTAACATGGTAGCCAAAATCCCATGCTTGGCTTAGTCAGTCCGAAACTCGAAAAATTTTCATCAATTTACTTTCAAGAATTTTTTATCAATTAAAAAATATACCGATGTACTGAGGACTATACGCATGTATGTAAAAACTGGCCTAACTAGCCTCGGTCTCCCGTAATATTATTAATATTAAATATATGCCCTATCTATGTTTTACATGTTTTTTTCGTTTATTTATTATTAAAAAATAAAAATAATAAATAACAAAAGTAGGTATCTATAATATTTGCTGCTTATTGGGCGTTTTCACACTAGACGACACGGCAACGACACGGTAACGACACGGTAGCGACACGGTAACGATAGCGACACGATATTTAGCAGGTCATTTGCACATTATTCGTCCTGGTGAGACATAACAAATTAAATTTACTAAATTCATTATATAGTTGAGGTGCAAAAAGCGATTTGAGGAAAGGATTTTATGGCTACATTCTATTCCTCTTGCCAACTTTTCTCACAGAGTAATTTGATTGATTTGTTTTGTTTCATAGGTTTTTTGTCTAATACAAGGTTTAGATTCCACTAGTACATTTAATCTTACTACGTCGCGCGTAGTATTGATTATTTTTTTTTCACCCAAAATTTCACCACAATACTTAAAAAAATACATGGGTCCATATAGGATCTGATACCTTTCTAAGTTAACTCCATGTAATATTAGCCAGTGGCGTATATAGAAAAAATTTTCGGGGGGCCCGAGACAGCTTCGGAGGGGGGGGGGGCGAGTCCTCATGAGGCCATATTTTATGCTATTTTATGTTTATATAGGCCACTGATATCAGCCTTGAAAACACTTTTTTGGTTATAACAAAAAAAAATTATTGAGTTAAAAAGTTAGCACAATTTCAATTTTTAAACTATCGTAAGCATTAATGGATTTTGACCACAATCTAATCGGTTCGTTACACTATCGAACAATTTTTTTCATGTAAATCTCATCAAAATCGGTTTAGTGGTTTAGGAGCTTTCGTGATACGGACAGATATACAAACATACACATACACACTTCTTCGGCCCCCCCTGGCCCCCTCATATACGCCACTGATATTAGCCTTAAAAACACTTTTTTGGTTATATAAAAAAAAATTATTGAGTTAAAAAGTTAGCATAATTTTAATTTTTAAACTATCGTAAGCATTAATGGATTTTGACCAAAATCTAATCGATTTGTTACACTACCGAACACCTTTTTTCATGAAAATCTCATCAAAATCGGTTTCGTGGTTTAGGAGCTACAGATTTAGACACATATACATACACACTTCTTCAGAAAACCAAATATTAACCAGCGTTCCATCTAAAGTGGCCACCCCGTGTATAGTAAACTGAAAAATAAAACTCGCACATATTATTTTTTTTTATTAGCCTTAAAAAAACTAACTAGTAATTTCTAGAGTTTGTAATAAAGCTCAGCTTGCTACAAAATCGATTAAGTATCAGAATATTCCCCTCATCGGGTATCGAATTAATAACTGGATATTAAAAAATTTGATAGACCTGTAACACTCCTCAATGTAATTTATAAGCTTTTCTAGAAATAATTTAGAGAGAGACTAATAACAAAATTTGATGGATATTAATCAAAAGAACAAGCTGGCTTCAGAAAAGGTTTCAGTACAGTTGACCACCTATTAACCAATGAAAATCCTATCTAACCGTTCTATTTAATCTTCTTCAATCCATCTTTGGACATAGGCCTCCCCCAATAGTTTGAACTCTTCTCTGTGTGTCGCCGTGTTCATCCATCTAGGTTCCGCGTGTTTCTTCATATCGTCCGCCCATCTCATTTGGGTTCTTCCCCTACTTCTTTTATTAGGTCTCTTAGGTCTACAGTTTACAATACATTTGTTTCATCTATCGTCTTTCTGTCTGATATTATGACCGGCAAATTTTCATTTTAATTTTGCTACTTCTCCTCTGACATCCCTTAGTTTTATCCTATTTCTTATCCATTGATTCCTTTTTTTATCTGTAACATTTGTCTTTTCCTTGATCTTTGGGCTTTTGTTACCTTATCCATGTTTGATTTTGTAAGTGTCCAGGTCTGGGATCCATAGGTTAGCACAGGACGGATACGTTGGTTAAACACTTTCGTTTTGAGGTACTGATGATATGTTTTATTTTTTAATATCTAGCTTAATTTACCGAATGCTGCCCAGGTCAATCTTACCCGCCTCTTGATTTCAGCTGTTTGGTTTTCTTCCTTTTATTTAGTTAGTTTCCATAATTTTGTTACAAATACTGGTAGGCCTATATAAATCTTTTGGAATGCCGTCAAATTTTGGTACGCAATCCTTTGATAAATTTTAGTGTTTGTTAAATTTGGTAAAAAGGTTTGGGTCTCTTCCAGAGCTGACAAAAAAAGATTGATATACTGAGATTCGGGTACTTATAAATTTTGAGGATTACAAAATAAAGAATTTTGTGCGATTGGATTTTGAGGGAATTTGGTTGAAAGGCTTAAATTTTTGAGCTACTCACCTTAATCTACTTTATTATCAGAATTAAAACTAAATTGTAACTTACATAAGCAGGTGAACAGCGAAGGTTTGGTTGGGTCATTCGTCTATAAGAGCAGAGCCCAGCTTGGCAATTTTTGTCCTTACAAAGGTCCTCGTTTTTGCTCAACTAGACGATGCTTGTTCTAGTTCCCTATGATTGTGTCTAAACAGGTTTGCGATAGACTGCTGGGCTTTTCGATTTTGAAAAATCTACACTGTCAATCACCAATCAACAAAATTTTGATTGAAATCGACGCTTATGAATTAACAAGGACAGAAGGTACGTCTCTCTCTAAACATCGCTAGAGTATAGAGGACTGATATTTTCATCCTTTGAATTTAACTTAAATAAATTTGACGTTGAAGGGTTTGTCGCGGCTCTATTTCTTTCAAATATCTCATACATACAGGGTCTCTGGTTCCTGGTAACATCTGCATCGGTTGTATAACTAACTAAACAATCATAAAACCGGGAGATTAATTCCCATAATAGTGTGTTTTTGGTCAGCACATTGTGGCAAACAAAAAACATCACATTTTAAAAGATATATTTTAAAAAATCTTTGGAAACAATACATTATCTAGCCTTTACTGCGCGCGAAGAAGGTAAAAATTAAATTTTAGAACACATTAAGTAGAAAAACGTGTTGCAAAATGTTGGCAGCTTTTATTTATCAAGCAACAAAGGAAACAAATTTTTTTAACGAAAAAATAAAAAAGTCGTATATTTCACGGAGCGCAGCATGGCGTTTAAAGTTTGCAATAAAAATTCCAGTGTAGTCTAGAGTCATTACCCGCTTCCAAAACAAAAGCATAGTAGATATAAAAGCCCTTCTTTTAACTTTAAAAAAACCGCAATGTAATTTGTATTCCGACGATGCTGATTTTTTTCATATAATAATAATTTAGGTCACAATTACTTACATATTTCATAGTATACATATTTGTAAGAATTTAGAATTTAACTCAAATTAAAGAAAACCAAAATTATAAATTGAAAACGATTGGACTACTAATAATGTATCCGAAATTTAGAAATGCTTTTAAAAGCAATTTAAAGCCTTGAAACTTTACGTCGGCGTCGTAAAAATTTTAATTAATTAAAAATTGTGGGAAGCTGAATTTATAAGAAAACAATTTATAGAAATGAAGAATACACTAAGACACGTTATGTCAGCGCGCAACCATATCGTCGCTGAAAAGGCAAAGGGGCGCATTTTTTTCGTATAGGAGTTAGTCCAGTTATGTAAGATTTTTTGGTTTCTATGAAGTGACAAATAGGCGAAGGCCCATCTAAAGTGGTTTGAAGTATACAGCAAAATCTTCTAGAGGCGAAAGCAACATTATTTATATTATAGGATCAGACAAAGGGGCGAACATACACAAAATGGAGTTTTGCCTATCTTGTCGCTTTCGCCTCTTTGTTTTTTCAGCGACGATATATACCGGGGATGAGGCTTGATTGCCACTTCTCGCTATTTTTAATGTTATGTAGATGACAAAAAAGTGAAATTCCATCTAGCTAATGTTAAATAATGCTTTCGCGCTCGGCGATAACTGTCCAAGAATTAACCTAAAGTTTTGCGCAAATGTACCTTTCAGTATAATATTAAAAAAGCCGGGTAAAATTGGGCCACATCAGAAAATTGTAAGTGCCTCATCTCCAATGTTTACGCGGTGTCTCATTTTCAACAAGGTTTCAAGTCATTACTTTAGAACTAGCCAATAGATATAAACCAAATTTTGAACAATTGTAGGCCAAAAGAGTGCTATCATGAATTTGTGCTTTCCTAGGAGATTCAGAGAAAAGACTTACATTGCAGAGTAGTAGCTCTCCCAATTCGAATACAATTGGAGTTTCAAGAACTTTTCTGCATTTCACTCGCACGCCGATCGAAACTGTCTGACATTTGCTCTCCAGAAATGTGCCATTTACAACAAATATTCTCCAGATCAGTTCTAAAAGAAATTGATCTCAAATGGATACGCATCCTTGAGAACATAGGCAATAAATAATTCGTTAATAAATTGAATACAAAAATATTAATATTGGTAGATAACTTGAAATTGATAGCTTTGAGAAAATCTCAAGAAGTCTTTTTATAAAATGTGCATTTTCGGAGTTATCTATTTCTTGTCACTCTTTAAGTCATGCATTGCATTAAATAGAGAAAAAATGGAAAATAGGTCAGCTTTAACTGGATAACTCAAAGTGCATACTTTTCGAGTTATCTAGTTGTTGCAGAATCTTGTAGCTAAACATGGATCCACAATGGATGCCTTCGCCCTAGCTCATTATTACACTCCGAGTGAACTCCACGCTATATCAGCATTAGAAACAATTTACTGTAAATATCTATATTTTAGAAACAAAACTCCAATAAAGTTCTACCACAAAATATTGTGAAAAAAGTGTTATTCTAAAAACTGCATCTTGACACGGAGGTCTGCTAGGAACTCATTAAAATTAATGGATTTAAACCAAAATCTAACAAGCTTGTAACAGTATCGAACACTATTTTTCATGAAAGTCTCATTAAAGTTGGTCGACCGGTTCCAGAGCTATCGTGGGACGGACGGGCATACACACGGACAGACGTCACGACAAGTTTGCTAAGATAGGTAAAAATACATCCAAATAACACATTTTCAGTGTTATCTCAAATATAAAGCAATACTAAGGATGGTAAAAATGTTACCAAAATAAATCATATATTTCTAAAAACAGTCTGTCAAACACACAATAGTTCTTTTTAAATAAAAAAAAAATAGTATTTGCTAGAGTCCCTGTATGTTGATATATTTGGATAAATATGTCAACATACAGGGACTCTAGTAATAACAAGTTCGACGTGCTTGGTACGGCTAACCTAGAATTTCACCCTGATCTTTACTGGATTATCGATATGTGCAATATAATGTCTTTGTTAGTTAAATAATACTGTAAACAAGAATACAGCAGTCCATCACTAGGACTGAAAAAGGACGAAAATAATAAACTAATTAATGCAAAAAGACCCGGCTCTCGCGGGCGGGCATAAAAATGCACAAAATGAACGAGCGAAATTTTCGTTAAAAAATTGTTTTATGCTGGGTCCACGTAAATTAAAATAATATATAATGAACATTTACACATTGACAGATACTTCCTAACATTAAAAACAACTATTCTATAAAATACGTCACTTACACTATACATGATAAATACCAAACAAATCAAATACATAATAATTACTTATAATAACACTAATTCTTGACTCGCAGGCACTTATGTGTTAAATATATCAGTACTGCTAAAGCGTATTATAACTTCTCATGGACAATCCAAACATTATTATATTACAGTGTCGTACTCCGATTGCCACTCTATCAGGCGTACGTTTAAAGAAAGAAAAAACATTTATTTATAAAACCACTCTTAAAATATCTTGGTTCCTACACCTTAACTCCACCCCATATCTAACGGTACGCTGCCCTTTTTTAGTGATTTGTTACCCCCGTTGCTTTAGTTTCGTTTGTACGCTTGGTCAGGTGTTACGTTCATCGTTATCGCGCTTCGTCGCCGATTTCACACATAGCAAAACTATTATTTTTTGTGCCCTTCGGAGTTTTATCTACCTGCTTCGTGTGGTGATAAATTCTTTTGTAAATTTAGGGTCAAAAACCTAAAACTTGCTTGATATAGAAGCCGTTTTTTGGATATTATATTATCTTTTTGAATGTAAGTACACTGTATGCGCACTGGTCGCTTCTCGAGCGTGATAGGGACCTCCTTGCGAGTGCGCTTAACCGTAAAAAAAAATGCGATGACTTTAATTTATATTACAGTTTAATTTTTTCGCTTCCTTTCAGTAGTTTTTCTTTTTATAATGGGCAAGAAAAAATCACAAAAGCGAAGTAGAAGTCGCAGTCGCTCTAGAAAACGTTCTAGAAGCAGCAGTTGCTCTGAGAGTAGACAGTTATCTAAAAGAATAAGGCTATTGGAAGCGGAAATTTGAGCTTTACGTGATAAAGACAGAAAGAGTGATAGTGACGAACGAAGTCTCTATCACAATAGTCCCCGGGACTCATCCGCAGGTTGCGAAGAGAATTACAGAAATAGGTTGCACGGCAACGAAACCCGTGCACACTTGATTTCAAAGAATAAAAATGAATGTTCTCATAGCGATAAACGCCATTACTATGTAGATGAATCTCCCGAGCATGGCTTTTCAGTCTATCGGGAACATATGAAGGCTGGGAACCAGGATAACGAATACTGTGTACGCCCACCTCAAAATTCGGCTTCTGCTTTAACATTACAAACATGACATTAACACAGGAAAACATAGATGTAGTTAAATTATTGGGAGCTCATTCATATTCAAATGTGGAAAGTCAGTCGGATACTATTCTCCTCAATGATGTTAATGATGAGATTTTGGAATCTGAAAATCCTTTAGATCCTGATATCCAAGAAGTTTTGGGTAGGAATCCGGATCACCCCAACACCAATGAGCTTTTGATTCATCCTTACTTGGCGAAAATTTGGAAACAAACTTTGCTCTGTGGTCTGGATAAGGAGGAGTTTTTAAAGTTAATGGATACTTTGGATATTCCAATTAATTTAAGAGATTTGGTTCCTCCTAAAATTAACCCAGAATTGGCTCCTTTACTAAAAAAGGAAGATAAATTAATGGACTGTAGTTTTGAGGAGATTCAGAGGCAAACAGGAAAAGGACTGTCTTCTCTTGGTCAAAATATGTCTTTTTTATTAAATGATCAAGATCAAGTCCCTCATTCGATAAAAGTAAAACTTTTGGCAGGCTTAGCAAACTCTGCAAACGCCATTTTAAATGCTTTTTGGCGTATTTCTATGACGCGTAGAAATAACTTATATCCCCTAATGAACCGGAATGTTAAAGATTTAGTTGACAAACTTCCACCTAGTGAGTTTCTTTTTGGCTCCCACCTAATCGACAAAGTAAGAGCCGCCAAGAGTGTTGAGAACTTAAGCAGAGAATTAAAACTTTCGGAAAGACCTTTTCTGCCAACTGCAGTCAGAAAATTTCCAAGTTCTCAAAAACCAGCTACTGTTACCAGTGGAGCGTTAAACTTCAATCGTCCGGTTCGTCGACAGGAGGTGACGAGACCATTTCGTGGGCAGACTCTACCTCCAAAAACATTGTATCAGTCTACTCAGAAACACACCAATTGGTCGCCTCGCAAGGACAAATATTGGTCAAATCAAAAAGACCAATGAAAGAAGAGATTTTAGAGGTGGGTAATAGTCCTTACGCTGGGCGCTTAAAGCATTATTATAAACAATGGATTAAAATTACAGATAATCCAATAGTCTTGGAATGGGTTAACGGTTACAGATTACCGTTTACTTCCGTACCGATACAATGTCATATGCCCTATACAAAAATGTTTTTACCATCAGAAAATCAGATTTTATTTCAAGAAATCTCTAAATTGGAAAAAATTGGTGCAATATCTAAATGAATCCCATCTGAGGATCAATTTTTGTCGAACTATTTTTTAGCTAAACAACCGGATAGCACAAAGCGGTTTATTTTAAATCTAAAATGTTTAAATTTCTTTATCTCTGCACCTCATTTTAAAATGGAGGATTCGAGAACGGTTTCAAGGCTTTTGCAACGAGACCATTTTGGAGTAACAATTGATCTGAAGGATGCTTATTATTTAGTCCCTGTTCATCCAGAGGACTGGACATATTTAAGGTTTAGTTTTAATAGCACATATTATCAATTTATGTGTCTTGCGTTTGGACTTTCGTCGGCTCCCTATACCTTTTCTAAACTCTTAAAGCCTGTAATTGAAGTTTTGCGCAAAGAAGGCATTATTTTTGTTAATTATTTAGATGACCTTTTTGATTCTAGCTCAATCAGAGGTCGAATGCAATAAGTTGGCTAATTTTGCAGTTTCGCTTATGGAATCGTTAGGATTTATAATTAATTATAAGAAAAGTTTCCTTACTCCTTCTAAAGAATTTAAATTTTTAGGATTTTTATATAGTTTAATAACATTAACTATGACATTTTCACAAGATAAAAAAAGAAAGAGTTCTTAAATGGATTCAGTACTTTAAGTTGGTTAAAGTGTGCAAAATAAGGAAGTTAGCCCAGTTCATTAGCCTTTTGATTTCTTGTTGTCCGGCTGTGAAATATGGATGGCTTTATATCAAACATTTTGAGAGAGATAAATTTTTAGCACTGAAAGTGTCAGGTGATGATTTTGACGCTAACATGAATTTTGCAGAATATTTAATTTCAGACCTTATTTGGTGGGAAAGATCAATTCCGAATTCTTTTAACAATCTCAAATCTGATGTTTTCCATCTTAAGATATTTACGGATGCAAGTCTGACAGGACGGGGAGGTTTGTCAAATGATGAGTCAGTTTCTGGATGGTGGGACACGTCACAAAAAACGAATCACATTAACTTTTTAGAGCTTTTTAGCATACTTTTAAATTTTAAAAAGTTTGCACATACTTGTCAAAACATGAATATTCTCATCCGAACTGATAGCACAACTGCACTGGCTTATGTTAATAAAATGGGTGGGACACAATTTAAACATTTAAACTCTTTAGCTAGAGATATTTAGCAATTTTGTGAAAGTAAAAATATTTGGATTATTGCAAGTTACATCTCGTCTTCAGAAAACTGGCAAGCTGATGAAGCATCACGTAAAAATTATTTGGAGACGGAATGGACCCTGAGTGATAAGATTTTTTCTGTTATAAAATCTCATTTTGGAATGCCTTTAATTGATTTATTTGCCTCCAATAGAAATACAAAGTGTAAACAATATTTTTCGTGGTTCAGAGACCGTGATGCTATGGGTGTGGATGCATTTAAATTTGATTGGAATAATTTAAATTTTTACGCATTTCCTCCATTTGCAATTATCATAAGAGTATTACAAAAAATCATTAACGATAATGCTCGAGGCATTGTAGTCGTCCCGTTATGGGAAAACCAACCTTGGTTTCCCTTATTTACGAGTCTGGTAGAGGGAAAACCTTTAATTTTTAAACCCAGTCGTAATTTGCTCGTTTCTCCTTATAGCAAGGATCCTCATCCATTACAACACCGTCTTTCCCTGGTGGTCGCTCGGTTATCCAGAAAGCCTACGCCCTTAAAGGAATTCCAACTAAAACAATTGACATCATGATGCACTCATTAGCGGATTCTACGATAGGACAGTACAACACTTCATAAAAACTATGGTGGGATTTTTGTTCAAAAAATAATATAGATCCTTTTAAAGGTAAAGTTAAGGATGTGTTAGAATTTTTCAATCATTTGTCCTTGTCCTCGAAACAAGCTTATGGATCTTTTAATTCTCACAGGGCAGCACTTTCCCTAATTTTAGATGAGAATATAGGTAAAGATCCACACATTAAAAGACTTCTAAAAGGCATTTTCAGAATTCAACTCCCAGGACCGAAGTATGATGTTACATGGAATCTCCTTCAAGCTTTAAATTTTTTAAAAAATAAGGATGATTCTGATCTCAAAAATCTATCACAAAAACTAGTAACATTATTATCCTTAGCAACCGGTCATAGACTCCAAACAATATCTTTAATTAAGTGTGGTAATATTATGTTTGACAAAGAAGGAGGGGGCAAAATATTAATTCCAGATTTAATTAAAACTTCTGGTCCTAACAAAAGTCAGCCGTGTCTTAACTTACCTTTGTATAAAGAAGATGCATCTTTGTGTGTTGCAACAACTTTAAAGAGGTATTTAAATCAAACAGAGAACCTTAGAAATCCTAATTGTGATATGCTTTTTATTAATCATAAAAAACCATATAAAGCTGTATCAAAACAAACGCTTAGCCGATGGATAAAATGCGTTCTTCTTGAAGCCGGAATAGACGTTAATATTTTTAAACCACACTCGACTCGACATGCCGCAACAAGTGCCGCTTTAAGAAATGGTGTTTCAGTCGAAATTATTCGTAAGTGTGCTGGGTGGTCCGAAGGGTCAATCACCTTTGCAAAGTTTTATAACAGACCTCTCCAGAATTCTGAAAACTTTTTAGAAAAAGTTTTTAATACCAGTGATGATAAGGTTGTTTAGTTTACCTACTTATATATTTTTTATGTATCAGTTTTATAAGTAGTTTTTTCATATTGGATTTTATTTAATAATAATAATATTTTTTTTTTTATTTAGTCGGTTTAGAACGTTTTCCTACGTTGTCCGACGCCTATTCTCCACCTCCTTCGATCCTGACAATCATCTTCTGTTAGATTTTTTTGACTCATTGATCTTTGGATTGACTGTTGCCATTCTAGTTTAGGACGCCCTCTTTTTCTGCGCCCCATTGGTTGCCATTCTAGGACCTGCTTTGGTAATCTTTCGTCGTTTATCCGTTGTACATGGCCGTACCATATCAGTTGTCTTTTAGTGATGTCATCCGTTATGCTCCCTTCGATTCCCATTCTTTCTTTTATGATCTCATTTCTTATGTGTTCTGTTCTAGATATTCTCATTGATCTTCTTATTGCATCCATTTCGACACTTTCCATTTTTGTTTTGTATTTTTCTGTTACGCGACAAGTCTCTATTCCATACAACAGCGTGCTTTTCACCATTGTTTCATATATGTTAAATTTTACATTCTTTTTTATCTCTCTGCTCCATAAAATACTGTAACGACATCCAATAACCTTTTTTGCTTTTAATATTCTTTTTTCCAGTTCTTTACAGTCTGTTCCTGTCTTATCAAATGTGACACCCAAGTATACATACTCATTGCATGGAGATATTACTTGTCCATTGTCTAGTTCTAACTCACTGGATTTGTTTCCAATACATAAGTACTGTGTCTTGTCCACGTTCACTGTTAATCACCACTTTTGGTATTCTTCAATTAACTTTCTCATCATATACTCCATGTCCTCTTTATCATTAGCTACAATTACTTGGTCGTCAGCAAACTGTAGTGTGTATATGGTAAATCGGTCGTTAAGTTGTATTCCCATGCCGTGCACTTTCCGTTTCCAGTTTTTTAGAGATACTGCGATATATATTTTAAAAAGTGTTGGAGAAATACAACATCCCTGTCTTAAGCCTTTTGTTACCAGGAATTCTTCTGAAAGTCGATTTCCAATTTTAATTTTAGATTTTGACCCTTTGTATAGTTCTTTTATCGCTTTTATGTATGTATGATTGATATTAGTCTGCTCTAGCACTGTCCATAGTTTTTCTACTGGAACGGTATCATATGCTTTTTGTAGGTCCACAAAGGTAACATGAGTCTCTATATTTCTGGCGCTCCTTTTCTCAATTACTTGTTTAAGACAAAAAACATTATCACTACAAGATCTGCCTGCACGAAACCCACTTTGCTCTTCTTCTTCTTGTTCATGAAAATCCTTCTCTATTAGATCTCTAAGAATCCTACCGTACAATCTACTAAGAGTACTAGTTACTGAAATTCCTCTGTAATCCAGCTTGTTTCCTTTTTTATGTATTGAGGTTTCCTTTTTTATGTATTGAGGATATGAATGCAATTTCCAATCATCAGGTACTGGATGTCCGTTTATGCATTGATTGGTAATATATGTGAGATTTTCGATTAGTTTCTCTGATCCATATTTGAGCATTTCAGCATATATTTCTCCAGGTCCGCTAGCTTTTCCGGATTTAAGCTTTTTAATACTATTTTTTATCATTTCTTTTTCGATGATTACTTCCTCTCCGTGTACTTCTATGTCTCTCCTCGGAGAGGCTGCCAGATATTCAGGTCTCGTTTCCTGCAGCAGTCCCTTGTAGTGTTCCTTGTAGTGTTCTGTCCATTGTTCTGGTTTGATGATCTGGATGTTTAGTTTTTCTTTTGTTGGGTTTTTTACTGTAGAAATGAATTTCCATACTTCAGAACTTTGCCTACCTCCTACGTGTGTATTGATATCGTGGTATTTGCGCTCGAACAGTTCATTTTTTTCTGTGCGTATCAAATTTCTCAGCTGTCTTTTGGTTTCCTTGTAGATTTCTAGGTCTCTTTGTTCTTTAGTACTGAGGCATTTCAAGTATGTGCGTTTTTTCTCTTTGACCATTTTCTGTATTTTTTCCGTCCACCACATCTTCCTGCTATTTCTATTATCTTGGTATACAACAGCTTCGATGCTTGCTTCCTTTAAGCTTTTTATTATGTTTGTGTATATCTCTTCAAATGAGTGTTCTGTGTTTATTAATTTTTTATCTAATCGGTTCTGATACAATCTTTGAGTACTTTTGATTTTTAGACTTCTAAAGTTGTATTTTTGATTGTCTTGGATGCATTCTAGGTTTTGATTTTCTTCAATACTTTCGTCCTTATGTGTTTTTCTGAAAGGGAATAATATTTTTGCTTTTACCAGATGGTGGTCAGATCCACAGGTAATACCACGAAGTGCTCGCACATCATACCACTTTAATTGCGAGTGTTGTCCACCTATAGCATAGTCAATGATTGATTTAAGATTTCTTGTTGGCTGAATCCAGGTATATCGATGAATATCCTTATGCCTAAAAAAACCATTATTTATTTTTAGGTTGTGGGTTTCACACAATTGCATCAGTCTCAAGCCATTATCATTTGTTACTTCTTCTCCAAATGGTCCTATCACTTTGCTCTGGGTTTGTCTACCAGTTCGGCTATTAAAATCGCCAAGAATAATTATTTCTCTGGTGTTACCGATTTTGGTGATAGTCTCATCAAGTTGGTCAAAGAACAGTTGTTTTGTAGCTACTTTTTCGTCATCTGATGGTGCGTAGACTGCTATTATGCTTATATTATGACCAAGCATCTTCATGTTCACTCGAAGTATGTTTTCACTAATGCAATCGTAGTCGGTAATCTTATTTTTTAGGTTTTTCTTTATTAATAAGGATACCCCTCTGGCTGCTCTTCTTTCTTTTGGGACTCCAGTGAATATATGGACGAAATTGCCGACACTATTCGTACCTGTTCCTTTCTTTTTTGTCTCTGTAAGTCCAATGATATCGATCTTACAATTTTGCGGCTTCGGTTGCAATAATAATAATAACTGTTATTTTAGTTAAAGTTCTATTTCAAATGTAGGTCATTGTTACTTTTTGTACTTTTGACAGACCTAATTAAAATGTGTTTCTTGAATTTTGGTTTTGGATCATTTTTTGGCATTATTTGCTACTTAGTCTTTAAACAGCTACACTGTAATATAATAATGTTTGGATTCTCCAAGAGAAGTTATAATTATTCAATCAGATGAAGTAAGGTACTTACCTGAAATATGATTGTAATTATTACTTCGAAATGGAGAATCCAAACATTATGGCCCTCCCTCCCATAAATCTAAACCCTGTTGCCAAAAAATATCTTTAAACAAACTGAAGCAACGGGGGTAACAAATCACTAAAGGGCAGCGTACCGTTAGATATGGGGTGGAGTTAAGGTGTATGAACCAAGATATTTTAAGAGTGGTTTTATAAATAGATGTTTTTTCTTTCTTTAAACGTACGCCTGATAGAGTGGCAATCGGAGTACTACACTGTAATATAATAATGTTTGGATTGTCCATTTCGAAGTAATAATTACAATCATATTTCAGGTAAGTACCTTACTTCATCTGATTGAATAATTAAAACCATTGATAGAAAATAAGCTTGCCACCATATTGGATTCAAATGAACCAAAACGTATGGCTTGAATTAAAAAGTAGATGCTTTTAATAAAATTTGACAGGAAATGAGAATTTGGCAATGTGATAATTTAACGTTGTTAAAATTGGAGTTTAATTTTATTATAATTTAAATTTATAAAAATTGTTTGGATTTTGAAACTTTTAGAAGACACAAATTAAAAGTTATTTATACCAAGTTACCTTAGTATAATGGGTGTTTTAAGCTTAGAAAAGAGATGGCGCTAAGAGTGCAGCATCCATTATCAGTAGCCTGAATTTATCCAAGCCATACGTTTGGGTTCAATTAATATCCAACATGTCGGAACGTGTTATGTAGCGGTAATTTTTTGAGGCCTTTTCCCAGTACTGATATATTTAAAACGTACGTGTATTAATTAACTACTGTGCACTTTTAGATCTATAATTTCAAAAAAATTATTAAACTATCATTGTCAGTATCAACCTCTAAAGCATATTTGTTAAATAAATTGCCTAAATTGTAGACAGGAGAGCTTTTAAATAGATTAGTCATATTTTTCGACCTTGAATTGATTCGATTTATGGCAAAAGGAAGTTGTTAAGAATTGTTGAAAAAAAAATTATTCCTTCTTTGGTTTAGTGATAATCTAATATTTTTAATAAGATGTCGTTATCAAAGCCTCTTTGGGGATAAAACCCAAGCTTTCTTAAATGCAGGGCTTTAAAAAAAAATTGAATTCTCTCAAACATACTAATCCAAATGTAATATTGGGGGGGATAAAACTTCTATATTCCAGTATTGGCAACATAGACTGTCAAGTAAGAAATATTTAATTTTTTTGTATTTCTAAAATAATGTGATGAAAATGAAAGATTAGCATCGAAGGTTACACCCAGGTCTTTTTCTTCAATTCAATTAATTTTTTGATACGACTAAATGCCAAAAAACATTATTTACTAAGACTAAAATCTGGTTTTAAAGATACACAGTGTTATGTCTTTTGGGACATAAATTGAAACAGATATGGATGAAATTTAATTGCTGTTTATTTAATAAACTACTTGTTACATCAGGTACAGGAACTATGTATTTATACTAATTATGCGCGTACATTCACACAGACTAATTAACAGAACTTCAACTATAATTGGGACACTAGCATGGTCTGTACAAAAACTGCCCCATGGCGGACACAGGTCCTTAGTTTTATTAGGAGGCAAAGTCATGTGACTAAGCTTTACTTATTGGCGGGAACCAATCAGATCATTGTATTTATGTAAATAAAATATCGCGCCACTTTACCTCATTTCACCTCCACCCTTATTTTCGACTATCTGTCAATTTTGTACAGTACTAAATTAAACCTATTTATATTAGTACTAAACACTGCTCCATTCGTTCATTTCTTTCATTCAGCGAACCACTCATTTTAAGAATAAAACTAAATGTATAAAAGTCACTTTACACACTTGTGCAGAAAGTCTCATTGCACTATTCTTAAAATTAACACTGTGAGCATTTTTTTATAATTGACTATTTGTATAGTCGTAAAATAACTTTGTTAGTTGTGTTAATTATTATTAATTAATAAAATGTTTTGAAAGCATTTATTTCGTTGTTTTATTGATGTATCATTTTTTTTTTTATTGATATCTACTGCCTGGTTTAAATTAAATCTTGATATCGTTAAAATACTCTCGCAAACATTTGCTTTTTATTATTAATTACAATTTAAAATTCCCTATTTCTGAAAAATATATTTATTAGCCTGTGAAATAAAATATAAGAAAATGTTTTCTTTTTATTTTAAAATTTCGCATTATTTTCTTTTTAACGCAAAATATTATTTTATATTAAAAACATTACAATTTATTTTTTTATAACAAACTCCTTAAAGCGAGAAGGTAAAACAGAATTTCTTTTAGGCCTTGTGCCAGAGTTTTCAGGAATATCTACTTCCCCCCCACTAACATTTTCTTTAGTTTGTTGACCGTGTTTGTTTTTATTTTTCAATATCGACCTTGGCCGTGAATTTGTAGGTGATTTATTTATATTTGTTTTTATCACCTGTTTACAATTTTTTTCTTTTGATGTCGATTGCGAATGAAAATCGATATTTTGATTTTGAACCCTTTTCCTATTAGAGAGATTTGGCTGTTCGAATTTTAACATTTTAAAAGAATTGTTACGTAAGCCTTTTTCTGTATCAGAATTTGAGCCTGATTGAGCCTCTATATTAGAGCTTGTCGAACTTACATCTAAACTAGAATTATGTTTTTCTACAAAATTTTCAAAATCTGCGTCATAAAAACTACAATTTGGACTTTGATTTTCGGCATTTTCAGCCGCGTTAAAGCTATTAGATTGCAAGCTCATCGAATTTTCTCGTGACGTATCTTGCAAACTAACTAAATTTTTGGAGTTTTGCATTAAACTTAAATTTACAGAGTTATTGCACATACCCGTAGGTAGACTGACTTTAGATAATGACTTTGTGCTATCAGCGCGCGCTCGCGATGCAACCGAAAGTATTTTTGGCATGCATTTGATATCTTTTAAAAACGAATATGGTTTTTGTTGTTGTTTTTTCATGCCTCTATTTATTAATTTATTTTTCGTGTGTTCAGGCGAACTTTCCCCTAGGTTTATAGGAATATGGTGTTCGATTGAACATGCGTTAATCTGGTTTTGATGACGCTTCCAGATAAAATTTTCCTTTGTCCTACATAAATAGGTGTTCTTACCTATTCTTTGGACGATTTTTGCTGGAGTCCAAGATGGTTTATTTTGGTTTTTATAGTCTCTCACCATAACGTTTTGTTTCTTTTCGAAAATTCTTTTTGATTTTATAGTATTTAAGCTGATGTTTTTATTTTTATTTTCGAGTGGTAATTGTTCTTTTTGTTTTTTCGAAATTTTTGGTGACTTTTTATGATCTTTTACGGTTTTTTGAATTACGTTTTTGTTTTCTTCTGACTTTTGTTTATTTTCCGATAGAATTTTGGATTTATTTTTCTCTGATTTTAGCTGTTCTTTGTGTTCTATCTTTGGCGTGTCTTCTTTGTTTGAAAAATTTTCTCTGAGAAGATGGAATCTTGTTCTTATTTCTCTATTGAACATTCTTACGGCTGGCAACTCTTGAGTTGTGCAATGCACAGATGTTCTATACTGAAAAAGTATCCTGGAAACTAAACTACGTAGAGTGATGCCTTTGTTATTTTCGTCGTGTAGTGCCGTTTTCAACTTATGTTTAAAGGTTTTGACAGCATTTTCTGCTCTGCCGTTTGACATTGGATGAAACGGTGGTGAAGTGACATGATGAATAGCATTCATCCTCAGGAAAATCTCCATGTCTTTTGAAACCAAGTTTGCGGCGTTGTCACTTATTAGCGTTCTTGGCAAACCAAATCTTGAAAAAGCCTCTCTAAGAGCTTCAATGGTTTCTTGAGATGTGAAAGATTTCATGATAAAAGCTTCCATCCATTTTGAATACGAATCGATAATGATTAAGAAGTTGGTATTTGCCACATAACAAAAATCGATGCTTACACGTTCCCATGGAGTCTTAACTTCGAGAAACGGAATTGGTTCTGCTGCAGGAGGACTTTGCCTATTCATGAGGCATGGCATGCAAGAAGACGTAATCTCCTCGATGTCCTTGTCCAAATTTGGCCAATATATAAAACTTCTAGCTGTCGCTTTCATCTTATAGGTGCCAAAATGTTCTTCATGCAGCAGTTTTAAAATGCCTGGTCTGAGTTTTGTTGGAATTATTATCCTTGTGTTCCAAACTAACACTTCATTTTCTATGGTGATCTCTTCTCTCCTATTATAAAACGATTTTAGGTTCTCTGGAACAGGATTAGGCCATTTTTGGGTTTTTAGACATTTCATTACCTGCTGTAAAATTTGATCTTCTTTTGTAAATTCTGCGATCCTTCTATTATCTATGGGCCAGTCATTGAGCGTTGAAGTAAAATTAATAAAATTTATATTTTCTTCACATTCGTTTTTCTTCTCGTATGGTACCCTAGATAAGAAATCAGCAAAGTAATTTTTTTCGCCTTTTATATGTTCGATTTTATAATTAAAACCTGCCAAAAATGCTGCCCATCGCTGTAGTCTATTTGCATGCATTTTAGGCAAACTTTTTGTCTCTCCGAATAGAGAAATTAGAGGCAAATGATCACAACGAATTGTAAATCTTTGACCAACTAAGTATTGCTGTAATTTATTTACTGACCAGTAAACAGCTAGCCCTTCTCTATGGATAACACTGTATGATGATTATGCCTTGGTTAGAGTTCTAGAAATGCAACAAATAGGTTTTTCTGACCCATCTTTCATTTGATGACATAAAATTCCAGAAACTCCTGTTTCGCTTGCATCCGTGCTAAGAATGATCGGAAGTTTAGGATTGAAATGGACCAACACTTGATCAGATACCATGATCTCTTTTATTTTAGAAAAAGCATTTTCACACTCTTGTGTCCATTCAAACTTCGTATTTTTCTTTAGTAACCTATACATAGGTGCCAGGATAGTAGAGAGATTCTTTACAAATGAACCATAGAAATTTATAGTTCCCAGTAGACTTCTAACCTCTGATATATTTGTGGGGCTTTTTGCGTTCACCAAAGCTTCCACTTTTGCCTTCACCTTCCTGAGTCCTTCATTTGAAATATTGAAACCAATATATTCAACACTTTTACAAAAGAAATGGCATTTCTCTGCTCTTAAAGTCAAACCTGCGTCACGCAACTTTGTCAAGACTTTCTCTAAATTAGCTAAATGAGCTTTCTTGTCTTTTCCTGTGACTATGACGTCGTCAATAAAATTTGCCACGTGATCCATCCCCTGAAATAACTGTTCTAGGTATTTTTGAAACCTCCCAGATGCAGGGGTGATTCCGAAGGGTAGCCTCTCCATGGTAAAAATACCCCTATGAGTAGACCATCTACAGATTTCCTTTGCTTTTTCGTCCAGTTCAAACTGGTTATAAGCCCTATTCAAATCCAGCTTTGTAAAATATTCCCCACCACTCAGCTTCGAGAAAATCTGAGAAGCTGTTGGTATACTATAGTGTTCATCAACTAAACAAGAGTTCACTCTTCTGTAGTCCCCACATAGGCGAAGGGATCTCCCGTCCGGTTTTATAACAGCTACCAGTGGAGTAGCCCATTCTGAGGTCTCCACAGGTGTGAGAATACCTTCCTCTATCAATTTGTCCAACTCCTCGTCCACCATTCTCCTATAAGCCAGGGGAACCGGCCTAGGTTTCATAAAAATTGGACTGACATGAGGTTTAAGCTGCAAAGAAATCTTATTATACTTAAATTTACCAACTTTATCAGTAAATACCTCCGGAAACCTCGCTATCACGCGCCTGACGTCATTATCTTCAGTGACTATACTATTGCAAGGTTTTAGAGCTATATTAAATGAGGTTAAAAAATTTCTACCAAAAATGCTAGGTCCCGTGCCCTTAACTACATATATCTCAACTATGTGCCTTTTGTTGTTATAGATCACTTCTATGTCAAAATATCCCTCCGGAATAAATGTACCCCCATTGTAACTTTTTAAAATAATTTTATCTTTATTTAAAATTTTATGACTAAAATGTGATCGATAACTGTCAACATTTATAGCTGAAATGGCAGAACCAGTGTCAATTTCAAAATTAAAAATTTTATTTTCGATTTTTACCTGAATTTTAAAATTATTTTGATCTTTAGCATTTGAAATAGAGTACATTGACATTTGTTCTCCATTATTTTGATGTTGACTCAAATAGTTATTATCTATTTCTTTAAAACTATTTTCACTGTCAGAATCTTCTTGAACATTTACGTAATTGATTTTTTTATTTTTAGTACACACTTTTGACAAATGACCTTTGACCTTACACACATCACATTTGACATTTCGATACCTACAAGGCACTTTTCCATGTGAACGACCACAACATAAACACTGACCTGTTTTCTGACGATCTCTTGACTTACTCATTCTTCGATATCCATTAAAATCGCCATTGCTGTTTCTCCAAGAACTGCTCGACCTAGAATTACGTTTTCCATTTCTGTTTACGTAATTTATCGATGACGCAACTACACTATTTTTTTCTTCGCGTTGAAGAGCCAACGCTTTTAGATCTTCCAATGACTTATCTAACCTTTCTTCGCAAACTCTATCATAGACTGGACCACGAACTAAACCACTAACGAACTTATCTTTCATTATTTCCGTTAAGTTATCACCGAATTCACAATTTATAGACAAAGAGCATACTCGCGCATACCAATTTGCTATTGACTCACCCCCTTCCTGACATGATTCGTAGAACTTTCTACGCTCACGCCACCCATTCACTTGGGGTGAAAATTGAGAATTTAATAATTTTAAAAGGTCTTGATATTTAAATTCTTTAGGTAACTTCGGTGTACACAAATTTCTAAGCAATTTATACGTGTCCGTTCCAATTGCACTTAATAACGTAGCCACTCTCATTTTATCGTCATTTTCATCGATTTTTCGCGCAATGAAAATTTGTTCGAGTTGCTCTTGGTAGATGCAAAATTCATCCACACCCGGTCTAAACATTAAAATTGAGCCCGGAATACCATTATTTTCGCCGGCCATATTTGTTTACACTCGCGAAATCCTGCAGCGAGGCTATCTGCGCGCGACCTTGTTCACTACCGAAACACTGATCAACACACTAATGGCTGACAAAAATGTTCTTAACACTCGTCGCCACTGTTATGTCTTTTGGGACATAAATTGAAACAGATATGGATGAAATTTAATTGCTGTTTATTTAATAAACTACTTGTTACATCAGGTACAGGAACTATGTATTTATACTAATTATGCGCGTACATTCACACAGACTAATTAACAGAACTTCAACTATAATTGGGACACTAGCATGGTCTGTACAAAAACTGCCCCATGGCGGACACAGGTCCTTAGTTTTATTAGGAGGCAAAGTCATGTGACTAAGCTTTACTTATTGGCGGGAACCAATCAGATCATTGTATTTATGTAAATAAAATATCGCGCCACTTTACCTCATTTCACACAGTACAGTACGATCAGTTATACCTGTACCACAGAAAAGCTATAGCTAAGTTATTCTGTGCCTAGACCGATAAATTATTGCATTAAAAAAACTGTGGCGTCCATAATTTTAATTTTTGTACCTCGCGTCATCGCGTAGAATCATTTCAAACTTTTAATCTAATAATACCTAATTCCTTTTACTGTCAATTACATTACCCAAGATACGTGATTTTGACGTCATTTTAAATCCCAACCCGTTGTTTGAAAAGTGGCACAGTGTGTTCGAGTGCTAGAATGAGTTAGAATCTGCAAGATAATTTGCATTTTGTTGTCATTTTGGTTTTGTTTTGTAATTTAAACACTGTGCCTCCAGATAGGTACTTATTTTATGATTTTAAGTGGGATACAATTACTGTTAGCAAAAATAAAAATATTTAGCTTTTAAACTTTTAGATCAATCAAACATAAAATAACTTGAGTAAAAGTGGTTTTTTTACTTTAAAAGAAATATACACAAAAATCAGAAAATAAAATAGGATTTTGATATCATGCTCCGTTTTAGGTCTCGGGGTTTTTAGAAAGTCTGAATTTTGGGAAAGGGTCAATAACTTTTTTAATTAAGCGGAATTAAGAATAGAGGCCTTCACTGACACGGTTAGGATGTTTGTTGGCAATCAATTGGAGTTGGGGAAAGATGTTTTCCACAAGACTTTTTTTGTTTTATTTTTTAATGTTTTTTTTATTATTTTTCTTTTAACAATTTAAGTTTAAGAAAAAAGGATCAACATTTTTGTTTAATTTAAAATTTAAATTACGCGCACAAAATGGGCGTCAAAGTTTCGATGACACCTGCGCGCCACCCCCGCTATGAGACGACGATTAACGGCCTACGGCCGTTCTGTTCGAATCTAACAAGGGAGGTGTAGAGTCCCTGTATGTGACAGATATTGGCGGAAGTGACAGATATTGGCGGAAGTGACAGATATTGGCGGAAGTGACAGATATTGGCGGATATCTGTCACATACAGGGACTCTAGGGAGGTGTACACATGAGGGTAAGAGAATAGGAAATTTGAAGGTTAGCAAAGTCCATTTTGACGCCATATGATCTATATTTTATTGTAATAAAATCCATTTATTAATTAGTGTTTTGGTTTCCCTACTGACCGAATAATAGGGTAGTCCTAAATTTCTTTGAACCTATAATTTATCATCACGCGAAACAGTTGGGTTTCTCGGTCTCTAGGATTCCGGCAAAAAGGTGAGCAAAGTATGTTTTAATTTATATTTTTGACTTTTTGTATTTTTGACCATTTGTACTTTCGACATTTTATCCACCGCCGATTTTTATTTAACATCGTTTGTTGGTTTAAATACGACTGTCAAGTTTCGTGTAAATATAAGGTATTGAATACAACATATTTATACACGAGTCTCCACGGACTTAGTCTTTGATGTAAGCATTTAGCACACTTTACTTAATACTGCTGTAACAACAAGCGTAGTTTTAAAGTTTAAAATGAGCTAACTATCCAAACCTGCATCTGCTGTGAATACTTTATGTTCCAGACAAAACCGCCCGAATAATCCTACTTGCGTTCCAGCTCGACGGTGTACTGTTATCGGGCAGTAAGTTTTCCTTTCCAACCAGCCACTTAAACCGATTTTGAACTTAAGAAATGAGATTAAAAATGTTTGCATTTCACTCTTGTCTGTGTTTGTCATGTTCACTGGAAAATTGTAGCTATCTAAAATCTTATCCACTTCTTGAGAATGGTATTCTAGTTTACATTATCTGAGATAAAAATATGTCATATAATTATTTTAAATTTACATTTTTCTGAGAAAAGTAGAAAAACAATGATTAAGAAAAAAAAATGTAGGCATTTATGGAAAAATAAATTTTATTTTATTTTTAATTTGTGATACATACATACATAAATTCTCTAAAATCACAGAAAAATTGGGAATAAACACGTGACCAAATGTGGCGAAAGCGACGTAAATATACAAATATTCTTTATATTCTCAAAAAAATCTAAAAACATGAATCTGTGAAAGTCTATATATTATGGGGGTCAACACACATCTGTTTTTAAGATATCGGATTTTTAAAGTTAGAGAAGTGGGGGGAAAAAGGTTTTACAAAAAAAAAATCTGTCACAGCCAGCTGAATACTCAGCTAATTGTGATTCAAAAATGTGGTATCCCATTTTTTTTGATAAAATTAGAAGGAGATACAGGCTGTCGAAATAACCTCCAAAAATATATAAAAAAATAATAATTAAAAAAAAAAATAATTTTTGCCTACTTATTCTTTAAAAAAATATTAATCATATTTTATTACTATGTCTCGCTAGAGCCTTGTTTTTATTAATAAAAAATATTAAAAAAACATTGCATTTAATATGACATTTATAAAAGCATATACCAAAAAAATTGTTTTTTCAAAAAAAAAATTGACCTATTGTTTTTTAAAATAATTTTTATTTCAGTTTATTGCTCTTATTCTAGTACATGATTCGACCCAATTTCATATTTTTACTTGGTTTTTTAAAAAAGTTATTATTAAAAAAGTTAAAACAATTGCCAAATTTGATGCTCTGTATCTCGACACAGAAAGAGTTTTCACCCATGCATTATAGGAACTTTTTTATCAGACATATCCTCCTCTATCACCTGTTGGCCTATGGCCCCTAAATTATGGGATACCCTGTATATGAAATGCAGATAAGTATTTAGTTTTAAGATTTTAAAAATTTTATGATTTAATAAAATAATATGTATTCTTACGATCTGAAACATAAACCCAACGAATAACTTGAAAATTAGGGATCATGAAAAGGTCATATCTACCATAAAAAAAGCTACAAAGTGTGATTTTCTTAACTTCTTAGAAGTATCACGTATTTGCTGAAAATAGGCAAAATCACTTTGTAGATATTGAGGCTTCATATACAAACTATTTCTAATTTCAAATAAAACTGATAATAATATATAAAACAAAATCACAAGTTTCGGCCAAACATAAGTAATAAAAATAAAAATGTATTCTCATAATCCTATGTAATTTTATAAAAAAATTGTAGGAAACAAAAGCAGAGTGGCCGTAATTTCTTCTAATAAAATTTATATACAATAGGTAAACAATTTCGCAAAGTACTTCACAAATCTCTTTTTTCTGTGTGCCAGAGTACCTACTAAAGTTAGGGCTTTGCCTTCGATATACATTTACGCTATACGACGAAACCTTTCCTTTCTTTAAGATACGTGACATAAAATTTAACTTTCTTGCATACGATCACATGACTGAAGTAAATCGATCACTACGCTACCTAGAACGAGAAGCATTCCTTTCTTTGAAAAACTTCTTTTAAAACCTATTTTAAAACAGTTCTCGTTTTGTCCTGCGCGTATTTGGATTTATCGTATGGTTTTCTGATGTAGGTACATTTTTTGTTGCAAAAAAGTATGCAATGATTTCTTTTTTACGTTTAAAAACGCCCTTTGAAATAAATTTAATACCAATTATAAAAAACCTTATTTTTGTAATGAAGTTTCTCATTATTTGTACGAATATGCCAACTTATTTGGAACACAGAATATTTGGTGTATCTTTAAACAGAAAGGAACATAATTTTGTTTAGGTTTACGTTTCTTTATATACAAAAATGGCGAGGAGAAATAAAACTTTAACAAAAAGTTTAATTTTTGTAAAATAGTTTAACATCCGATTGAGCCAACTATAAATAAATTTGAAAATTTCTTTGGCAAGGTCTAAATAGATAAAACCTGTATATTACAGCTTCTGGAAAACCTGCCAAAATGCACTTGTATAATATATACCTACCTACTTTACCTAGATATTGTGCAAGTTTAAATATAACTATACACAGAGGCTACCTAACACGAAAACAAAATTATTCATACCTCACGCCATCGCCTCGTATATTTCAATCAAAACAAAAAGAAATTAGTAGTTTTAATGTAGACTTCAAACTCTGTCATTCGTCTATGCTTCAAACTCAACATTTTTATTTACTTGTTATCGTATACGTTAATCAGGCTTTCGTAACGGGTTATTACGTGTCAAAAACAGCAATATTTTTAAACAGGCATTGAAACATTTAAAATAACGGCAAAATTAAAAAAAAATAAAAATATTGCCGTCGTACGTAGAGTATGTAGTAGTGGCGCATATGCTTTAAATATTAGGCCACCCGGGTTCGGATCTTTCGCTAGTTGTATGGATGTTTGTTATTGTTTAACTTTGGGATACTGGTCGAGAGTCTCAGTATAAATTCAAAAATAAAAAAAAGTCACAAAAGAAATATGTGTATGGCTCTGGTTTAAAATAGCTCTGTTTAAAACAGCGTCGGTCGTTTAAAATAGCGCAGGTTAGGTTAGGTTGTCAGGTTAGGTTTTGCAGTTCAGTGTTATGTGAAGCCAGTTTTCTTTTTTTTTCGACATTGCCGCTAATTTATTTGCATTTTAAAGCAGCGCTATTTTGATACTAGCGCTATTTGGTTAAGACCTATTTTGTTACTGGCGCTATTTTGTTACTTGCACTATTTCGTGGCATATATATATATATGGCATTAACCTCTTTGGTGCATGATGCGACAAGAATTTTTACCAACGAGAATAATACTACCAGTACCTCTGGCATTGACTATGTCATTACATCACACCCTGAGTCTTTTAGTTATAAAAACTTTGACGCAGGTTTTTCCGACCATTTTTGTCAAATTGTTCAGCATAACTCTAAAAACAATATATCCTCCACAGTCGACTCGTCCCTTGAAGGGAGCATGAGACAAATTAGGGTTGTTAATAGTAGCACTATAAATAATTTTTATTTCTGGTTTGATCAACAAACTATTGAATTTACAAATACCGACATAAACAAAAATTTTGAGCATTTCTTCGAAAGCGTTATCTGGAGTTTCAAGTAAGTTGCCCAGTTAAAAACTTAAATAACAAAAAGCCCTCTCAAAATAAAAAAATTATATTTTCCAACAATCTGCTAAAGGAAATGGAGGAACTAAAAAATCTACACTGGCTACAAAAACGCACTGGTAATTCACAACTTAAAATTCTTTACAAAAGTCGGAAAAAATAAAAAATGAAAAAGAAAAATACTTCATCGAGAAAATTAATAACTCAAAAAATAAAACAAAAACTACGTGGAGTATTATTAATAATCTAAGTGGATAAAAATCTAAAACCTCACACTCTGTAGATCAAATCCGGGATAGCAATAATGAAATTATAACTAATACTATGGAGATCGCTAACAACTTTAGTAGTTACTTGTCCTCTGTTGTTGCTGACAAGCTCCAATCTCATTTCCAGGGCAGCTTGTCCGAAGATTGCACAACGACTAAGAAAAATCACAAATCATTTACTTTTACCGAAGTTACTACACATGATGTTAAACTCGCACTGAAATGCTTGCCAAACAAAAAATCGGCGGGACCCGATGAAATACCCATATCCCTACTGAAAAATGCTTCTTTGAAAATGATAACTTGCCTTACTTTTCTGATAAATCTATCTATATCTGAAGGTACCTACCCTTCTCACCTAAAAGAAGGTAATATCTGACCTATCTATAAAAAGGGCGACCATTTGTCGGTGGAAAACTATCGTCCGATTTCTTTGTTGTGCAGTTTCTCTAAGGTCTTTGAAAAAGTTCTATGCAACCAAATAAATCAATTTCTTAAAAAATATCAGATCTTAACTCCAAGCCAACAAGGTTTCAGAGAACTGCACTCTACCGAAACAGCCAGCATTGACTTTGTTCAACAGATCTACAACAAACTAGACCAAGGCGATAGAGTTGTTGCACTATTGTTTGATCTAACCCGTGCTTTTGATACCATAGACCCTAACTTTGTATATAAAAAACTCGAAAAGCTAGGTATCCAAAACACCCTTAATAACTGCATTAAATCTTTTCTTACAGATAGAAAATTTAAAATCAAAATAGGAAGCACATATTCAGAATCTACAGAATCAAACATAGGCACGCTCCAAGGCAGTGTGCTTGCACCTTTAATAATTTTGCTGTTTATTAACGATCTTCCCGAATATATCACGTGGGGACTTGTGTCCATCGTTGTATCCGCAAAAGACACAAATTTTCTTCATGAAAAAATCAACTTAACCCTAAATGAATTTTCGAACTGGTGCAAGCAAAACAATCTGATTATAAATATATCTAAAACTGTCTTTATGGAATTTAGAACAAAGTCCCGTAAACCTACCGACCTCAATATAATCTTTAATGACATCCCTTTGCCAGTTAGCGATAGCTCAAAATGAATTATTGTCGATACTCATTTCGAGTAGAGTTTACACATAAGTAGTGTATGCTCAAAACTTAATACATGCTACTTCATGATTAAGTCACTTAAAAACTCTCTCAGTATAAAAAATCTCATTACTGTGTATTATGCTAATGCATACTCGGCTCTGGCCTATGGTGTGGCAGTATGGAGTAGTGCTCAGGATGTGGAAAGAGTATTGGTAGGTCAAAAGAGACTTATAAGATTAATTTTCAATATACCTTACAACGGTACTTGTCGCTCTGCATTTAAGGATAATAAAATTATGACAATAACAAGTATGTACATATATAAACTACTCATTTTCATTATTCAACACCAAAATATTTTTACATTAAATAGTTCTTATCACAACTATCCAACTAGAAGTCGTAACCACTTCAGCATCCATAAACACAACCATGACTATATAAAAAAAAAGTACTCATTATCTTTGGTGCAAATTCTTTAACTTGTTGCCAAACAAAATCAAACAAACTACGTCGCTGCTAAGATTCAAAAAAAAAAATCAAAAATCTTTTATTAAAAGAAACTTTTTATAGTTTAATTGAATTTGAAAACTACATGTTGGGCAGAAGGTAAATTTTTGTTCTCAATATTTATATACATATATATATATATATACAAATTTTGCAAATGTGTTTCCGTTTTTATAACATGACGCGCTATTTTAAACAGAGCTATTTTAGTCGAAAAACCTACTTAAAAATAATTATATATTTTTTGTTTTAAATGGATTAAGATTTGGAAACAGGGGTTATTTGACTACTACCTGTATAAACATATGCAGTAAAGTAACCTCTTTCTCCCGTCTTTCCCCTACATTAGGTTTAAAGTGCAATTAAGGCGATATAAGTCACAACACTGAAAAATCGAATCCTTTGGGCTAAATGCTTTAGCATTTGGTATAATATGCAAAATGCCTAAAATCATGAGCGGAGAACATCATGGTTTTCAAAAACCGACATGGCTGTGCTACACGGCTTGTTTTTAAAAACCGTGATGTCCTTAATTAGAAATCTTAGGTATTTTGCACAGTGTCGGCTTGTGAGGTAGTGCCCCCCCCGGTGCCAGGGAACTACCCTCTTTTTCTGTAAAAATAAGTTTCTTTTTTATTTTTAAAATATCTTTATAGGTTTTTATTTTATTTTATGCATTTCTTTTTAGTTTAATAATTATACGAAAGATGGTAACCCTGTGCAATTCTATCGATCACACTCCGACTCAACGCGACGTGATGGATGGGCCACTAAAACTCAAAGCAGAATAGAGATCGATTTTCTCAGCAGCTTATATGAGCGACAGAGATAGGGTTCCAATATTGAACATTTTAGCTTTGTTTAAATAGGAAAAATCAAATCAATTTTGTGCCTGGCACAGGCTATCAGTTGGTCATATTACTCGCAATGTTTATGTACGTGGAGCGTCGATATTTTAATTTACACCCTTTAAAATACATTTTAATTATTTCAGCAGACTTTTGTGATAAACTTTGAGTCAAACATAGTAGTAGTAGGTATGTTTTACACGACTTGTGGGTAAATGTTTGGGCGCAACACCACGATTTTTTTCCACTGGCTCAAAATTCTAGCACTACCCCGTTATATTAGAGAATTATTGAAATACAGCCCGGCTATAATTGTGCCCGGCACTATTTTGACATATTCACATTGAAAACTGACAGTTGATCCTTCAAAATTGACATACCAAAGTCGAATTTAAAACTTTCGTCGTTTATTTTCAATTAAGACAAGAAGGCACTATTTATTCAGGTTTATATAGTAAACAAAGGCCATGTGTTGAAAGATCACAGCTGATATTACAATGTGAAGGTGGTAAAATTGTGCCTGGCACTATTATAGCCTGGCTTTATTGCAATAATTCTCTATTGATTCTCTATTTTGCATATATCAAATGCGAAAGCATTTTAAAAGCTGTATTCTTGTGCTTTTTCTTATTCTCATAAGCTTACCTGAAATAAATAAATCGCTTGGGGTAAATAAATATACTTTTGATATATTATTTTTAACGCCTGCTGATCACAGTATACCAATTAAAAAATAGTATTGACAAATCGGTTTTCCCGCCAAATATTTTTGGCGCTACACCCCGTATTTTTAGTTCAGGACGACAGCTCCGAGATGGCGCTATCCCAGCAGAAAATGCACCGTTAAGCCCTGTATCCTGCGCGTCTTTAAATGTCTTTTGGAATTTGAATTTGTCAAGCACTTGATGTGCAAATCAATAAAACTCATAAAACTTGTCAAATTTGTTTTTTGCGAAGATTTTTTTATGTTCGCGTTGAAGTGGAATTTTGTTGACATTTCTGTTGAGATAAAAATCCAAAAAAAATCGGTGTGTTTGCGTTTTATCACGGGAAAGTGAAATCTTGCAGAGCAGAGCGATGACTTCTCTCAAAAAAGGTTTAGAATGAGAGGTGCTTGTTGTGTTACGGTTCGGTTCGGTGTAAGTGTAATAGTTACTGATTTTTAATGTATTCATACTAATATAAATTATGATTAAAATAAATTTTGATTCTATTATGCAAAATTTGGACTTATTTTTTTGACATAATTTTATTATCTTTCAAAAAACAAAGAATTTCAATAAAAAATTAAAAACTAACTGACCTGTATAATATTATACAAGGCGCAGAACGCAAAAATTAGTTCAAACAGACAGCTATGGGATGGCGCTGTTCAAATGCCATTAATTGTATTAAGAGTTTAACATGGGGGTGTCCAATCTATTTCTGTGGTTAGTAATCTGTGCTGCTGATTTAGACCTGAGAAAATCATGGGTTTTAGAAAAAGACACGTTTTTGACAAATGAACTGTGCTTTTATTCAAACAACTAATATTTTGCACTTAAAAGGCGTGACTTGTTTTCAAAACAATTAGGCATTTGGCATATATCAAATCAGTGCCAACAAAAAAGTACAGGCCACGACCCTAAAAAAATTAGCTGTTGTTGGGGGGCTGAATTTTACATTGGGTCTTACGGGCGAATAGAGATGACACTACAGATTGTTGCGAAATTTCAGTGAAATATTCCCATACACTATACCTATATTCCACCAAACTTTTGTAAGGATGAAAGATGGTTAAAAGGTTAAAATCTTCACCATTCCTTATTTTGAAGTTAAATTGCCCGTCATGCACCGCACGCCAACTTGACATGGATATGACTTTGTCATTTTTTGTCATGGCCTTTATTTATTTGCTTGTTATGTAAAACTTATTCAATTTTTTTATGATTTTTTACAATAAAGTTCATTTAAAATCCAAAAACACCTGTGTTAATCTTTTTAAGACAAAATTACACTAAAAAAAAATCATTTTTTGAGGCTGTAATTTTTGTAAACACATCTTAAAGATTCCCAGTATAAACAAATAGGTTTAGGTGAGCCGATTACTATCCACGCAGTAACGAACACATTTGCTTCTGCTTTAAATGTAATATTTGTGTGTGCTAATGAAACGGCTCTGAAAAATTATGGATCACTATACATTTAAAAAAAATTGTTTTACAAGAATATAGTAAAAAACGGGTACGGGTAGACCTCGTCAGATGTCTATCAGGGGAAATGAATCGACCCCTGCCCTCCGTAGATTCCAGGTACTCTCCGACCCGGAGAGTTAGCACCTGTATAGGGTCCCTGTCCCAGGGTTACGGGAGAAGACCACATCGATATGAAAGGCGGAGAGAATGGACCTCGGTACGGTGATCATAGCGTAGGTGGCAACCCTTTCTTTTAGGGATACTATATGCCTTGTAGTACCGGCGTTGGAATCGTCAAAGGCTAGGGGAAGAAAACCTCGATCGAAAATCACCTGGTCCTCCAGGTTGGGGGTTGGGGCATCAGACTAACTCTCTGATACCGGGAAAAAACGTACATTGTTAAAAAACCCAATCAAACGCCTTGGAAAGGAAAGAAAAACCTAAGACGAACCAAGCAAAGAAACAGGAATATGATTTTTGGTACATGGAACGTGCAAGGAATGGGTCGAAAAGTTAACGAAATAGTACATGAGTGCAGCAGAATAAAGGTAGACCTTGCTGTACTAACAGAAACGAAAAAGAAAGGAAAAGGATCTAAAAATTTAGGACAATATGACCATTTCTATAGCGGAATAGCAAAAGAAAAATATGCTCAACAAGGAGTATCTATTTTGGTCAACAAAAGATTTAGAAAATTTATCACCAACTGGGAAGCAGTCAATGAAAGGCTAATTATAATGAATATAACAATAAAAGGAATGAGACTTACGATTTTTGGAATCTATGCGTATAACGATGATGCAAATGTAGCCGTGAAAGACAATTTTTTTGAAGAAATACACAATCAAATATCAGCAGTAAGTGCATCTAGAGAAATTGTCATATTGGGAGATTTAAATAGTAGGACCGGTAACAGAGTTAATGATCTGACAGTTGGCCAATATGGAGAAAATGTTGTTAATGACAATGGAAACCGGCTAATTACAGTATGTGAGCAATTAGACCTAAAAATCGAAAACGGTTTTTTTCAACATAAGGAAATACACAAATATACCTTGACCAAACCTCACAAAACCTCAAATCCTTCATTGATTATCACTAAACAAAAGACAAAACTAAAAATTCAAGATGTCAGAACAAAGCGTGGATCAACATGTGGAAATGATCACTATTTTCTGGAGTCCAAAATTCTCTTTCCTTATCAAGGCCGAAGCCTGCATCAACAACATCTTGGTGATACAGTGATTGAAGAAATTGATCACTGTAAATATAATCTACTAAGCCTAGAACATGACAGCGTAAAAAACTTATACAAAAAGAGACTGAACGAAAAACTTAATACAAGTTCAGGTGAAACCCCAGATGAGGAATACGAATGTATTACATTAAGCATCCACCAAGCTGCAAAAGAAGTACTAGGATTAGAGGAAGAAACTTCTAAAAGAAGAAAACCATACTGGTGGGATGCTGAGATTGAAAGAGAAATAGAGGAAAAAAGGAAATTATATCACACCTACTTATGTCAAAAGACAGATAGAAGCAGACAAGAATACAAAATCGTGCAATCAAAGGTGAGAAGAATCATCAGTGATAAGAAAAATCATTCGTGGACGCAAAAGTGCCAGAAAATAGATTCTTACTTAGGAGGTAGGAGAAGTACCGAAAGCTGGAAAACTATAAGATCGATTAAAAAAGAAACATGCAGATATATAATTTCACCAATACCAAACAAAGAATGGGATGAGCATTTTAAAAAACTTTTAACTGAAGATAGAGCAGGATTCAAGGAAGACGCAAGAGACAATATAATTAGAACGATGGGGTCTCCAGCACCCCTCACAATCTCTGAGGTCAAAAACGTGTGCACAACCTTAAAAAGCGGTAAATCTGCCGGACCCGGAAATATCCCAGCCGAACTTATTAAATATGGCACTGAAGAACTGTTTTGGAGATTACGGAAAATCTTTTCCAAAAATATTTAAATGGAACTGTAGTACCAACTGAGTGGAAAACCTCATATATATCCACAATACACAAAAAGGGAACGAAAGGTATATGTGATAATTATAGAGGTATATCTGTGACTAGTACGCTAAGCAGAATATACGGTAAAATAATAAGAAATAAAGTGGAGAGCGAATATAAAGACATGGAGGCAGAAGAACAAGCTGGTCTCAGGGCGGGTAGATCGACTTCAGATCATCTCTTTTGTATAACCCAAGTTATTGAAAAGAAAATGGCATACGGACAAGAGCTGCATCCGCTTTACGTCGATTTGCAGAAGGCATATGATAGTATACCACTAAATCTACTTTGGAAAGCGTTGGGAAACACAAACATCAGCGTACAACTGATTAAGGCTATCAATAGTAAGGCAAAAGTTAAAATAAAAGCAAAACTAACCAAAGGCTTTCAAGTAAATAAAGGTCTTAAACAAGGTTGCTGTATCTCGCATACGCTCTTTAAGATATACTTGGAACAAGTCCTTTTAAAGTATGGAAGAGAAAATGCCAAAACATGGGAATTCCGTTGGACGAAACCACCTTGTATACTTTATGTTTCGCCGATGATCAAATAGTAGTGGCTCAGGATTACGACGACCTCGGATATATGACACGAAAACTAATATAAGAGTACAATAAGTGGGGACTAGAGGTTAATCTCAATAAGACAGAGTATATTAATCAATCAAAAATCGGTGGAATGAAACAGGATATAATCTTAAATACCGGGCAGCGAATTCAGTCCTGTGATGAGTATAAATACTTAGGTCTAAAAATTACAGCTGACGGAACACTAGACAAAGCTATAAAAGATCGAAACGTACAAGAAAGAAAAGCAATAACTTTATTAAATGGAATAATTGGGACCAAAGTATATCAAAACATAACAAAAATCTTATATATAACACTATTGTAAAAAGTATTATTACATACGGCTCAGAAGTATGGCCAATCAAGGATAGAACAGAAAAAATGCTTTCCGCTACGGCGATGGACTATTGGAGAAGAGCAGCAAGGAAATCCAAAAGAGAAAGAGTTACAAATCAAAGAATAAGAGAAACTGTGACAGTGGGGGAACGTACTTTAGTGGATGATATCAGAACAAAGCAACTGGTGTGGTACGGACATGTACACAGAATGAATGATGAAAGACTACCTAAACAAATACTACAATGCAAAACAACTGGCCGAAGAAAACGAGGAGGGCCAAGGAGCTGGAGAGAAGGAATAGACAGTGAAATAAGAATAAGAGGCCTAGATGATGAATTATGGGCAAACAGAAACGAGTGGAGATTGGGTATCGCAAGACGTAGAACGTTGTGAAACCGATAAATATATATATAGTAAAAACAATCTCAAAACCAGCTTTAATAAAAAAAATCAAATATTCATAATTTTTGATAGGCCTGATCAAATGAATAGTAATTTGACCGAGACCCTTTATATATGACATATTTAAAAAAAATATAGACGCGAGGAACTCTTCAGTGAAATTTGTTTCAGTCAAAATCAAAGGATGAAAATATCGGTTCTCTATACTCTTTATAGCGTTGTTTAGAAAGCAAGCACCTTCTTTCTGTCTTTGTTATTTTATAAGCGTCAGAAACGATATTTAATAAAACATATACCGGGGGTGCGGTCAAAAGTGTTTGTTTATATGTTGCATGATGATTGATGTCACTTGCCGCTGACAATTTAAATTATTTTAGTGAAACGCTAATCAACTTGGCAACCAAAAATGTCAATTTCAGTGACTGATTGGTTTGCCGCGTCTATCTTTCGTAAAAATATATCAAACGATTAATTTTTCCAATGTAATACTTAATAAAATTTAAAAAAATTGTGCCAACTCATTCCAAATAATTTTTTATTGCAGATTGCTTAGCACTTCGTCGTCTTCGCATCAAGGTACCAAAAGCTGTGGTTCGAGGCTCCAACGCCACGTTACAGTGTTTCTATGATTTGGAAGGCGATAAACTATACTCTGTTAAATGGTACCGTATGGGGTGGGAGTTTTTTCGGTAAGTATTTTTGAAGATTATAGCAATAGGGACTTCATGGAATAAAGCCATGCAATAATAGGGTCAGGCCGTATTTTGACAGTTTTGCATTGGAATATGACAGCTAATCTTTCAGCATAATGTTTTGTTTACTATACGAACTGAAATAAATACTACTACACTACAAAACTTTTGCATTTAATTTTTTTTGCCATAGAGATGCGAAAAAAACCACATCCTGAGTAAAGATTCGTAAAAACGTCATTTAGCGAATTTTAGGGTACGGAATTTCATAAGACCAAAATGTCCAAACTTTGAATATTCATATTTCAAAAACTATATAGTTTATCAACAAAAGCACCGAGTTGCAGTATGGTGGGGCCATAGAGATGCGAAAACACCACACCCTGGGTAAGGATTCGAAAAAACGTCATTTAGCGAATTTAAGGGTAGGAAGACCAGAATGGCCAAACTTTGAAAATTCATATTTCAAAACCTATACAGTTTATCAACAAAAGCACCGAGCTGCAGTATGGTGGGGCCATAGAGATGCGAAAAAACCACACCCTCAGTTAAGATTCGAAAAAACGTCATTTAGCGAATTTTAGGGTAGGGAATCTCATAAGACCAAAATGGCCAAACTTTGAAAATTCATATTTTAAAAACTATACAGTTTATCAACAAAAGCACCGAGTTGCAATATGGTGGGGCCATAGAGATGCGAAAACACCACACCCTGGGTAAGGATTCGAAAAAACGTCATTTAGCGAATTTAAGGGTAGGAAGACCAAAATGGCCAAATTTTTAAAATTCATATTTCAAAAACTATACAGTTTATCAACAAAAGCACCGAATTGCAGTCTGGTGGGGCCATAGAGATGCGAAAAAACCACACCTTGAGTAAAGATTCGAAAAAACGTCATTTAGTGAATTTTAGGGTAGGGAATCTCATAAGACCAAAATGGCCAAACTTTGAAAATTCATATTTTAAAAACTATACAGTTTATCAACAAAAGCACCGAGTTGCAATATGGCGGGGCCATAGAGATGCGAAAAAACCACATCCTCAGTAAAGATTCGAAAAAACGTCAATTAGCGAATTTTAGGGTACTCTCTGACACGGAGAGTTAGCACCTATTTAGGGTCCCATTCCCAGGGTTACGGGAGAAGACCACATCGGCATGAAAGGCGGAGAGGATGGACCTCGGTACGGTGATCATAGCGCAGGTGGCAACCCCTTCTTTTAGGGATAGTATAAAAGAAGAAGTAGTAGCCTTGTAGTACCGGCGTTGGAATCTTCAAAGGCTAGGGGAAGAAAACCTCGATCAAAAATCTCCTGGTCCTCCAGGTTGGGGGTTGGGGCATTAGACTAACTCTCTGATACCTGGAAAAAACGTACACTGTTAAAAAACCCAATAAAACGCCTCGGAAAGAAATGAAAAACCTAAGACGAACCAAGCAAAGAAACAGGAATATGATATTTGGTACATGGAACGTACAAGGAATGAGTCGAAAAGTGAATGAAATAGTACATGAGTGCAGTAGAATGAAGGTTGACCTTGCTGTACTAACAAAAACGACGAAGAAAGGAAAAGGATCTAAAAACCTAGGACAGTATGACCATTTCTATAACGGAGTGGCAAAAGAAAAACATGCTCAACAAGGAGTATCTATTTTGGTCAACAAAAGATTTAGAAAATTTATCACCAACTGGGAAGCAGAAAAGGAATGAGACTTACGATTTTTGGAATCTATGCGTATAATGACGATGCAAATGTAGCCGTGAATGATAATTTTTTTGAAGAAATCCACAATGAAATATCAGCAGTAAGTACATCTAGAGAAATTGTAATATTGGGAGATTTAAATAGTAGAACAGGTAAAAGAGTAAATGATCTGACAGTTGGCCAATATGGAGAAGATGTTGTTAATGACAGTGGAAACCGGCTTATCACAGTATGTGAGCAATTAGACCTAAAAATCCAACACGGTTTTTTCCAACATAAGAAAATACACAAATATACTTGGACCAAACCCTCACAAAACCTGAAATCCGTCATTGATTATCTTATCACTAAACAAAAGACAAAACTAAAAATTCAAGATGTCAGAACAAAGCGTGGATCAACATGCGGAAGTGATCACTATTTTCTGGAGACCAAAATTCTCTTTCCTTGATGATACAGTGAATGAGGAAATTGATCACTGTCAATATAATCTACTAAGCCTAGAACATGACAGCGTAAAAAACTTATACAAAAAGAGACTGAACGAAAAACTTAATTCAAGTTCAGGTTAATCCCCAGATGAGGAATACGAATGTATCACATTAAGCATCCATCAAGCTGCTAAAGAAGCACTAGGATTAGTGGAAGAAACTCCTAAAAGAACAAAACCATACTGGTGGGATGCTGAGATTGAAAGTGAAATAGAGGAAAAAAGGAAATTATATCACACATACTTATCCCAAAAGACAGATAGAAGCAGAGAAGAATACAAAATCGCGCAATCAGAGGTGAGAAGAAGGATCAGTGATAAGAAAAATCAATCATGGATGCAAAAGTGCCAGAAAATAGATTCTTACTTAGAATGTAGGAGAAGTACCGAAAGCTGGAAAACTATAAGATCGATCAAAAAAGAAACATGCAGAGATATTATTTCACCAATACCAGACAAAGAATGGGATGAGCATTTTAAAAAACTTTTAACTAAAGATAGAGCAGAATTCAAGGAAGACGAAAGAGACAATATCATTAGAACGATGGGATCTCCAGTACCCCTCACAATATCTGAGGTCAAAAACGTGTGCAAAACCTTAAAAAGCGGTAAATCTGCCGGACCCGGAAATATCCCAGCTGAACTTATTAAATATGGCACTGAAGAATTGTTTTGGAGATTACGGAATCTTTTCCAAAGATATTTAAATAGAGCTGTAGTACCAACTGAGTGGAAAACGTCATATATATCCACAATACACAAAAAAGGAAGGAAATATATATGTGACAATTATAGAGGTATATCTGTAACTAGTACGCTAAGCAGAATATATGGCAAAATAATAAGAAATAAAGTGGAGAGCGAATATAAAGATATGGAGGCAGAAGAACAAGCTGGTTTCAGGGCGGGTAGATCGACTTCAGATCATCTCTTTTGTATAACCCAAGTTATTGAAAAGAAAATGGCATACGGACAAGAGCTCCATCTGCTTTACGTAGATTTGCAGAAGGCATATTATAGTATACCACTAAATCTACTTTGGAAAGCGTTGGAAAAGATAAACATAAGCGTACAACTAATTAAGGCCATCAAAGAGTTATACCGCAATAGTAAGGCAAAAGTTAAAATAAAAGCAAAACTAACCAAAGGCTTTCAAGTAAATAAAGGTCTTAAACAAGGTTGCTGTATCTCGCATACGCTCTTTAAGATATACTTGGAACAAGTCCTAAAGTCTGGAAGAGAAAATGCCAAAACATGGGAGTTCCATTGGATGAAACCACCTTGTATACTTTATGTTTCGCCGATGATCAGATAGTGGTGGCTCAGGATTATGACGACCTCGAATATATGACACGAAAACTAATAGAAGAGTAAAATAAGTGGGGACTAGAGGTTAATATTAATAAGATAGAGTATATGTGTATTGGTGGAACGAAACAGGATCTAATCTTAAATACTGGGCAGCGAATTCAGTCCTGTGATGAGTATAAATACTTGGGTCTAAAAATTACAGCTGACGGAACACTAGACAAAGCTATAAAAGATAGAAACGTACAAGGAAGAAAAGCAATAACTTTATTAAATGGAATAATTTGGGACCAGAGTATATCAAAACAACAAAAAGCTTATATATAACACCATTGTTAAAAGTATTATTACATACGGCTCAGAAGTATGGCCAACCAAAGATAGAACAGAAAAAATGCTTTCCGCTACGGAGATGGACTATTGGAGAAGAGCAGTAGGGAAATCAAAAAGAGAAAGAGTTACCAATCAAAGAATAAGATAAATTATGACAGTGGGTGAACGTACTCTAGTGGATGATATAAGTACAAAACAACTGGTGTGGTACGGACATGTACAAAAATGGATGATGGAAGACTACCTAAACAAATATTACAATGGAAACCAACTGGCCGAAGAAAACGAGGAAGGCCGAGGAGAATCTGGAGAGAAAGAATAGATAGTGAAATAAGAATAAGAGGCCTAGATGATGAATTATGGACAAACAGAAACGAGTGGAGATTGGGTATCGGAAGACGTAGAACGTTGTGAAACCGATAAATATATATATAATCTCATAAGACCAAAATGGCCAGACTTTGAAAATTCATATTTGAAAAACTATACAGTTTATAAACAAAAGCACCGAGTTGCAGTATGTTGGGGCCATAGAGATGCGAAAAAATCACACCCTGAGTAAAGATTCGAAAAAAAGTCATTTAGCGAATTTTAGGGTAGGGAATCTCATAAGACCAAAATGGCCAAACTTTGAAAATTCATATTTGAAAAACTATACAGTTTATTAACAAAAGCACCGAGTTGCAGTATGGTGGGGCAATAGAGATGCGAAAAAACCACACCCTGATTTAAGATTCGACAAAACGTAATTTAGTTAATTTTAGGGTAGGGAATCTCATAAAACCAAAACTTTGAAAATTCATATTTCAAAAACTATACAGCTTATCAACAAAAGCACCGAGTGGCAGTATGGCACCATACTGCATCATCATCGTTATACTACAAGAGCCGATGACACAGAACTCTACGTTATCCATACCAAAATAATTCACCGTCAAATAGTGTCATATTATCCTTCAAATATATGTGCCTACTTTAGTTAATAACGAGACATGTCCGGAAGTCGCTAATTAAGCAAATTGTATGAATAGATTTACAGGTGCGTTAACATCTTATAGTAACAGTTTAGACTCTATTGCAAGTATGTCATATAAACCCATTTATATAAATATGATGATGCTGCCACACCTCAGTCCAGTTGGAGGACAGGCACACGCACTTAAATAAAATTTCGCCCCTGGTTAAACCTACATAATCTAAAAACATTATATTATTAATATTTTTTGTTGGCACATGTGTCATTTGCGCCCCCCTTATATATGTGTCTTATGATACCTTGTTGCTGCCTGGCTGCTGACAAGGCACACCATCTAGACTATAAAGGTTTTGAAGATCCACCTACGTAAGTTGAAAAGAGTTTTTTTATATAAAATAGCTGTCATATAGGTCCCGTAAGTTTAAAATAACTATGCTGCCCGACCTACATTTACTATAAGCTGGGCACACCTATAAAAATTTTAAAATATTTTACTTTCAAGCCACATCATGTAGTACCAAGAATCTCTTTAAAAGTTGTGTATCATATGGACCTTAAAAAACTAAATTGTCTATGCTCCCAAACATCCGCCTGATCTAAGAACAGGCTCACCTCCTATAAATATATTTGAGGCTGAAACTCATCTACACGCCAAAAACACAAGATGATTTTTAACTATTGTGTGTCATATGGATCATCAAACAATAAATTGGATATGCTGCGAAACATATGCCTCACCAAAGGACTGACACACCTTCTATATTTATAATTGAGGCTGAACTTATCTATATCACTAAATATCAAGATAGTATTTTTATTATTGTTTGTCATATGGACCCTCTGTTTAATTACAAAATTAAACAGATTTTCTTTTTTTACCAATTTTCATAAATCTTCATTTTTAATTAAATTTATTATTTAAACATAGGTGATCTTGAGAAATTAGGTTTTAATAACATAAACTAACCTTCTCAAGTTTACCTATTTAAATTATATAAATTATTTAGTTTATAAAACAAGACATTATATGGAATTTTATATTTTATAATTTATCACGAACCATAACAATTTGTTAATATAAAAAGAGAGGATTTATCTCAATAAAGCAGATTCAACATTTAATAGTTGTTCTCACTATACCTACTTAGTTTACTGTACCATAAGCCTTCTTGGTCATTGCAGGGAGTGAGGCTGCTCCCTGGCAGTAAACTTTTACTTTAGTCCCGCTGCTTAACCAAGCCGAGTTAAGCAAGTGTAATTGTCAAGCACAGCTTGCACATTGGTCCTTCGAGGAAAGAAACCACCGCCGACGCCCGTAAGAAGAACACCACTACAGCCCAACCGTCCACCAGAGCGACCTTCCACGAGAAAGTCCGTCCACCTGTCCGTACACTTGTCCTGTCCGAAGCCACTACGCAAGAGAGCTTCAACCAGAGCGACCTTCCACGAGAAAGTCCGTCCACCTGCTTGTACGACTGTCCGTACACTTGTCCTGTCCGAAGCCACTACGCAAGAGAGCTTCAACCAGAGCGACCTTCCACGAGAAAGTCCGTCCACCTGCCTGTACGACTGTCCGTACACTTGTCCTGCCCGAAGCCACTACGAAAGAGAGCCTCAACCAGAGCGACCTCCACGAGAAAGTCCATACACTTGTCCGAAGCCACTATTCAAGAGACCCTCAACCAGAGCGACCTTCCACGAGAAAGTCCATCCATTCTACAAGCGTCGAAAAACCGTCCACCTGCCCGTACGACTATCCGTACACTTGTCCTGTCCGAAGCCACTACTCAAGAGAGCTTCAACCAGAGCGACCTTCCACGAGAAAGTCCATCCATTCTACAAGCGTCAGAAAACCGTCCACCTGCCCGTACGAATATCCGTACACTTGTCCTCAAGAGAGCTTCAACCAGAGCGACCTTCCACGAGAAAGTCCGTCCATTGTACAAGCGTCAAAAGGCCGTCCACAGCCCGTACACCTGTCCTGTCCGAAGCTACTACGCAGGAGAGCTTCAACCAGAGCGACCTTCCACGAGAAAGTCCGTCGATTCTACAAGCATTAAAAAGCCGTCCACCTGCCCGTACGATTGTCCGTATACTTGTCCTGTCCGAAGCCGCTACGCAACCTTCATAATTAACAGGCCAATACCAACATAAACAAAAAAAAAATCATTAAGAAGAAACCAGTACAAGCGCCAACCAACCACAATGATAGGAAAAAATCTAGAAAGAATATTGCTAGAAAGACAGCTAAGAAGATACAAAATGGGCTCACACCTTCTAGATGGCCTTCTAGACATACATATAATGGAGTATGCGTCAGCACAAGAACTAAAAAAGCTCCTACTGCATGCCGAAGATGTACTTGAATTTTCACAAGCGATTAAAGTCAATTGGGAGCCAATAATCATAAACATAATTTACCAGAAATGGGATGTCGAGACGCACATTTTACACCATGAATGGGTAAACTACGAACTAGGCAGATTGCCCACATTGAACGAAGTCCTTCAGTACGTAATTAAAAGAATCGAAGAGTTGAGCAAGAGCCCATCAGCTGATTTTAAGTACAGTGAAATTTTTCAGATTCCAAACGTCATTATGGATCATTTAGATGATATCCGAGACATACCAAGTATGGATGAAGAAACAGTTAAAGAATTACAACAGCTTTATGAGATGAGCCGTCAGTGCCTTAGAGACATTCAAACCTCTGGGCAAAATACAGAAACTTGGGACCTACCATTGATGAAAGTATTGTCAAAGAAACTGACGCTTAAACTAGAAAAATCGTACCATAGTTGGTTCGAAGGGTTTCAAAACAAAATTCCCACAATAGAAGACTTTTTTAATTTTTTGAAAAAAGAAATGTATACACTCAATTCAAGAATCAAAGGCTCAATTCCAGAATCGAAGGCTCAAACTCAACAAACTGAAAAAGAACAGAACTTAGAATGTTACCCAGATCATGTATATCAGAACAAAAAATATGCTCAGATAACTCCAGTCATCTTGGTTATACAAGACGAAACCTTTGTAAGAGACACGAAAATTCAGCATGTCAAATTAAATAGCAAAGTAAATAAAGTCCTCAATTTAAAGCCAAAAAGAAAATTGGTGCCTATCCTGTGCTCAACCAGGAATACCTTCAGAATAAAAAGCAAGTCCAAACAGTACCAAAAGTCAAGAAGACATATTAAAGAGAAGAAAACTTTTAAACAAAAAGCAAGAATCCTTATTAGAAAGAAATCCCAAAAGAAGAAACATTCCAACTCAAAATTTACTGAAGAGGCGGAAGGACAATGGCAAAAAAGTCATAAACCTTTTGCCATTGTAAATATTATGCAACAAAACATTTTTAAATTCTTGCCGCCCAATTTACAATTTCTTCATGGCACTTACAATAGTAAGGGAATAACAACAATAACAAAAATAGATCATAATATTTTGCAACAGCAACAATTTGTCGCCACAGCGAAAAGTTCGACGACGTACGATGACCGCAAAATCCAAACACAACCGATGCCTAATAGATACATTGTCAGCAGTTTTAAGAAACTGACCCACCTTATAAAGCAGCAGTACCTATTTCGATACCTACCTACCATATCATCAGCATTATTCAACCTGTGGTCCCTACAGTCACCCGTTCTGGAGAGGGGAAAATGTTTAATTACAAAATTAAACAGATTTTCTTTTTTTACCAATTTTCATAAATCTTCATTTTTAATTAAATTTATTATTTAAACATAGGTGATCTTGAGAAATTAGGTTTTAATAACATAAACTAACCTTCTCAAGTTTACCTATTTAAATTATATAAATTATTTAGTTTATAAAACAAGACATTATATGGAATTTTATATTTTATAATTTATCACGAACCATAACAATTTGTTAATATAAAAAGAGAGGATTTATCTCAATAAAGCAGATTCAACATTTAATAGTTGTTCTCACTATACCTACTTAGTTTACTGTACCATAAGCCTTCTTGGTCATTGCAGGGAGTGAGGCTGCTCCCTGGCAGTAAACTTTTACTTTAGTCCCGCTGCTTAACCAAGCCGAGTTAAGCAAGTGTAATTGTCAAGCATAGCTTGCACACAAATAATAAAATGACTATAGTGCCAAAAATTTGCCTGTCAGAATGACTGGCACACGTCCTATAATTATACTTGAGACTCAAAGTCATCTACATCATTAAAAAGCAAGGCGGTTTTTAATTACTGTGTGTCATATGGACCGTCAAATACTAAGTTGACTATGCTTCCAAACATCAGCCTGATTGAAGGACTGGCACACGTCCTATATTTATAATTGAAGCTGAACTTATCTAAATCACTAAATATCAAGAAAGTTTTTTATTATTGTTTGTCATATGGACCCTTAAATAATAAAATGACTATGATGCCAAAAATTCGCCTGACAGAACGACTGGCACACGTCCTATAAGTATCCTTGAAGCTCAAAGTTATCTACATCATTAAAAAGGAAGAAGGTTTTTAATTACTTTGTGTCATATGGATCCTCAAATACTAAATTCACTATACTGCCAAACATTAGCCTGATTGAAGGACTGACACACTTCTTATAATTATATTTAACGATAAACCTAACCTACACCACTAAGTACCAACATGGTTTTTAATATTTATATGTCATATGGACTCTTAAATAATAAATTCACTTTGCTGCCTAACATCTGCTTGACCAAAGGACTGGCACACCACATGCAGTAATATTTGAGGCCGAAACTCATCTACATCACTAAATACAAAGACGGGTTTTAATTATTCTGTGGCATATGGACCCCTCAAATAATAAATTGACTATGGTTCCAAACACTGGCCTGAACGAACGACTGGCACACCTCTTATACATATTTTTAAGGTTAGTGCAGGCGCTGTAGGTAGTTGAGTATGCAAAATATGAGGACCGCACTTTGACAGTGGATTCTAGCTGAGAATAGGTCACAGATTAACGATCTGGGTGTTGCCAAGCCAGGTTTTGGTCCAATTTTTTTTTATTCACCCTCCTCGATAGTCGTGTTCGAATTTCTGAAAATTTAACTATGTTGATGCTCTAAAGCCACAATGACAGATACATGAATAAAATACTCTGCCAATCTATGGGCACCTAAGCTCACACTAGGTCCTATAGTTATAGTGTGAGCTAATATAATCAAAAACTGAAATATATTTTATTCAACTCCAGACTCAATTACCTTTCGTTTGATACCACACAAGCCATGTTTTGACTTAAACTCAAATTTTTTAAATCTACCCCCACCCTTTTATAAAAACTAAAATGTATTTTGTTTAACTCCAGACTTAATTACCTTTCGTTTGATTTCACACACGCCATATTTTCACTTAAACTCTAATTTTTGACATCTACCCCCACCTTTTTTTTTAAATAAACTAAAATTCATTTTGTTTAACTCCAGACTTAATTACCTTTCGTTTGATATCACACACGCCATATTTTCACATAAACTCTAATTTTTGGAATCTACCCCCACCATTTTATTTGGCTTGCGTTCGGTGGATTTTGTTCGTTTTTAAATGGGACCATCACGGCCCAAGACCCAACTTAGGTACCAGATTTCATTAAAATCGGACAAGCGGTTTTTGAGTTATGCGGGTTGGTCGTTACAGACAGACATACAGACAGACAGACAGACAGACAGACAGACAGACAGCAAAACAAAAAAGTTTCAAAATCATCTGAAACGCAAAGATATATAAAAATTTTTGAAATCGGAGCAACTTTTTTTTTCTCGAAAAAATTAGGATCATCATAGCTCACACTACTTATATAGTAGTCGTGTGAGCTAAAATGTGTAAGACCTAACCTAAAAATAAAATTATATTATTTTTTTAAATTTTAGCTAAAAAAAACCCCAAAAACCCCCCAGACCCCCCAAAACCTAAAATTTTTATGTTTTCTTCAAATTTTCTTAAAAACTAAGCATCTTAGTAAAAAATATGTTATTACCTTTATTGTAGACAATAAAATTTCCTTTTCAACGATATACAAGTCAGTGGGGTACGATCAAAGACAAACTCTCCAGCGGCGTCCGTTTATTGAGGTAATGCAAAAAATGAAATAAAGAAACATGCATATTACCTATTTTCCCTGATTTTCTTGAAAACCAAGCTCTCCATTAAAAATTGTGTCCTAAAGTCGGCTGTAGACAATAAAATTTCCTTTTAGACGGTGTATAATAGGGCTCTGGAACGAAATAGCGATGTACAAAATAGCTGACTTCTTTCTGGGGATCCTAGAGGTTATGAATCTGAACCGAACCGAACCGAACCAGCATATTTAAAAAAAAACTCTCCAGCCAGGATCCTAGCACGGAACTGTAACATAAACTGGAATGCTAATTGGCCCCAGGAAATCTTACAATTATGACCGCTAGATGTAGGTGACAGATTGGTTAAATGGTGGATGTTAAAAGAACGTAGTCACGTCAATCAAATCAACTTAACTTTTTTAAAAATTTTAAGTATTGCCTGTATAACCCACAAATTATATGTTTTCCATATTATTTATTACTTTCATGTTTGCCATGTAGTATAACATTTTGTAATATTTGATATTTTATGTAAAAAATTCAAGTTCTAAACTTTTGAGATTGGTTTAAAATCAGCATGTAAATAAGTAAAATTTTTTACTTGGTTTTTTACTTGCCGCACACAGATTGACAGAAATGATAACAAACACAAAAATTCCCAGAGTATTTTTGCGAAGTTCTACCGGGTCGAGTTATTTTTTTCAAAGCAAATAGCAAATATTGCCTTTTTATTTATACATGATTAACTGTTTTGTTGTTGTCTGCTTCTTACAGTCGCAACGATTTGCCGTTGTTTTCCTTTCACCGGTAAGTTGCGTTATTTTTGAAGCTGGGTTAATGCAGAACCCCTGTTGTGCTTAGTACATTAAGGGCTATCATTGTACCCAACATATTGCAAAATGGACATACCTTATTCTTGCATAATGACTGTCTTTTTGCTTCCTGCTTAGTATGGTAAGATGCACTAAGCACCAAATGTATCCATTGTGCTTTATGTTGCTGGGTAAATCAGTAATAAGTTGCAAGGTAAATCAGGGATTAGTTTACACAAGTTTTGTGTTTTTTTAATTAAATTTTATTAAATCTCTCTCTGTCAGTCAGGATTTTTATCAGGGGATATACAGGACTGGTCCCAGACTTTCAAAAATTAGGGCAGTTTAGATGTTTAAAACATGTGGTTAGAAAAAATCAAATTTTTTTCCGGTGTGTAATACACCAGAATAATTCTTGGAAAATTCTTTGGAAAAAGGGGGGCCTGGCCCCCGAGCCTTCACTCTTGGACTGCTACTGGGATATACATATTCATATATAGTGATAGTTATCAGGTTTAATATAAAGAAGAGGGTCCGCTGAATCCAAATCTGCAGTTAAAAAAAATTTCGGGTTATTTAAAGCGGGGGAGGGGCGATTATTTTATTAGGATAGAACCACGGATCACCTAACAGATCCGTGATAGAACTGTCTATGTTTATGAGACTTAACTAACAAACCTTAATCAAGTTTTTTTGCAGATTTTGGCAGCTTTGCTTAACCCTATTATAAAATTTACTAAGGACTTTTGTGCATCAGCCACCATTTTGAAATATTCAAAATGGCGACCGTGAACAAAAAACAAAAGGAAAGCATACACATGCGATACATCAGTTATAGGGTTTTTGGGTTCGCTGAATCCAAATTTGATGTTAAAAAATGATTTTGGAGTAATCTGAAGGCGTGCGGGGTATTTATGGGATAAACAGTAAAACTGTTTGTATGGAGACAACGAGCAAATTTTATCAAAGGTTTTTTACAGATTTTGACCGCTCTGCTGAACTGTATTATAAAACTAACCAAAGACTTTTGGTCATCAGCCACCATTTTGAAATATTCAAGATGATGTCTGAGAAAAAAAAACAAAAGGAAAGCATACACATGCGAGTTTTTGGGTTCGCTAAATCCAAATATGTTGTTAAAAAAAAGATTTTGGAGTAATCTGCATATGCTTCTTTTTGAATTTTTTCCCACGGTCGCCATAATCCCAAAAGTTATTATAATGGGGTTGAGCAGAGCTCTCAAAATCTGTAAGAAAAATCATGATTAAAGTATTTTCGTTAAGACTTCGCATACGGTTTAACCCAAAAATACCCCCACTCGTCCGGAATATATAAAATCTACTTTTAACAAAAGGTCTGCATTCAGCGAATCCAAAAACCCTATAATTATGCTTTTCTTTTGTATTTTTTTCACGGCACCATCTTGAATATTTAAATATTTTAAACTGATAGGTGATGCCCAGAAGTCATTGGTTAGTTTTATAATAGGGTTGAGCAGAGCTGTCAAACTTTCTAAGAATATTTGATAAAGTTTGTTCGTTAAATCTCCATATAAACAGTTTTATTGTTTATACAATAAACCAGATTACCCTGAATCTTTTTTAACATAATATTTGAATTCAGCGTACCCAAGAACCCTATAGGTAAGGTATCACATGCAAGTGCTCCTTTTCTAAATTTTTGCCCACGGTCGCCATCTTGAATATTTCAAAATGGTGGCTGATGGCCGGAAGTCACTGGTAAGCTTTGAAATAGGGTTAAGCAAAGCTTTCAAAATCAAAAATAACTTAATTAAAATTTGTTCGCTAAGTCTCCACATAAACAGTTCTACCGTAATACCATAATACTCCTTTTAACTGAATTCAGCGGACCCAAATACCCTAGAATCGGTGTATCGCTTGCCTGTGTTAACAGGTCGATTTTTTTTCATAAAATCATTCTCCCTCCGTTGGGGTACCCCCCCAGAAAAAATAGTGTCGAATTTCAATTCTGGCGACCAAAGGCCGACTGAAATAACAGAGAATTATTGAAATACAGCCAGGCTATAATTGTGCCAGGCACTATTTTGACACATTCACATTGAAAACTGACAGTTGATCCTTCAAAATTGACATATCAAAGTCGAATTGTGCCTGGCACTATTATAGCCTGATTTATTTTAATAATTCTCTATTGTACCACACACACCTATGCTTGATTTAGATATTTTTTTATTTAATTTTATCACTTTAAAATGGCCGCTGTCTTGGATTTTTAAAAATGTTTAAGGGTGCCAGAGTGACATCACTCGGATTAATAATATAGAGCATCCTGACTAACAAAATCTGTAAACAAAATTCTTGTACCATTAATTCCCACTTAAGGCAAAAATAGCTGTTTCGCAACCAGATTATTCCAATTCGTAACACAGTTTGTGGAAAAAAAATTAAAAAAAAAGTAGTATATCATTTGACAGTGGCGCACCCAGGAATATGTCTTGAGGGCCCGAGGCCTCTTGGAGGGGGGGGATCGAAGCCTCATGATGTCGAATTTTAAGCTATTTTTTGTTTTTTCCTGAAATATGTGGAAAATATGTAAAAAAATCTAAGGCTTATACTGCCGTCCTTAGTAAGACCCACCTATCTGCAAAAAAATCAAAAATGAGTTATGACCGAAAATGGCTTAAAATAGGTGACTATCATCTGTTGTTTAAGAAAAATACCCAAATTTTTGTTCGGAAGTATTTTATTTTGAAAAACAAAAAAAATATATTACTATGTACCCTTAGCAAGCATTTAAACTTTAAACTCGCTTTTCTCGAAATAAGTGCAAACGTATATATGTGGGTCTTACTAAGGACGGCAGTATACTCTTCAGTGTACACATTTCTTAAAACTGGGTAACATTTAAAATTTTAAAATACATTTTATCGAAAATTAAAATCTTGAATAATAAAAATCTCATATAATCAAAATCTCGAAACTAAAATATCTAATAAAATATCGCAAAATTAAAAGCTGATAAAATATATTCAAAATTCGTTTGGTTGATTTGATTAAATTGGCTGGTGAGGTTGGTTGGTTATGTTATTTATTTAGGTTGGTTGGGTAGTTGTGGTAGTTTCAATATTTCGATTTTCAATATTTTGTAATTTTGCTATTTTGATTTTAAATATTTTAATTTTCCATATTTCATTATAAAGAGTTCGAGATTTTGATATTCGATAAAATATGAACAGTGGATATAAGTTACTAAAGTTGTCTTCAAAAGTGCTAAGAAACAGCCAACACGATAACACCTCCCAGGTTTGCCATTTTGTTATTCAGTTAGGTGCACATTTTTGTATGAATGATTTACCGCCTCAATCTGACTATCTTTCTTACATAATTTTTAAACAGTCCCATGTTTCCTTCATAGCTTTTTTTAATTTTTAGCCTGGGGAATTTCTAAAGGTTGGTCCCGATTTGGGGATATTTTGGCAATACCAACCCATTTAACATCCACCAACTGTCAAGTACATGTAGCGGTCATTTTCTTTCCACGTCATTAGCATTCCAGTTTATGTTACAGTTCCGTGGATCCTAGAAAGTGTGAATCCGAACCGAACCAAACTGAACCGAATTCGGTTCAGTTTGGTTCGGTGCGGTGCGGTTCGGGTCGGTTCGGATTCACACCCTCTAGGATCCTGGAAAAAAAGTCAGGGAAGTTTTTTTTTTTGAAAAAATTTGTTAGAAAGAAAAGGTGGTATAGTCAAAATACCGCTAGGATGTAATAGCGCATTTCGGTTCGGTTCGGTTTGGATTGGTTTGAATCGATTCGGTTTGGTTTGATTCGGTATTTTGATACATTGCTATTTTGATACATCGCTATTTTGATACATCGCTATTTTGATTGTCGCTATTTTGATTGTCGCTTTTTTGATACATCGCTATTTTGATTGTCGCTATTTTGATATATCGCTATTTTGATATGTCGCTGTTTTGTTACAAACGCTATTTTGATACATCGCTATTTTGATAGTCGCTGTTTTTTTACATCGCTATTTTGATAGTCGCTATTTCATTACTCGCTATTTCGTACGTCGCTATTTTGTACATCGCTATTTCGTTCCAGAGCCGTATAATAGGGCAGGATTAGTTTTGTGTTTATAACAATTAAGGGGCCTCCGTAAATTACCTCAATTTTGAAAAATCACCAAACTTACAAATTTTTTTACTAGTTTTATCCAATTTTCTCAAAAACTAAGCTTTTTAGGAAAAAAGATTTAACACTTTATTGTAGAAAATAAAATTGTCTTTTTAATAAAGTTCAAGCTAGTGCGATCAGACTAATACCAAACTTTCCAGTAGCGTCCGTTTATTGAGAAAATTAAAAAAAAAAAGAAAAAGCCACCTGTTTGTCACATGTTTTACCCGATTATCTTAAAAACCAAGCCTTTTATCAAAAATCATGTTCCTTAGTCGATTGTAGACAATGAAATTTTCTTTTAGCTGCTGTATCACGAAGTAAGATTAATAGTCGATAAGTTTAGTTTGTCTACAATTGACTATAAAACCTAATTTTTGATAGAGAGCTTAGTTTTCAAGAAAATCGGGCAAATCATGTAATAAACATGTTTCTTTTTTTAATTTTTTTACATCACCTCAATAAACGGACGCCGGTGAAGACTCATTGACTAATACATTGCTGAAAAGAAAATTTTGTTGTCTATAACAAAGCTAATTACATATTTTTTCCTAAGAAGCTTAGTTTTTGAGAAAATTTTAAGAAAACCTCAAAATCTCAGGTTTTGGGTGGTCAGGAGGGTTTTTGGGGGTTTTTGCAGCTAAGATTTGACAAACTAACAAAATATTTTATTTAGGTTGGATTTTACATATTTTTGATTAATTTCTCTGTTATTGTAGCTTCAATGTGTCAAGTTAGTTAAATTTTCAGAAATTCGAACACGGCTATAAGAGCAGGGGGGATAAAAAAATTGGACCAAAACCTGGCTTGGCAACATCCAGATCGTTAATCTGTGACCTTTTGTTAGCTAGAATCCATTGTCAAACTGCGGTCCTCATATATTGCACTAGGTAGAAAGGTTAGCTATTTACATAATTAAATACAAAGAATGTTTCTCATTTTTCTGTTTCATATGGCCCGACAAGCACGAAATTTCCAAATTATGCACTTACTTACGAATTTAGACTTATAATAATCGCTCTGCACCCAATTAAGATTATAGTAGGACTTTTTTCCTTTTTGTTTTATTTTAGTTCTCTGCTTATCAACCAGTCAAATTGCACTTTGAGAGAAAAAAAGATTATTAGCTAAAGCGTTGAAAATTGTACGGCGAAAAACGAAGTTAAAAAAAAATAAATGTGTGAGCAGGTGCGTTTCGGGTTAGGTTTGTGGGGGTAAAAAGGGGCAAGGAATCGTATTATTGTGATATCCGGCAAAAGTTGACGTTGGAGAAAACAGTGACATACATAAAAGTCATAGGTCATAAAAGTATCTAAACTTTTTTTAATGTCATTTTTAACATAACCTCAAAATGTTGGAGAAAAATTAAAAAATCCGTTTTTTTTTTGTTTTTTATATTTTATTTTTGCAAAAATAATGTCAGCTTAACAAGACTTCGTAAGACTAGAGATCTTTGGGTGCTTAATGTTTAAAATATTTTACAAACAAAAAAATTAAGAAGTTTCTAAGATATTTGTTTTTTTCGATCAAAAACATTTTTTTTTAATTGAAATTTCATCTTCAGAAAATCATTGTATCCAGTTCTGCTTGTACTCACTTTTTGACAGTAAGATACTTGGCAACATAAAAAAAATAATTGTTGGGGACATAAAAAAAATAATTGTTGTAATTTAAAAACATGTCCGAAAAGGGAAAAGACTTTAAAAAAATTGTCACAATATTTTATAGTGAAGTTATTGTAGTTATTTTATAAGTTTTGAAATAGTTTTTAAAAAATGGCTATTATTATGGCTAAGAAAAATAAAAAAAAATACGTTTTTCTAATTTTTCTCGAACATTTTGGGGTTGTGTAAAAAATGACATCTACAAATTTTTTAGAAATTTTTATGGCAAATGACTTTTGTTTATGTCACTTTTTTCTCCGACAACTTTTGCCGAGAATTGCAATAATACGATTCCCCGCCTCTTTTTACCCCCCTCCAAACCTAACCCGCAACGCCCCTACTCACGCATTTATTTTTTTTAACTTAAGTAGCTTTAAGTCCTGTTAATAATTTAATTTTTTCTTGCCTTAAAATATGGTAATTTCACTAGCCTATTAGGATTGGCTGTACCATAGGACGGAAATCTTTATGGATCCAGGATAACAATATTGCATAAATTAAATTATGTACGACAAAAATGACACCCATAACAGATTATATGACCCTAGGCGTGTCCCAGGTCAAATATGACCTAAAATCCACTAATGCATCCTGCCAAATATTCGCCTTATCGAAAGACTGGGACACCCCTTAGAAATATTAAGTTTTGACCCATGCGTTATATAGGGTGTCCCAACTAAAAGGTAACAGAGGTGTATTTGGGTATTTTTCATACAAATTTGAAGAAACGCTCGAACACGTCGATTTTGTTTGCGAAGGGGATACTTTTTGGCTATCTTGAAATTTTTGTAACACGCACTATCTTCGAGGGGTATACTTTACGCCTTTATTTTAAATAGAGAAAGTCAGTCTAGTGATACCTTGTTTGCAGTTCTCTTAAATATCTTTACAATCGTGTAAAAGTTTTGAAAATCCATTGATTAGTTTTCGAGATATTTGCTTTCAAATTTTCAAATTTAACATTGAATGATAAAATAAAAATTAAATCTGAAAAATATAAAATTATAATAAAATTTTTATTTTATCAGTTCATGTTAAATTTGAAAGTTTGAAGGCAATTATCTCAGAAACTAATGGATAGATTTTTGAATTTACTCAAAATATAAGGGTAAAGTATACAAGTGTTCTAACTTTTGTAGTTCGGGGCCTAAGACGGAAATTTAGGGGCTTGTATGCATTTTCGCATACCATGACGAAATTTGGCACAAGGTTGTGCTCCGATGGAACCCAGTGCAGGGCCAAGATACAAGGGCGTACTTGAGGTGGGACAGGAAAAATTGATAAATTAAATATAAAACTAGTTTCGCGTACAATTCTTGTTTCTTTAACTTTATAGGTATGTAGCTTATAAATTCAAAAACTCTATTAAAATTAAAGGTTTTTTTTTTTTAGGGGGAGAGGGAGCAGAACTTAGTAGGATAAATTGTAAAAATCTTATTTCGTCTAAACTGGTCGTGTGAGGTATCGATTTCTAGGTAATTTAGTATTCTAAACCAAAATAAATATCAATTGAGTCAATACGTCAAACTGTTCACATGATATGTCAAAAACTTAATCTGCCGGGGATTATTTAAAATACCTGACCAAGCCTAACTTAATAAAATTTGATAAGTTAGTGTAGTGTAGTAAAAGACACAAACAACATACTAAAATTTTATCGATATTAGCCGTGCACTAGAAACCCATTACAAGTGTGCAGGATCCTTTCTAGAATTTTTAATTTTTAACATAATCTGCCAATTCTTATGTACGAAAGCATACACTTTTAATAAAATTACATAATTGCATCCAATTTGAGATTGGTTGTCAGAAGTGAAAACTTAAATAGATATTTGAGAAATAAGGATAATACACATTATATAAAAAATATTTTTTATAAAATTAAAATTACTGTATTTCATTAATAACTTTTTACTTAAGAAGAAAAAGTCATGACAGCTTTTATTTACATATAATTTTTTATGGATTGCTGGTACTGTATACTATGTGTATCTTTTAAAAATTATTTTTTTTAGTATAACTCACCTACGCGTCGTTTAATTTTGTTGTTGTTCCACCAATTGAGTTAGCGGAAAAATATTAACATTTTGCCTAATTAACCGACCTTGTATTTTTCATAATAACAAAGTTCAAATTATTATATTTTAATTTGAATACCCTGTATGTTTTCAAGTCTCTAACTAACAGCTATATAGGTGATTAACAGTTTAACTCTATTGTATATTTTCTAATTTTATAAGTGCTGGGAATAACGTTTTACGTATTTAAAAAAATTATATTGACAAAAGAAACACCATGTATTTTCTGAAAATTACAAAGCTAAGTAAAACAATCTACACCATGTAAAAAACGCCTTATTCTAGCTATAACTAGAGTCCCTGTATGTTGAAATAATCCAAATATGTCAACATGCAGGGACTCTAGCTTTAACAAATAGTAAAATTATGGGGGTATCTTAAACTGCATAACCGATATAACGAAAAGTTTGAGACTGCTATATTTTACATAATTTTTTTATTATCACCTTGTATCTTTCAGCATATTACAAAATTACACTAACTTAAATTTTTTTGTCAAAGCCTGTAATGGGGAACAAACTGTGTCCAGTTTCGTTGCAAAAGTCTTATTAACGCAGTAGCTACAATAAATAATGTAGAAAAACAGTAAAAATGACAGCAAAGTTGTTGTGGCCCAGTATATACGTTCAGGAAATGGTAATGATGTAGCACTTATCACAAAAATAGATTCAGATAAATGGTTTATAAACAAAAATATAGTGATTGCAATGAGATGCTTATTTGAGATATCTAGAGTTATTAGAATTTTCAGCACTATAATAAAAAATTACGAAAATACTTTATTGTCTGGTTACTTTTTAACACTCTGTATAAAAAATTTTATTTAAAGAAATAAAAGCTGTACTAGTATTGTTGTAAAGTGCTGACTTTGGGTTTTCCATAGTGATTTGTAAAGACGTCATAAAAAAAACTACTTAATGATCATAAAAATTGTTCTTATTTTTAAAAACAGCCTGCATATTTAACAGTTCACACTAATTTTTATTTTATTTTCGTAAAATATAAATAAAACCTTCGTATATATATTCGTGTAAGAAATCCACACACATTTCCATCTTTTTATATTTTTTTAATTTAGAAGTATTAAATAAAACCCCCCTGTACTCCGACCCTGTATATGTCACACCCGTCGAGCAATTTTTATTTTAAAGAAAAACAATGTGCTTATGTCCGCATTAAATTTTAACACCTTATCTTGCATAACTAAGCTCCTGGATTTTTTTTTTCTTCTCAATACCCACACCATAAATTTCTCAAAGAAAAATTAATTATTTTTTATTTTTTGAAAGAAAATAAAGCAATAAAACCTCTTTATCACTTAAAATAAAAGTGTATATGTCCTTAGTAGTAGTAGTAGTGGGGGGGGGGTTGACCCGCAGGTCTGACAAGTAGGCCAGTGTAGGCCCTTTTTGCCATGTCCTTATAATCGATGCCAAGTTTCATTGCTCTAGGTTTACATTTGAATTTTATAAAGAACTTTAATTAGATAGATGCAATTAAAAATAGGTGCTCTACACTGGGTTCGGGATGAGCACCACTTCGTGAAATAATACTATAGTGTTGTACTATGACCGTGCCAAGTTTCATTACGGTAAGCAAAAATGCAGACAAAAGTGGCTTAGGCTACGGACTATTGGGTTACACATTTTTCTCAAGAGCGAATGAAACACAGGTTTCAGATTAGAATTTTAAAAACGACAAACAATATGAGATGTTGAGCTCTTTATAATCGATGCCAAGTTTCATTGCTCTAGGTTTACATTTGAATTTTATAAAGAACTTTAATGAGATAGATGCAATTAAAAATAGGTGCTCTACACTGGGTTCGGGGTGAGCACCACTTCGTGAAATAATACTATAGTGTTGTACTATGACCGTGCCAAGTTTCATTACGGTAAGCAAAAATGCAGACAAAAGTGGCTTAGGCTACGGACTATTGGGTTACACATTTTTCTCAAGAGCGAATGAAACACAGGTTTCAGATTAGAATTTTAAAAATGACAAACAATATGAGATGTTGAGCTCTTTATTTTTGAATATATTAGGGGCTGGCCAACGGAATGGTTGTAAAACAGTACCCGAGAATAGCAAGCTTTTCTCGGCCAGTACGACAAGTACGAAAAATCCTAATGCGAGCGCACACAAAGAGTAGAAAGTAGAATAGACGAAAACAATTTAAACAAAACGTAGTAAAAGCAATTTAAGGCAAACATACTTTTGTCAATCCGTAAAAATGTCGAAAATAATATGGTCGAAAATTAAACGCACGATACGCAATGAAGAAGAGACGCAAAATTCATCGAAACGTAATTATGTTAAAACAGGTCAAACTGTAAAAAAAGTCGAATCGAAAACTCATCGATTATATAACTCAGCTGCAAGAAACTACCGATGTTACCAAATGTAGTGTTACATCATACTCGCCTAACTTAAGAGCCTGTCAAAACCTAACCGGTCAGCGCCAGTTCCACGAATTTAACCAAGAAATTTTGCTAAATTGGACTACATCGCACCTTCATTTTCGACTTTTCTACGGTTCGATCTTTTTGCATTTCGACAAAACTACGTTTCGATGATTTTGCGTCTTTTCTCCATTGCGTATCGAGCCTTTAATTTTCGACATTTTAACGGATCGACAAAACTACTATTCGTTTAAATTATTTTCGACAACTTTACGGATCAACAACAATACATCTTCCTTTAGTTGCTTTTTACGGTTCAATTATTTTTTCGTTTTCGACTGAACTCTGTTTCGATGCTTTTACGTTTCAACTATATATCTTCAATAATTTTACGGATCGTCAAATCTACGTTTCTTCTAAATTTTTTTAGTCTATTTTACTTTACTTTGTTATTTTCGACTTAATTACGGTCCAAAAAATTTTTATCCATCATTTTACGTTTCGACAAAACTTTTTTCGATGTTTTTATGGATCATCAGCACTTACACAAACTTTTAATGCAACGTGCAGTTGAAACGCAAATAGAAGTTTTCGGGCCGTTTTTATCAAATGGTGAGTTGGAACGCAGCTAAAAAATATCAGCTAAAAAATGGCTTATTTATAAGAGGCTTCACAGCGGCGCAAATCAGTAGTGTAAATCCTTTATAACACTTTTTTTACTTCGAAGCAATTAAGCACATATAAACTAGAGACCCTGTATGTATGACATATTCCAAAGAATTAGAGACGCGACAAACTTATCAAAATTAAATTTATCATAACAAAAACATCTCATGTAAAAAAGACAAGTACGCGAAAATGGTATTCCGAAAAAAGAATTGAGATAAAAGTAAGTTTGGAAGTTTGACTTTCGTAGCTCATTCCGAAGTAAAGTTTACATATGTTAAATATGGGCTGAAATGTTTTAAGAAAAGATGGTATACCGCAGATTCGGCGAACTTGACGGGGCACTGCGGTGCCCCCAGATTTTTTTCAAAATAAATCGTGGTTCTACTACGTTTTACCTCGCTTGTCAAAACGCACTATATAACGATTTTTTGCATGAAAATGATTTTTTGGACTATTATTAGTCGATTTGGATCAACGGGAAATTAAAAAAAAAGTTTGTAACGTAAGTTAACATTCCATTGGTGACGAAACTGCGAGCGAACTGAATGTGTTGTTGTTGATTATGAAAATTATAATTTTCTACCACTTGATGTAACACAAAATTGATATAAAATAAGATAATATAATATTTTACATTCTGGACTGCTAATTTTATGAAACTACAATAAATAGAAATTAATCCTATTGGTGCTGAAACTGCGACGAAACTAAATTTATTCATGAACGTAAATATATGAACATGAAATAAACAAAATTGTCAACTATTCTTATTCTAGTAATAAAAATAATAATTCAGCTTTTAGTTTTTAATTTAGGTAGGCAGAATGACAAAATATTAGTTGCCATAGTAACTAAATAATCAAGTCAATCAAAACTGTATATGTTTTGCTGGTGTCTCGTCGAAGAAAAAATTGGCATTGTTGTAAGTCAAAAAATAGATTTTAAATTTATTCAATTTGGTGTGGAATGTTCTTACCGAATACCAGGCAAGGTTAAATTAAATCCGTAAATTTTTTCTCGCTAATGAATATTTTTAGAAAATTATTATATTTAAAAATATTCATTAGCTCGAAAAAATTTCCGGAAATAATTTAACCTCTAGTGGTATTACTAGTAAAAACAGTATAAAACGACCTAAACTTGTCATTAAAAATGAAACGCATTTTTAAACATCGAGGTAAAGTTGGCAAAGCACAACAACTTTTCTGAAATGTAACTGATAGTTTCACAGCACCCATTATTACCTTAGGTAATCTGTGGTTTTAAACTGAATTAAGAATACACGTGCGTTTTGTTACCAGATTTACGGGGTGATTAAACAAAAGGACTAGCCTTATTGGAAATACTATAAATAGTGTGCGGCCATAGTTAACATATTACTAATGATCCCACCAACACTGCCTAACCTGTTAACAGACCCAAAATTGTTTCAGTCATAAAGTAAGGTTAGGGTGTCAAAATATTTTTTCAATTCTGAACACTTTAAGCTGGACTAATTAAATTAACTTTGCGCGCACATCGGCCTTCACGTACTTATTCTTTTTCTGTCAAGAAAAATTACATATTTTGCCCCTAGGGGCCGGAAGTTTGCAAAATGTGTTTTTAGATTATGCCTTATATCTTCTAAACTATTGCACCTACACAACTATGTCTTACCAAATTGGAAGCTCATACAAATGCCCCCAGGTCTTCTATACAAAAAAAATTGAAGCCGATAAACAGGCCCCCTAGGGGCAAATTTTTTTGTAATTTACAATAAGAAAAGCTTAATTGATTTATACTCTGCCCTATGTAAGCAAATTGCAAAATATCTCCATTATTTTTAACTCTACGAAAAAATAGATATTTACAATTGAAGAAAGACCTATCAGAAAATCTTACGAACTATTTGAGCTAGAATTACGCTATTAAAGATCTTTGACAAATATGTTTTATAAAATATATTTTACAAAATGTTTCACAGTCTTCTAGCCCGTTTTTAAAAAACATGTATTTTCTTTTATAAAATTTAAACTAGAACACTAATAAAATTGTTATTAAAAAAATTCGAAGTGTAATACCAAGCCTTAAATAAAACTATGAGCAAGTAATTCTGTGTGTGTTCAATAAAAACTTACCTGTTTGCATCCAGAGGGCAAAGTCCTGTTGTTCCATGTGCTGGACGGCGTGTTGCGAGTGAAAAGGCCTTATGATAGGAGTGACCATACTGTAAGATACCTACACCACTGTGGTCTAGATATAAGAGAGATCTACACTGCATTGTATACCCAAGCAATAACAATAAAGGGTAAGAAAATGAGTATTCCGTCTTTAAGGTAGTCAAACTGGTATTTAAAACCCATTTTTAAAAAACTTCTTTCATATAGATTAATTACTAGTAATTTTATATAACATATTTATCAAAATAATTAACTTGGTATGTTCTAAGGTAAATGAAGTAAGTATAGTACAGTAAATCATTTATTTCACAATGTGTGCCTCACCTATTGTTATGAAAAAATTTATAGCATAGTAATTTAATAATCAGGGTATTAACATGATATCAAAGTCAAAACATTTGATACTTGATGTAGATGAAACTTAGAAAGTTTAAAATAAATGTGGCTTTCGATACGTCAAAAGAAGTAGTGGCAGCATCATTACCTTATAATACTTTATCACATTTGAACCGAATAAAAGAAAAATCTGGTTGGTGTCTCATGACGTATATTGGCTAAATACATAACCAATCTTCAGAGGAGGTATGTGAGGTCTTTGATCCAAAGATGATTTGACAGCATAGTATTTTTATATAAAAGAGGTTCATATGGCATGTTTATCATAATAAATACCATGATACGTTCTAATGTAAATGTAGTCTAATTAAATAATTGCTTTCAGGCGGTGTGCCTCATATCTAGTCAAGTAAAATTTAGACAGCATACTCATTTAAGAATAAGGACATTTTTATGACACCTATGTAACAAAATTTAATTTGTTAGTTAAAGATATAGGTATGTGGTTCATATGTAATTGCTTTAAGGAGGCGTGAGGTTCCTCTTTTCAGTTTTGGCTGAAGATAGTTAACTATTATATTAGTAATAGCTTCATCTGACACTAATGAGATAAAAGCTGTTTTGTTTGTTTAGTAAGGTAGTTTATCTAAAAAAGAGTGCAGTGTGAGGCAGGTGTTACCTGACTGGGGATAAGGCAACTTGAGGCAGCATGAAGGATTTATAAAGGAGAGGTATAAATGACACATTTACTGTAAAAATTATTTTGTTTTGTGTTTATGTAAGTTTACTTTTACCTGTCTATTACATCCAGCTGGAGTGAGGTGCGGCAGCTTCATCATATTTTTATAAATATGTTTATATGACATAATTGCAATAGAGTCTAAACTGATACTATAAGATGTTAACGCACCTGTAAATCTTTTCATACAATTCGCTTAATTAGCGACTTCAGACCACGTCTCGTTATTAACTAAAGTAGGCACATATATTTGAAGGATAATATGACACTATTTGACGGTGAATTATTTTGGTATGGATAACGTAGAGTTCTGTGTCACCGGCTATTGGTATATTAGTAAAGGCGTTAAGCGGTTTAAAATATCATGAATCACCCTGCACTTATAAAATAAATTAAGTTACTCAATAACTTATTTTTGTTTTTGGTAGCTACTCTCCAAGCGAGCATCCCCCAATGAAACAATTTCCGATTATTGGCCTTAGTTCTCTGAAAGTGAACGAGCAGTTCTCAAAAAGCACTCAGGTGGTTCTGGAAAATGTTCAAAAAGAAGTAAGCGGAACGTTTAGCTGCGAAGTCACGGCAGATCAGCCAAGTTTTTTTACAGATGTGCGAGACGCAGAACTTTTGGTAAGTACATGTCCCATACATACCGGATGGGCCAAAAAAAACCGGACAAAATGGTTTTCATTATATATATAACTTTTATAACATCGATTTTAATAGGAGATGATCAAAAATAATTTTTTGCTCATCTTAAATTCGAAGGTGACATGGCAGCATCAAAGTTGACCGTTCAAAGAAGCACGGTTAGTCTAATGCGCCGAAAATATTTTAGGATGTTTTTTAAACTGGTATAAAGGCCTTTTTTCCACCCGAGGGGTGATCAGCTGCCCACAGTAGGTGTATAAATTTTTCTACAGGACCTTACAGGACTATACAGGACTTCCACAGGACTATACAGGACTTCCACAGGACTATACAGGACTTCCACAGGATTATACAGGAATTCCACATGACTCTACAGGACTCCACAGGACTGCCACAGGACCATTCGGGACCCCGAGGGTACTGGCACCTAAGGGGTGCCCTAAGCATGATTAAGTACTAAGGCCGACAAAGGCAAATCGGCTCTCTAAGAAACACGAGAGTCAAGACGTGATGACCTTTTGTTTTTTTTTTGGTCGCGAATTTTTTTATGGGCGCCTTTTCAGCCACAGGACCCCACAGGCAGGACTATACAGGACTTGTACCGGACTATACAGGGCACTAAAGGACCAAACATTTATTAAAGTCCTGTAGGACGGGGTACAAATTTGGTTCAGCTGATCACCCCTCCTTTTCACCACATAATAACGATGTATGAATTGACATCGATTTGGTGATTCCCAATTTTTTTTAACACTGTTTTACCAATTATACGATTGCCTCCTCAGTTTCTTCTGCATTCATTTCCATATAAAATTATTTTGATTAAACCAATTTAGTGATATGGCTAAATGTATGAATAAATGATGGCGATGGCGGACAAAGTCAAACTTGACCCTTCAAAGAGGCACAATTATTCTTAACCATGGTTTTGGTTAAAATAGGCTTATTTAGGTATGCTGTTCTCCATGACGTGAAACACACAAAAACGTACGTCTGGGGATGCCACCTTGAGTAAGTTGGAAACAAACCAAAACCAACTCTGCCTTGTCTTTCTCACAGCGAGTTAAGCAAATTCTTTTTGATTTTTATTGATATACTACTTATCAAAAAAATTTGTACACCTATAATATAAAAACACATGCTTGGTGTACAATTTATTTTGAAAAGCAGTATACAAACACAGCACCACTTCCATCTTTTTCTTTGCAATCGTATAATTAGGAAAACAATGCTTTAAAAAAAATCAGGAATCACTAAACCGATTTGAACGATTCATACCTTAGTGTGTGTATAATAGCTGTTTTCCGAATTTAAAAAACTTTGGAAATTTTTTTAAAACATAAGAGAAAAAAAGCCAGTGTAAAGGGTTTAGAGTTTTAATATTTAAGACGACGGACAAAAAATAAGCCTGATCAATTCCCTACAAAGGACAGTTTGTTCCATCAAAATCGATAGTTCAAAAGTTATAATAAAAAATATTTTGTCCAGTTTTTTTGGCTTACCTGGTACGTTGTAAATAAAGAAACATAAAGTTATTAAGTTAAAAAAACCCTTTTAGCTTAAAAGCGTTAGCTTTTAGAGGTAATTGGTTAATTCATGAGTTATCTTTTCAACCTACTTAGAACATGCGTTTTATTAAAAGTTAGCCCAGTATTCTTTGGGTCTTCTGATGTATCCTTAGCTAAAATTTTAAGCAAAATTCTTGGAGTTGGCAATTCATGTGGTTCCCTTCATCCTAAAAGCCTGTTGTGTCCAACCAGGTTTTCAGGATGCAGAAACCCTTAGGTCCCCAACAACAAAATTTTAGCCGGAGGTACAGTCTCTCCATTTGAAAATATAACTGCTTTTGGGGTTGAATCTTGGCACTTTAGCTTTCGTTTTGTATGCATGGGGTTCGACCTGAGCCCACAGGACGCAGACCCCAGGCGTTAGTACAGAAACTCACACATTGTCGCCAAAAACTATTAGTAAAGGGATAGTCGTTAAAGGGTCAGTGGGGTGCATAAAATGTAGGCGGAAAGGCGTTATATACCCTAGATAAAATTCAAAACACTTTTTTTATCATCATCATTGTATTTTAAATAACTTACCTCATGACATATTCAACAAAAATATTGAAGATTCCATGAGACATATTTCGATGAATTGCATATACTACATTATTGCGCATTTCTCAGTTAATATTTTCCTAATAGGTGTTCCAAGTTGAAGACCTTTGATTTATTTCTATTATTGCTAATAGGATAAAAAATGATGCGCCTTTTTCGATTCGATCGAAAGACGTTATATACCGCAAATCTCTGGCGCTGTAAGACTGAGAGAGACAAAATAAGGAGGTATCGCGGGTTTTCTTTTTGCGTCCGCGTTTGGTCGGCGTCCCTTGCAAAACGAGTAATGGGTACCATGCATGCGTGTGTGTCTCTTGGTTAAAATTAATTCTGCCCATTAGAGAGAAATGTTGTGGAATCTGCAAATTAACAAATTTGTGGAAAATCGACATTAACTATTAGTTTTTCTTATTTAAGATTAACTGGTAAAAAGAAGAAATTTTTAACTTGTAATCTAGTACCTATCTGTGTGCAGTAAGCATGCAAGTGGCAAAACAATGCCAATTTTTGCCTTCCCGGCTTTGATTAGCTCTGCACGCCACTGGCTAGCGCGCCCTCTTCAGATTTCGGTTATACGTCATTTTTGACAAGGCATCATCAGCTGTCTTTAGTCAATTTGTTTTTTTTGTGTGTGTCAGTGCTTTATGTATTATACAAAGAACGAAAAAGGTACTTAATATCAAAGAATTTGTTCATTTATTTAATGTAAAATTTATTAAATCAATGAACTTGTTTATTTATAAATGTTTGTGTACATTAAATCAATTGTTTTTTCTTTCCCGGCTGAAAATTAATGTACACTGTACACTTTGTTTTTTCTGTGTAATTTTTTTAAATCTTTTGAATTTCTTTAACTATAATAGTTTTTAATCAAAAGTGTTATGTTTGGTATAATATATAAAAATCGCAATTGCAGGAAGTGGAATTTATAACAGATTTTATACCACCACTTTTTAAATTGTTTTAAAAAATCTACTCAAATTTCCATTGCCTCGTATGCCTTTGGCGCTAAATTTCAAAGCTCAGCTGATTGAAAACAGCAAAAATTCACCAGAAATCTTGACTGCGCTATTGGATATATTATTAGGAATCACATAATGTTAAGTAAGTAATTAATTTATTGATGATACTAGTCAAATTGATCTCAGGGCCGTTTTCAACAAAAAAAATAACACTTCAATATACACAAATATTTTTCAATAAATAGTGATATATTAGTTAAAGTTCCATAAAAACGAAAATCCTGTATATTGCCCTTTTCCGGAAATGTACTAAAATATATATTTATTTTGTATAAATCCCATGTTTTGGCTAAGTCGACTTAGGATAAAAATATTTTATTAATTCCAGCTAAAACAATTAAAAATTACCCTTCAGGGGCGTAAAATAGGGTGCAACTTAAAAAAAACATATTTTGATTCAAACAGTGGCTTTGTAGTATTTATTTAAAGATATCTTGATCTGCATTATTATAAAGATATATATTTATAACAAATTGTAACTGTTGGTCTGAAATCGCATGTTAAATATAAGTTCAGTGCCAATTCCACCGGTATTATAAGCTCCATCTTTATGACGCTCATCTACCGCACTAAAAATACTGTACTGTGCGTAAGCATGCCTGAGCACGGTCCTTAAATAAACCGGTTGTCTGGTAACTCCCAGCCAATAAGAACTCGGCAGCCTATGACGCGGCAATTTGCCTGCTCCACGATCAATTAAGAGAAAGCTATACATTATTTTATGAGAAAAATAAAGATAGGAGAAGAATAAAGAAGAATTTATAAAAAATTAAATAATTTAAAAATAAATGATAAAAATTCCAACAGTTTTATAAATATCAGATTCAGGACACGATTATAAATACTCTGCCAATATATGGGCCCCTAAGCTCACACTAGGTACTATAGTTATAGTGTACGTATGAGCTAATATAACTAAAAACTGAAATATATTTTATTCAATTCCAGACTAAATTACCTTTTGTTTGATACCACACAAGCCATGTTTTGACTTAAACTCAAATTTTTGAAATCTACCCCCACCCTTACAAAAAAAACAAAAACTAAAATGTATTTTGTTAAAGTCCGGACTCAATTACCTTTCGTTCGATATCACACACGCCATATTTTCACTTAAACTCTAATTTTTAAAATATACTTCTCCCTTTTTTTTTAAATAAATTAAAATGTATTTTGTTTAACTGCAGACTCAATTACCTTTCGTTTAATATCACACACGCCATATTTTCACATAAACTCTAATTTTTGAAATCTACCCCCACCCTTTTATTTGGTTTGTGTTCGGTGGATTTTGTTCAAATTTAAATGGGACCATCTCGACCCAAGACCCAGCCTAGATACCAAATTTCATTAAAATCGGCCAAGCGGTTTTTGAGTTATGCGCGTTGGTCGTTACAGACAGACATACAGACACACAGACAGACAGACACACAGACAGACAGACATACAGACAGACAGACAGACAGACAGACAGACAGACGGCGCAACAAAAAAGTTTCAAAATCATCTGAAACGCAAAGATATATAAAAATTTTTGAAATCGGAGCAACTTTTTTTTTCTCGAAAAAATTAGGATCACCATAGCTCACACTACTATAGTATAGTATATGTGTGAGCTAATATCTACTTTTTCTTAAGTTAATTCGACCCTTTTGTTCGTATTAATTTAACCTTTTTCGCCGAACACTAAAGCTAACTAGCCACATATTATTGATTTTTTTCGTGGATAGGAGGTAATTAAAAAGAGTTTTTTTTTGAGAAATTTTATGAAAAAAATTAAAGGAAAGGAAATTGAAAAGACTAAAAGTCAATGGCAGTAAGGGAACAACAAATTACATAACGCAAAAATTCCGGATTTTTGATCCCCCCTTCTTAAGGCATTTTCAAAAAAAAATTATAATAAAATACATTGGCTGTAAAGCTAATATTTCTTCCGTCCCGCTTGAGCATTATACAGGGTGTTCCAAGTTAAGTGTCCACCATTGCTAACTTTTTTAATATTAAAGATAGAAAAAAGTTTAAATTGGCAAACTAGTAGAATTTTTGATGCTCTTTAAGCATTGCATTTTATAATTTTAAAAAATTCTACAAGTTTGCCAAATTAAACTTTTTTCTATTTTTAACAATAACAAAGTTAGCAATGGTGGACGTTTAACTTGGAACACTCAGTATATAATTTAAGAATGGTCCTCATCAGTTTTTTTTAAATTATATTGCAAGTAAAAAAAAACTATACCTATCTAATTATAGAATAGTTACAAAATAATGTTCTTTAACTTTTTTACTGTTTTTCGAATCTCATTAGTCTCTGTATCATTAATATTTCGTTTTATTGTGGATTCATTTGCTTTTTGGTATTTATAAATTTGATTCTTATCATCACTCTTTGTTTTACAAATCAATTTACCTTGTTGGTATTTATAAATTTGATTCTTATCATCACTCTTTGTTTTACAAATGAATTTACCCATTTATATGGAATAGAAACTTTTAAATATATATCTAGTGGATGGCTTCAAAATATTTGTTTTAAATTTAAAATTGCTACCGTGTAATTTTATGAACCCTTTATGTCCATTTTGTTAACATTTTCTTTCCATGACGGTGAAGGCTCACTTAAGACTCCAAAAGAAAGGCTTTGCACCCAAGATGGCATGGCATATGAATGCATGTTGGTTGGTTCATTTTCATATATATTATATAGCAACCAAGTTCAGGGAACTCATTGTGATGCTTTCGTACTAAAAATCCTTTAAACCATCTTTTTCACACATATTTTTTGTAGATGTTGATAAAGAAGACGAAGTAGATGAACTGTCACTAAATTTCTTTTAGTTAGTCTAAAATTTCTTTAATACATTTAATAGCAAGCACGGAACAGGTATAAATACTACTTACAAGACGACAAGACCAAAAATGTACAAAATTTCCTGGCAAAAGACGAAATTACGCTATAAACAGCGTTTAACTGCTGATTCCTAGAAAAACTGTGACGTAGCTTTGACGTCACGGCAGTCATAACATCGAGTTCCCAGACAACCGGTTTTCTTACGGACCGGGATGCCTGAGACCGGAATTTGATCGGTTACGTAAGTGCGCGTGCTACGTTGCCAAGTTTTGCTCAAACTTTAGGTCTTTGGTAAAAGCACCCGCTGTTTAGTCACATTTTCAAATAGAGGCACTGTAAAACCTTAAAAACCTGTCATTTTTGCCAATCGCTTAGCAACGAACGTCCTTATTATCTAAGCTATGACAGCAAGCGTCTTCTAATTATAAAACACACGACGGAGCCCGATAAGGAAAAATAAAAAATTAAAATAAAGACAATCATCAAGTGGCAGACGGCTAAAACCGTATGGATAACAAAAGAATACATCAAACTAGATATCCAGAATTTTTTTCTGGAACAATGTTGCTGAAGTAACAATCATTCCTTTCCTCCGCGCCATACTTTATTTACTTGTATCTTATATTTTATGTCTTCTTTTTTCATATTTCTTTCGTAAAACCACAAAAAATATATTCAGCCGGATATACAAAGTCATAAATTGAATACTTTAAGCCGACCGAAAAAAAGCCAGCCACCTATTTTGATCGTATAAAGTTGCTTGACAAAAATTGGCGGTTTGTGTTTTTAATAAAAATCCATCTCCTCGCAATTTCGAGAGAAAGAGGGACCAGAGGCGCAGCCGAATTAAGCCAGCCATTATTTAAACAAAACAAACAAAGCCGTATTTTGCTTTATTTAATTTGTTCATAATAGCACAAAGCTTTGTCAGTGTTAAACTTTTTTACGCATGTGAAATGAGAAATAACTTTAATTTAAAAGCATGAGTAAAACAAATATACCGGGTGGGCAAAAAAACCGGACAGTTTTTTTTTCATTATAACTTTTGAACAACATGTACAATTGATTTTATAGGCAGATAATTAATCAGAGTTTTGACTAAATATATTTTTTGCCATCTCAAAATCCAAGATGGAGGACGAAATTAAAATGTAGCCTTCAAAGATGCTCGTTTATTCTTGTGTTGAGAATATGTTTTAATAATTTTTTTAAATTGGTAAAAAATTGGTAAAAAAGCTTATCTGCCAAGTACAGTTTGTTCCATTAAAATTAATGGTATAGTTCAAGAGTTATAATCAAAAAAAAATTGTCCGGTTTTTATTGCCCACGCGGTATATAGTAGACGAGGGCGTGAAGATTTTGGGAACTTATTTTCTTAGTCAGAAAACATCGATAAAACTGTTCCTTGATCAGTTCTAACCAAAATTTTTATATGAATAGGGGGGGGGGGCTTTTCCGATGGGGTTAGGCGCAAAATGCAAAAAAAGTTATAAATTTGAGGCACTTTTTTTCTTAGTAATGCATATATGTTTATTAGTAAAAGCTATACTTGAACTAAAAGTACAAAAAATAGTATAGTAGTAATCTCTAAGTATAGGAAATATCCCTGTCATAATTATTGTCAAAAAATGAAATATTTAATTTTTGGTGTATTCTCAAATATTCCAAACATTCCAATCACACGCAAAAAAGATATTAGCAAAAAACAAATGCGGAATTTCGTTTGCGTTTGTGCAGTTCATTTAACTCTCACTTTTATTATTAAAGCAATACATGTTAAACACGGCCGCTGTACGTAGATTTGCTAATTGAGGAAGCCAAGTGTGGAAAGCAAATCAAACAGTTGACGTATTTAACTCTATTGATGTTGATGAAAAACTGACAAGTCGACAAAAACAAGTGTGCAATCTTTGCCGTATTTGGACAAATGAATCAAATATAGCGAGTAGCATCTTTACACATCACCATTTTTTTGAATAAATAAAGCAAATGTACGCCATAGGAAACACAATAAATTGGAATTACAATTATTACGTTTGGGTGTACTGTAACTTATAAATTATAAAATGACGAAAAACAAACATCACTCCTAGGGACTTGCACCATAGATAGTTTGTGGTCATGCTAAAAACGCCCGACGACTAACGCATTGACACTGTTGATATTTGAACGTCACATGTCGTTAACGGCTTCCGTGGAATGTCGCAAGCTGACGTACGTAGAACATGCTTGCTTCTGTTAAATTCCGCGCCATTTGGAGACGCTGGCTGCACAGGCAACAGCAGTGTTGGTTGATACTGAACCAGGGACAGATGGAAGAACATTCATTAGTCTCTGGCGGAGTTTTTGTTAGAGTTCCGTGGGCAGAACTCATTTATTTAACTTAGGGGAAAATGGGGTAATAGGTAATAAGAAATATTTTTTTGCTACTCTTGCATTTTGTCATTTGAGATATCTGAAAAACCCTTTGAAATTCTTCTTAAAAAATAGACCAATATACTGCCCAAGTAACACAAACTGCTAAAAAACAGCTACCAAAACACTTTAACAGCAAAACTGAAAGTAAAATAGCTATTACAGCTGTATGCCGTTTCACTGCTAAGCAGCTTCTAAAGTGTTGTCGTTGCTGATTAGGCAATCTTTATTTAGCTCTCACAGTGTCCATGACAGCTCCAAAATATAGCACGTTAACATTAAAATAATTTTGTCTAGAAATAAATAAGAAACAATGGCAACTATTGCAAAATAGCTATTTCCTCTAATGGACAGAGACTTTTACTCAAATGGCTGACGAAAAACTTGTTATGTTCTACACTACTGTGATATAATCGCGTAAAAAAGGCGGTTCTCATCGTCAAAATGTTTGGCAGGTTAACTTTTCGGATAAGACAGGTCAAGATAGCTTGTCAAAACGCAAGCGCCTCGAAAATTCAGAATAATAAACGTTTTTTTTCGGTGTTTGTTTTTAGGTTAGAAATTTTTTTATTACCATTATCCTTGAAATACCCTATAAATCAATTCTTAGTAATATTTTATTGAATTTAGCACTTTCTGGAATTTATTTGGGCCCGGGATCACCTGGAAATTAATATTTTTTAGTCCATAAATTTAAAGAAAAATAAATAGGAAAACTATCATGGCCGCCTCGGCCGTCTCATTGGTTTCAGCAGTTTAACTCTAGACAAGCTATTTTTTAATACTTAAGCCTAAATAGTGTTGATTTGTAGCTAACTTGCGTTCTAACAATTGGCCCATTATGTAATACGAAAAAGAAAAGAAGAGTCACAGATGTTACCTGTCATCTTGGGCGCTGTCACAATAACAAAATAAACAAATATCTCAATTAAAAATTGTGCGAACGTTAAAAGATAAAGTTATTACGTGCCCTACCACAGTACCCCACCAGTGGGAAGCAAAAAACATATTATTTTGGCCACCGCCTTCAGAAACCCTTAAGCTGGGTTTATACAGAAACATAGCATAACATATAAGACAGCATGACATAAGATATCATTACAGAAGGAAACCGTAAGGCTGTGTATACAAAAAATATAATAACATGACATAACATACAAGCTTGGCCCAAGTACTTCAAAAGAGGCCCCTCACTCTAAGTAATTGGTAATTGCAAGGGGAGAATTCCCAACGTGGTCGGTGCTGGCAATTGACTCTGGTGCACTTTGCTTGGAATCAGGTGAGTCTAAATAAACTGACTACTAAAGCCTCTTGACTTGAAGTAAAAAAAACAGAAACCGAATGTCATTCAAACCAATGAGATTAAAAAATTATTTTTTGATTTGATGGATTCAAACATTGTGTCCCTGAATGACAGGTTTTCATAATTTGTCATTAAGAAACACTATTTTTTTTTTGAACATTCTGATTTGACTGTTTTTTACTAAACACACTCTTGACTACCAATTTTCACTTGTGCCAAGAAAGAAAAAATTAAAAAAGCATGTTACATTGCCTTGGTTTTTTTAATTTTTAGTTAAAAAAGTTTTATTTACATTTTTTAATAGAAAGCAGTTAAAAGAAATGAAGTACAAAGACCAGAAAGCATCCCAGAATGGGGTTTATTTGCTTACCCCTTGGAAATTTGAGCAAGGAAGCCAAAAAGGGGGTCTGCTTGCATTTGATTTCAACTCATTTTACACATTTTTTTTTATAATTATTAAAATTAAATTATATAATGTACAGAAAATTAAACATACCACGAATGAATGGTAGTGGCGATTAGCACCCTTAAAGGATCTAACTTGGCATGTAGACAAGCATTTCTGGGTATGTTGTGCACAAATGTACGTATTGTGTATGACTCGGATAACAATTTAAATTCTATCTAGTAAATAGAACCCAGTAGACTTCAAATTATATTTAAGGCCAGAAACTTAGTCATCATGATATACCACATAATGCCATAGTTATAGCCTTAGACCGCTGGTGGGTCATATACCTTTTGACATAATCAACAGAGTACGGAGAGCCACAATGTGCCTGCACTAGCTGTTAGTTCCAAATAGGCTCCATATACCCTGTATGGGGTGACTTCCTGAATGGCCAGGTCACAAAATCCATTCAGAGAATCACCAGATTAACCCCCCCCCCCCTCATATCTATATTTTTTTACATACTTGTGAAAGCTTGTCCATTACTAGACTACACATGGGTCAAGGCTTCTTTAGTTAGCTCTTACGACAGGCCTGGGGGTTACCTTGGTGCTATTATGCATATTCATAATCTAAAAAAATCCGATAAGAAAGGGGCCCCTCTTGCCTCTCCAACCCCCATGAATACACAATTGTATCAAATGTGTATTACATTGGTGAGTGGTCCAACAGAGGGGTTCCAGAGACACAACAAAAAGGAGGACAATTTAGATTTTTTGATACTTAAAAAATTAATTAGGCAGTATATGATTTTCTTTTATAAAAAAATGTTTTTTTTCTAACATGCCAAAAGTTTTTTGTACCTCTAAAATTTTCTGAATGCCTACTTTAAAATAAATGGAAATTCTTGAGAAACCATATTTATTACACAATAAGTATTACCAAAATAGTTTTTTTACTCAGTTACATAGGTAATACACCAGAATGTGCCTTTGTATTTAAAGTTCTCTAGAAACAGGTGGGGGGAGGTGATAGCCTCCATCCTCTCTGGGATCACCACTGGTAAGGCAGACCTTAGTAGGAATAGGTAGAGGACATTTTTGTTTTTAAGGTAGCTAGGTAAATAAAAAATAAGAAATTTATTTATTTAGTTATTCAACTGATAAACTGGGTTCTTAATGCCCAGGGTGAAACTGGGTTCTCAATGCCCAGGGTGCAACACCTTAGAGGGCCTAATACAATGGGTTAACCAAGTGGGTCCATACCTTATATGTGAGCCTGGCCTGATTATGTGCTAAGGTAAACCAAGTCTACAGTACTCTACTAGTATTTGTACACTTGCTGTCGGCAGCTCACATAGTGCACAATGGTGACAAAGTTAGTGCTTAATTATATATCATCTTTTAATGCAGGCAGAAAAATGAAGGACTGATGTACCAAAATCAAGCATTATGTTTGGCCATGGTGCATTATGGTGTTATATAAACCAACCCTTGAGTTACACCAAAAAACAGACAGACTGATGAAAAAATCTTGACAGCACTTTTAAGGTTCACTCAGGACTGATAAGTACCAGGCAGGGACCCCTTGATTGGCCCCATTGTGCGCTCCCTGATAAGGCATCGCACCAGGGTTTCAAGAAACCAGTCACTATTTACCCAACTTTAGTTCCCTGTCAAAGATAAAGGGATACTCTAAAAGATGGGCAAATAAACCATCTTTTATGGCTGTGAGTGGGCATTTGTTTAAACAAACACCAAACGCTTGTTTAAACAAAAAACACAACACACAACCATAGATTAGGTTAGAAAAGAAAACAACAAACAGAAGGCACGGTCCGTAAAGAAACCGGTTGCGTAACTCGGTGTTTAGGCGGCCGGGTCGTGACGTCAGGGCTACGTCACAGTTTTCCTAGAAATCAGCAGACAAACGCTGTTTATATCGAAATTTCATCTTTTGCGAGGAAATTTTGAAATTATTGGGTGTTTTCGTCTTGTAAGTGTTTAAATACCTGTTACGTGCTTACCATAAATGTATTAAAAACTAAGTAAAAGAACTGGTGAGGTTTTAATTATAATTTAAATTTTAACAAACACAAATTTTTCTGTGTCGGTTGTTTCCTACCCATACAATGTGGGTCATACAAGGTTACAAGGGGAGCTGGAAAATAGACGTTGGGGGGAATGGGTTTTCTCTATACTGCATCTGATATCTGCAACCAACACATAATGTTTAAGATAACTTTTTGATAGTTATCATCACAATCAGTATAGGCCAGGACAAAGATTATGAAATGAACTTTACATACACATAGAAAATTACTAATAGTTTAAAAAATACTTAATGTTGTTGGCTGCTTTTAAGGCGCCTACTAAAAAATAGTTCTTAAATGATGTACCTATTACACAGCATACCTACCTTTTCTTGAAAAAAAAATTATACTTAAAAAAAAGTAATTTTAATATTTCTTAAAAATTGAGGGAAATAATATTGCTGTTAATTTATTTTAAATATTTGATTTATTTTCCTAAAGTTAAAAATAGCGAAAATATTCCAAATTCAAAATTAGGCTTAGACTACTTTCTACCAACTAAAATTAAAATACTTACGTAATTTTGAATTTAAAATATCTTCGTTATTATTTTAAACTTTAGGCAAAAATTTTTTTCAAAAAAATTGTTTAGAGTTAAATGGCCTATCAAAAAAAAAAAAAATATAAAATACAGGGTATATAATTTTTTTAAAATGTTTTTTGAAAAACTCAAAAACTCCAAAAAGCGATGCTCTATTTTTTTAAAATTTGAGTATCTTAAACAGCATTAAAAATTCTACTAATTTGCCAATTTAAACTTTTTGCTATCTTTAATAATAAAAAAGTTAGCAATGGTGGACACTGAACTTGGAACACTCTGTATAACGCTCAAGCAGGAGTGAAGTAATATTAGCCTTGCATTACAGTCGATGTATTTTTTATGATATTTCTTGAAAATGCGTTAAGAAGAGGTGAAATCCTGAATCTTTGCGTGTTATTTATGAATGTTCCCTTACTGACTAGTCATTTTAACATCCTACTTAAAAAAAATTTTGATTACATTTTACACAAAAAAATCTAGTTTTAGTTATTTCCTACCCACCAAAAAAAATCAATAATATGTGGCTAGTTTGCTTTAGAGTTCGGCGTAAAAATTTAATTAAATTGAACAAGAGAGTAGCAAAAGTATTTATAATCGTGTCCTGAATCTGATATTTATAAAACTATTGGAATTTTTATCATAAATTTTTAAATTATTTAATTTTTTAATAAATGTTGGTATTTTTCCTGCTTTTAAATAGACTTATCTTTATTTCTCTCATAATGTAACGTATAGGTCTTTCTTTGTTAACCGTGGAGCAGGCAAAATGCCGCGTCATTGGCTGGGAGTTACCACACAACCGGTTTCTTTACGAACCTTGGATCAGGCCTGACACAATTTGACAATAAATCCTCCTTTTTTCGACAGTCAAAATCGCACTGGTCTTCTGGCCAAGCATTGTTAGGGGCTGTTCAAAAGTTTTGTAATAAACAGCTTAAAATACAAAATTGCTAAATTGCCGCTTTTTGTAGCAAAATAATAGGAATAAGAGCTTAAAATTTATGTTATTTAGCTAGCTAAATTTTAGCATGCTTATTAGCAATTATTTAACTTTAAAAGAGCAAGTCCTGGGTAATATTACATCAATTTTATCTATAAACACCTGCTATCAGAGAGGTTCTATAGCTAAAATAATTTCTAAACCACAGCTAAATGTTTTATAGCAAAAAATAAGTTCTGGCAACACTTTCACAGCAGAGTTTTTGCTTTTAAACTATATTGTCCAGTTTGTGTTACTTGGGTGTGGACTATTTGAGTTAGAAGCCATTTAATGTTTCTGCAACTTTAGTCAAATTTACATAAGTCACTTTAGTCAAATTTGAAGGTAACATTACTACTCAAATCAAAGTGCAACATAAAAGATTATATTTCTTGTTGCTCCATTACGATGTTTTCTATTACCCCACTATAGGCAAAACGAGGAAGTAATACGGAACGTTTCCATTCTAAACACAAGAAAAACCACATACAAAAAGTATTAAAACTGCAAATAAAGTTTTCTTTTAGACAAAAAAAATATTTCTCCATCTTCCCCTATCCAAACGATTTTAATAGCCTTTAACATCAAACAGCACTGCAACAAATAACCGCACCGCACCGTCGCGCGTCGGCGTCGACTAAAACCAGTACCAAAATGGCTATTTCGAACCACGGTGGATAGAATAGACCGGTGTCCGGATCTTATAAATATATGTCGAATTTGCACGACACTGGTGGTCCAGCTGATTTTTGTAAACAAAAGTTAGATATGATATGAACAACTAATATATTTTGAATTTTTTAAAAACTAAGGCAATCTTCCTACTATTTTTTAGTATATTCTTATAAAATATTTTTTTTTCAGACAAACCAGTCGTTATTTTTTTTGCCGGCTTCATTTCTCTTTACACAAAAATAAAAATTTAAAAATAATGTGTTCGTTTCAGCTTCAAAAATAATCCGCTGATAATAATTTTTGTTTACTTCCCTAAATCCTCGGTTCACCTTTGATACTAAACGATCCCATTCAGTTTGACTTGTAGTTTAAGTTTTGTGTAATAAAAAATAAAGCGGGCTAAAAAAAATATACTAGAAAACAGTGAGAAAATTGCCGTTCCGTTGTTCACATCATATCTAACTTTTGTTTACAAAAATCAGCTGGACCACCAGTGACGTGAAAAATTCGACATATATATATATATATATATATATATATATATATATATATATAAGATCCGAACACCGGTCTATTCTATCCACCGTGATTTCGAACTGTCAAATATTGATAAAGTTATCGTTGTCGGTGAAGTTATCGGGCCTATATTTGGCACAAACAAAAACTATCTCATTTGATATCACCGGACGTTTAATTAAGTCTCGTTTGGTTGGTTCATTTCGTTTGCTGCTTTTTTAACGAACGTTTAAATATATCCTAAAGGATATTTAACTTTAATTCCCATTTTGCGTTGCAAAAAAAAAACTGAAAAATGGCATGCCTTTGAGTTGTTTTTATCTGTGAGTTTTTTCCGTCAACCTACATTCAGCAACTTTTTATCCAGAGACAATGACAGTTTTAACTTTAATTTAATACCAACATGACATACTTTTTAATATGTTTCTGGGTTTCTGGTTAGGAAATATGTTTATTTCATGTTAAAGTCACAAAAGTGTAACTACGTATGGCAAGGACTATAATAGCCTACATAGAAAACACCACGCCAGGAAAAACGAATGTATATCACTTCTTTTTTAAAATGTTGCTTTTATCAACTGACATTCTTGAAAAAATAGAAAAACATATGAACATAAATATTGTTTCTAGATTTCTGATTTTTTCTTGAATTTGGCTTATTGTTATACTGGGTACCTACCTTACAGAATTATACAGGGTACCTACCTTACAGAACTCCGAATCCATCCTCAGAATGTTTTTTAGTTGGAAAAGTTGGTCAGCAAATTAACATCTTTTGGCTTTATTGTTATACTGGGTACCTACCTTACAGAATTATACTGGGTACCTACCTTACAGAACTCTGAATCCATCCTCAGAATGTTTCTTAGTTGGAAAAGTTGGTCAGCAAATTAACATCTTTTGAATTGCCTAAACTATGTTTTAAAAGGGATACTTTTACAGTATCTCCACCCTAAAAATTTTTGTCTACAATGAAAATACGTTCTTTTCTTGAATAAACCATTTTACCTTAAAACAATTTGTTTTGAATTAAAATATTTCTTTTTAGTTCAAAGCAGCATTTAATCTTGAAATGAGACTTAATTTTTCTTAATTTAATTAATTAATTGTTTTGTTTCAGCAGACTCCATTTTGTAACAAAGCAAATTGTCTTCATATAAGTCATTCAGAATTCTTGCTTAATTTTATTTAAAATAAAACAGAAGTTAGTTTTTATCGAAGCTACGACGCTCTGTCTACCTTTAAGAAAAACAGAATTTTGAAATATGGGGTTTTACCCAAAATTACAACAAAAAATATGCCCGGCGTTGAACCAAAACAACTTGAGGCATTTGTCTTGAAGTAAGAAACTAAAAGTCGCATTGTCTTGAATCGAGAAATATTCCAAGACAAATGGACAAGTTTTAACACGCATTTACGCGCTTTGTTGTTAACGTGATGTGAAGCAAATAAGTCTGTCCGAAATGGAAATAGGGTTTTGATTTGAACGTCTATCGAAATATGGAAAATATAGGTGAAATTTTGCAAGAATTGGATTTGTTGTTTTTGCGGTATGTTTCCGACAGAATAAAAACAAATATTTTTTTATTTTCATACTGTTAAAATATAAGACGATGTTCCCGTTCGTATTACTTTTAAGTATGTTGTTATTGTTGCGGTATGTTTCCGACAGAATTAGAATAAATATTTTTTTTATTTTCTTACTTTTAGAATGTAAGATAGTGTACATTGTAGTACTTTTAAGTATGTTCTTGTTATTGCGTTATGTTTCTAACAGATTAAAAATAATTAAAAAAAATTTCTTACATATATTGCATTTTGTTTCATTTTTTTATTACAAGCTTTTATTTAGCTTCAGATGTTCTGTCTAACTAACTATCTATCAAATCTTGTGAAGCGTTTTTGACACACGACCCATTATCCGATTTGGACGAACTTTGGTACACACATAGTGATCCCATAACAAATATAACATTAAGAAAAAAATATCCTTCCACCCCTACCCCCACCCCTTCTATAGAAAAATGTGTTTTTGACACACTTCCCGTTATCCGATTTGGATAAAATTTGGTATACACATAGTGGTCCGATGATAATACAATAATAAGAAAAAAATATCCTCCCACCCCTACCCCCACCCCCTTCCATAGAAAAATTTGTGTTTGAAACACATCCCGTTATCCGATTTGGATAAAATTTGGTATACATATAGTGATCCAATGACAATGCAATATTAAGAAAAAAATATCCTCCCACCCCTACCCCCACCCCCTTTCATAGAAAAATTAGTTTTTGAGACACTTACCATTATCCGATTTGGATGAAATTTGGTATACATATAGTGGTCCGATGACAATAAAACATTTTAAAAAAAATCCTACCACTCCTACCCCCACCCCCATCTATAGAAAAATGCGTTTTTGACACACTTCCCATTATCCGATTTGGATGAAATTTGGTATACATATAGTGGTCCGATGACAATGCAAGAATAAAGAAAAAATGTCCTTCCACCCCTACCCCCCACCCCCATCCATAAAAAATGCGTTTTTGACACACTTCACTTCAAATGACTTTTTATAAAATTTGGTATATGCATAAAGGTATGCATAAAAAATATATTTCTGAATGAATGAACCCTCCTTCCCCCAATAGAAAATTGAGTTTGCAAACAACTCACGATCAGCGATTTCATTATAATCTAGAATAAACTCTTCTGTTCTGTTATTAAACAAATATTTTCATTTAATAGAGTAGATAGCTGAGACCAAAAAGTAGAAAATAAATTGGTATAAAATTTTTTTTAAGTCACAAGCTTTTATAAAATGCAATAAAAATTAAAAAATAATTTTCTGACATTCTAATATTATCATAATAATAAAAGCGATGGCCGCAAATCAAAGCATAAGTTAATCTAATTTTGTGATCTAAACACTTAAAGAATATTCAACATAGCAGGTTATCAAAAATATGTTTGATGTGCCGCAATTTTATGCCATTGCCACCTATGTCAGAGAAATGCTGGGGTATCTTGGGTCGGGTTGGGTGGGTTTGGTACGTCTGCATTTTTCTGCTAGATTGATTCTTGCAAATAGTGATATTTAATTGATACGGATATTTTATCGTGCTAACATCGTCAAAATTTCCATCAGGCGGCCATCGCTTTTATTATTATGATAATATTAGATTGTTAGAAAATTAATTTTTAATTTTTAGTGCAATTTATAAAAGCTTGTGACTTTTTTTACCAATTTACTTAATCCTCACAAATCAAATCACCTATGTAGTAAATACAGAAGACTTGATATCTTGTGAATACCTATACTTAGCGCGGACCTTATAGTGAACGTTCGTAAGGTGTGAAGTGGTGCTATGTTGTAGAAGGTGATGTTATTTCAGCAAAAAAGATACCTATCTCCACCTATTTTACAAATTGAATTTGTTTTGTAGAAAAGAAGATGCTAATTTATATAAGAGAGACATTGGTCAGTATGCATTATGACCCTAATCAAACAAATAAATATATAAATTATATAAATTTATTAGTCGACTAACAAAAATTGTTACGTTATAATTAACTAGCAAAAAACCAATAGTGACCAATATTTCTCTATAGCAAAGTAAGTTGAGGTATCGAGAAACGTATTTACATCATAAAAATTAACATACTCTCTTCTAGAAAATAAGCGCAATTTTCAATTTTGATTTCAAGTAAAGATTTCTCTTGAAATAAAACAATGCAGATCTATAGTTTGTGTGAATTTGAAAAAAAACTTCTTTTACCCTAAAAAAGGATATTGTCTTGAAAGAAAACTATAGAAATTTTCATTATTCGATTTTAAGTCAAGGAAATTATTTGTTTTGGAATTAGATTCAAAAGTGCTTTGTTTTGAATGAGAAGATATTTTGCTTTCAGTGAAAAAAATGCCTTAGATTAATTCTGTTCCAATTTATAATAAAACAATTTCTGTTTCATATTAAAATAAAGAGGCAAGACACTCTTTGTGCTAAATAAAGAAAATATTCTCTTGGTGAATAGGAAAGCACAAATTATTTTATTTCAAAGCAATTTGCTTTTATCTAAGATTTTTCACCGTGTAGAACAAATTCTAAGCTATTGCCAATCAGTATCCACGGTTCTGCAAAGTGCTACAAAACTTGGAAGGAAATCAAATCACCTCTTTTAGTTTATTGTTTTAGCTATAGGCACAAATAGTGATTGCTTGGTGATCCGTGCTTATTATTTTTTAACGGGAGCTAACATGTCTATCAATAAATATAATTCTTGTTTTTGCTTTTCTGCTACGTTTCCACGTATTTTTCTCCTTTTATTTGGAAAAAAATACGAAAACAAAAATGAATACCTCGGAAAACATAAACTAACAGAGAAAAATAAGTTACAGGAATAACAATACCAAATTTGGTTAGTTCATATATTGGAACTTGAAATTTGCTATATTGGATTAAAATATACATAATTTTTTTTCATGGAACTAAAGGGTATTCGACCCGAAAAGCTGGCCATTAATGGAAAAGCGAAAGTCAACCTATGGAGCAACCCATATTACTCAATTTATTTGTATATACCCAGGTGCATTAATATAATAGATAGGAAAAAATATAGTCCCTGTGTGGACCGTGATACATACGACGACTTACTCATTTTACTTACTGCTTGTGTTATTACTGCTGTACGTTATTTTAACATAAAGTGTTTTGACAATTTTTCCTAACAATTTAATATAATAGAAAATACACCCCTGCTCTGCCGCTGCAGTAACTCTCTTGAGAAGATAGTTACCAGAGAATTATTGGAATAAAGCCATAATAGGGTTTCTAATTTTAGTATTTTTATGCAAACGGATGGTAAAAATAGTTTTATCATCTTCTGTGTTGCAGTTAAATTGTAGGAATAGGAGAATTCATGTGAGATAAATCAGGAATAAATTAAAAGTTCAAAATTTGAAATACTTACATTTTATGTTAAGTTCGAAAAACGGGACAAAAAGTGCAATACGTCTGGCAACCCTATACATAGTACGTCCCTGTCCCAGGGCGTAACAACCGACGTAAAAATTAAGTTTCTAAGATAAAATATGCTGTATGGGTGTAGTAGTATGTTACATTATTGAAAATCTCTGGGAAGTACCTATTACGGCTATCTCTTATGTACATTCAGTGAAATTAAAAATACGTAAAACATATGTCTCAATATATATGTACTTCGTAGATATACTCTTGAAAATACGTGAGACGTATGACATATGTCCCAGTTGGTACGTTCGTATATTTAGTGGCACTAAAAAAGTGTAAAACGTACGTCCTAATGTGTACATCCGTGAGACCTAGTATGTACTGGCCGGTACCCGGTACGTACGTTCATGGCCATCTTTGGGGATATCTAGCGCATAACTGGTATATATATATATATATATATATATATATATATATATATATATATATATATATATATATATATATATATATATATATATATTTATCGGTTTCACAACGTTCTACGTCTTCCGATACCCAATATCCATCATCTAGGCCTCTTATCCTTATTTCACTGTCTATCCCGTCTTTCCAGCTTCTCCTTGGCCGTCCTCGTTTTCTTCGGCCAGTTGGTTTCCATTGTAGTATTTGTTTTGGTAGTCTTTCATCATTCATTCTTTGTACATGTCCGTACCACACCAGTTGTTTTGTTCCTATATCATCCACTAAAGTACGTTCACCCACTGTCATAATTTCTCTTATTCTTTGATTGGTAACTCCTTCTCTTTTTGATTTCCCTGCTGCTCTTCTCCAATAGTCCATCTCCGTAGCGGAAAGCATTTTTTCTGTTCTATCCTTGATTGGCCATACTTCTGAGCCGTATGTAATAATACTTTTTACAATGGTGTTGTATATAAGCTTTTTGTTATACTTTGGTCCCAAATTATTCCTTTTAGTAAAGCTATTGCTTTTCTTCCTTGTACGTTTCGATCTTTTATAGCTTTGTCTAGCGTTCCGTCAGCTGTAATTTTTAGACCTAAATGTTTATACACATCACAGGACTAAATTCGCTTCCTGGTATTTAAGATTAGGTCCTGTTTTATTCCACCGATACATATATACTCTGTCTTATTGAGATTAACCCCTAGTCCCCACTTATTGTACTCTTCTATTAGTTTTCGTGTCATATATTCGAGGTCGTCATAATCCTGAGCCACTACTATCTGATCATCGGCGAAACATATATCCCATGTTTTGGCATTTTCTCTTCCATACTTTAAGGACTTGTTCAAGTATATCTTGAAGAGCGTAGGCGACAAACAGCAACCTTGTTTAACACCTTTATTTACTTGAAAGCCTTTGGTTAGTTTTGCTTTTATTTTAACTTTTGCCTTACTATTGCGGAATAACTATTTGATGGCCTTAATTAGTTGTACGCTTATGTTTGTGTTTTCCAACAATTTCCAAATTAGATTTAGTGGTATACTATCATATGCCTTCTGCAAATCGACGTAAAGCAGTAACTTGGGTTATACAAGAGATGATCTGAAGTCGATCTACCCGCCCTGAAACCGGCTTGTTCTTCTGCCTTCATATCTTTATATTCGCTTTCCACTTTATTTCTTATTATTTTACAGTATATTCTGCTTAGCGTACTAGTCACATATATACCTCTATAATTGTCACATATATCTTTCCGTCCTTTTTTGTGTATTGTGGATATATATGACGTTTTCCACTCAGTTGGTACTACAGTTCCATTTAAATAGTTTTGGAAAAGATTCCGTAATCTCCAAAATAGTTCTTCAGTGTCATATTTAATAACTTCAGCTGGGATATTTCAGCGTCCGGCAGATTTACCGCTTTTTAAGGCTGTGCACACGTTTTTGACCTCAGAGATTGTGAGAGGTACTGGAGATCCCATCGTTCTAATTATATTGTATCTTTCTTCCTCCTTGAATTCTGCTCTATCTTCAGTTAAAATTTTTTTAAAACGTTCATCCCATTCTTTGTCTGGCATTGGTGAAATGATATCTCTGCATGTTTCTTTTTTAATCGATCTTATAGTTTTCCAGCTCTCGGTACTTCTCCTACCTCCTAAGAAAGAATCTATTTTCTGGCACTTTTGCGTCCACGAAAGATGGCATTAAAAGAACATAATTAATTTGTACCTTCATCGTACATATGTTCCCGGGCATCCGTAAGATGTACCTAGTGCGTCCTCGATCATACGTACATTCTTAGACCTTCTTGGGACGTCCTAGATACGCATCGTCCCTATCGTACAATTTGAGGCTTTCCTGGGATGAAGCTTGCGGTCTGGAAGGTTAATTTTAATGGCGTGGAAAGAAATACCTCTTATGAGAATAATACTTTATATATATATATATATATATATATATATATTAATATAATGATACACCTTCAAAGCAGCGGCGTAGCGTGGGGGGGGGGGCGCGGGGGGTTCGTCGCCCCCCCCCCCCGCCCCGAGGGTAGTGGCGCCCCATAGGTGGCCGAAGCGCCCTCAGCTTTATTAAGTCGGGCCGGTAATGGCCAATTGAGTGGGTGCCAAAGGAAACTAACGACATGATGACCTTTTTTTTTGTTTTTTTTTTAGTCGCAAGATTCGTGAGAGGCGCCCTTGTGACTGATCGGCCGCCCCCTCACACATGATGACTTTTTTTTTTGGTCGCAAGATTTGTGAGAGGCGCCTTTTTGACCTTTTTGTTTTTTTTTGCCACAAGATTTTTCATTAGTTTTCAGAGGCGCCCTTTTTAGCTGTCGCCCCCCCCCCACCCTTTCGGACACGCTACGCCGCTGCTTCAAAGGCGTAATTTTTTGACAATTTAATAAAAATTCGTCGAAGGTAAGGTCAAGTGAGTTGTATTTTTAATACCTTCGTTAAAAATATCATTTTACGCCTTGTCTGTAATGACACAAACAAAAGTTTCTTGGTCACCTATGAAAAAAGATATTGGGGAAAGAAGTCTAAAATAAGCCGCTATAACAGTTGAATTTGTGACAAGTTATTACGCATTACCTACTAAGGTATTTTTTTGTTGGCCTTGATTGACAATCCAGGGACCGTGTTACTTACCGACTCAAAGTCTTGCCAAGATAAAAATAGGTAAAAATAGTGTCATTCGTTTTTGGTATAAAAACAAAAAGATAAACACAAATCGTGCTTAATCTACTATCACATGCTCACTTATTCTTAAAGGCAAGGGTAGCATGGAAACGCATTTCTTTCTGCTTTATTAGGATTCACTTAGGAGGTAAAATGGAAATGATATTTTGAAAAATATAGATACCCTATATACTATTATAGAAATTAGATAGTTATTGGAATAAAACCTGACATTATTTTAAAATTGTCAGTATTGTGACAGATTTACATATAAAAAGCAGCTGCTTTCTTTCAAAATTATGCCTTTGTGTATTTACGAACCGGATTTATTAGTGTGTGTTTTTACTAAATGAAAGTTAGCGACTTTATTTTTAAACTTGACTTTGGTGTGTCAATTTTAAGAGATCTGCTGTCAGTTTTCTTTGTAGATCTGTCAGAATAAAGCCGACTCTACAATAAAGTCAGGTTTTATTTCAATAAGTCCCTATTGTCTACGAGTTTCAAACAAAAACTTTATGTTGATGCAAGTGATTCCAAAGTGATACTGAGATCACATCCAAATACTTTAGAGCATAAACATGGGATATACTCATGCATTCTCACACGCGATGCTTAAAGCCCGGACACCCATTTAATTCTTAATGTTCCTTTTTCAGATGGACAGGATTTCGGTTAGGTACTGCGCATGCGTCCGTTTTGGTGGTTTTCGAACATACTTCGTTACACTACATTATTGGACTATCGTCAATTTAGGGTTATGTCTATTATTTTTTCTCTCAAAACTAGATGATATTGTGATTAAAATTGTAGTTTTTCTAAAGTTAATTGTGCGCATTTATTGTGGACACAATAAAGAGTGTTTAGTGGCATCTATATAATGTACTTCTCTCGGACATTTTTCTAAAAACCTGTTTTACATTAATTATTTCCTACTTTTTACATAAAAAACCATAACTTTTCACAACAAATGCATTTGTAATGACAATACACACGCATGCGCACTTGAAAATTTGCGTCTGTCAATTTAAATTTGTCATTGTTTCCAAAGTAAGATATGAGTGCTTAATTTTTCGATTTTTTGAACATGTATTTATGCTCTTACGTATTTGATCAGATCGATAACGACCCCGAATAGAGATCGTGGTTTGTCTCTATTTTTTTTATTGATTTTTTAGTTACGCCCGTGGTAGAATTATATGGAAGGAACAACATACAAATAATAGCTGTAAGCCGAGGGTTTATTAAAGAGCCCGTAGCTACAAATAGGTTTTTAAAATTAAAATTTTTTGCGGATATCCTGCTTTAGAAGCTCACATATTTTATCTCTAATCTAATCATTATACTTAATTCAGAAATTCTCATATTTTGTAACTTTTTACACACAGACAGAGACAACTTTGGTAATTGCTATGTTTTTATGAAATGATAAAACTGAGCAACTATTTACACAAAATGATATCGGTCATTTGTTAAGCCGCAATCCTATGATTTGCAATTTGGAAAACTTGACTTGAGATTTGCCATACAAAGTACTGTGGGAACCTGAAGTTTGGTTTATCTTGTGCTTATCCGCATCGTGTCGGGTAACTTACGCAAAACAAAGGACCTTAAGTTTGTCCCACCAGGTTTCCAGAGCATTCTAGGGTATCTCTTTTGGGTCTTAAACGATGTGACCATCCACATCACACACTTTGACCAATAGCAAGCTTTAAATTAGCTTCGAGCCGTCACGTGCTATGCGAAAAGGCCTTCATTGCACAAGCTTCTCCTGTGATCCGACCGAAAAATCTTCAGTCGGTACGAGATTTAACTTCAAACGCGTAAACTTCACTAACTCTGAAAAGCGGGCGACTATGCCATTGGTCGAAAAAAGTAATTTCGAACAATATGCGATCGCTTAGAGTTTGCTATTGGTCAAAGCGTGTGGATTGTCTCATCGTTCAAGGCCCAGAATTGAGCAGTGTTTGTAAATACCTAGTGGTTTGTGTAGTTTCACTGGCGAGAGGCATTTGCACTCGATATAATTTCTTCGTTTATTTGTATTTAACTGAATAGCGAACGACACTGATTAGGCTAAATAGCGAGTTTTCACACACATAAATACAAACCTCTTTGCAAACCGAGGAATTGTAACAGAAACACCAACTTTGTAATTTGTCAAATTGCATTTCTTTGGAGTCTGGCTTTAGATCAAGTTGATAACCTCGCAAAAATAATGCAACTTCCTTTTTCTTTTAATCTAAAATTACATGAAATTCTACCAAATGATAAGAAAAACTATGTTTTGTTTGAATATGTTTATTTTCTTATATAGATATACATAAGGCAAAAAAAAATGCTTTTGGAACGGTGACCAAGAATTTGCATTTAATTCCACCCGCGCTTAGAAAATTCGCCATTTCTCAAACTAGGGCCGTCATAATCTTTTTTAAATGGCAGTGTTTATTTACACCCAAAAAAAAGAAACAGCTAAAACCAGCAAAATTAAAAAAAAAAAAAAACCGAACCGAACCGATCTTTTTCTCTAATATTCTGGTGGAGATTTTACTAAACCTTGCTAAGCTTGTTTCTGCAGGCTTTACAAAAAAAAAAATAGAGATGAAAATAAACTTGCTATATTCCAAAAATTAGGGACTAGTAGTTTTCAAAAGTGCAGTTCCTGGTGATGCCCACTTTATACAAATATACCCAAAAAGTGCTGTTTTTATTGTAATTTTTTTTATTTAGAAATACATTAATTTTTTTCCCAAAATATTTTTCAAATTTAGGGCTCTGTTACAGAGAAATACATTATGACTATTTTTTTGAATTTCATTTTTACCTTCCTAGCCGCGCAGCAACGGCTAGAGAGCTGATTATTTGTCAAAATCCATTAATGCTAATAACAACATCGCATCAATATACGGTTTTCAGAATATAATAGAATACATTTTGCTCAATAACTTGTGTTATAACCAAAAACTCCATAGGAGCTTTAGTTTCCGAGATATTTACAAAAAACTTTTTGTTTTAGGCTGATTATCAAAGCTTCAGTTGAAGTGCGCTTAATAGGCTAGCTAGGAAGGTATCAGATCCATCATGGATCCATTTATTTTTATTAACTGAACTTTCTGCAATACATTTGGGTGGGTTTGGTTATCATAATTTAAAAAAAAAAATAGTTTTTAATTGTAAACAGCTTACACTTGTGCTCTTTAAAAACTACAAATTTTATTGTTTTATCTTCGGACCACTCTAATTTTGTTGTTATAGTAAATTCGCATCAGAACACATTAATTCGAGCACCACAGACAACACTAGCTACTAGTAAAAACTCGTCTATATACGGCAACTAGAAGTTTAGAGGCGCAGTCAGTAATTTTTAAACGATAGGGGGTATTTAGTGAATTATTTAGCAGGCCAGTAAATAGCCTAGAGACCTACTCACTTGCCCAGCTATTCCACTGGTACAAATACGGGACAAGCCATTGTTATGACATTTTAGCAAAATATTCTGATGTCATAGCAGAGAAATTTTAAATTCTAAAAGCATCACAAGTCGCTTTGGGGAGATTTCAGGTAGAGAAATCGATGAAAATGTGTCTATATTACACCTACAAAATACTGCAAAAAGTGAAAAAAGGCATCTGGAGGCCGTGTGTCTTTTTGTGTCAAAAAAATACATATTTAATTAAGAGACGCCAGTTGAATTTTTATTCGATAAATATTAACCATAAATACTCTTTCTGCGTAAAAATTAACCTGTAGCTATTGCTTCGCGAGCTGAAAGGCATCAAACAAATACCCAACACATGTCTAAACATAGAGACCCTGTATATATGACATATTTTAAAGAAATAGAGTTGCGATAAATCTATCAAAGTCACTCAAACTTATATTTTTTGGTTATGATATTTTATTGCCAAGTTCATTGGCATTTCACTGAAATAATTCATGTTGTCCGCGTCATTCAAGCTTGTTGCCTAATTTATAAACATCCAGCTTTCATGAAATTTATCGGTAATTTTCAAGCACTTGTGGTATTACCGCCGATCATTATTAGTGGTTTCGTAAATGTATATGTTAACTTCTGAATTGAATTATTAAAGGTGGTATTGCTTTCATGCATCTTTGAATGTTTTATCAAGACCAACACCCTCCAAAAATCAGCTATTCTCGGGGGGGCTGACTTTTACATTGAGTCTTAAGCCGGGATCAAACGACTCGTGTACTTGGCAAATAATTGTTACTTGCGTATACTTGCCATGTCGTGTGAGTGGGTTACTTGTAGAATTTTTTGTGACTCGTTGGTTTTCCATTTGTGGTCGGTAAAAATGGGCCGAGTTAAAGGGCTCACGACTATTCGTACACTTGCCAATACAATACTTGTCTATAGCCGGGATCAAACGACTCGTGTACTTAGCGAATAATTGTTACTTGCGTATACTTACCAAGTACGCAAATAATTGTGTATTTGCCAAGTACACGAGTCGTTTAAGCCCGGCTTTATGGGAGGTCAGATGTTTTTTAATGATATTTTCAAAATGTTACTACAGATTTCCGCGAAATTTCACTGAAATATTCTCTGACACAATTCCAATATTCCACCAAACTTTTGTAAGGATGCGAGATAATAAAAGGTTAAAATCTTCAAGATTTAGCATTCCTTATTTTGAATTCAAATTACCCGTCATGTACCGCATGACTTTGTCATCTTATATGTCATGGCATTTGTTTATTTGTATGTTTCGTAAAACTTTTTTGACTTTTTAATGATTTTTTACAAGTTCATTTGGAATCCAAAAATAACAGCGTTCATCTTTTAAAACAAAATTACACTACAAGAAGTCATTTTTTGATGTTGTAATTTTTGTAAACACATCTGAACACTTATATTAAGTTTTAAAAGTCTGCCGAGTGCCGAATATAAACAAATAGATGTAAGCAATCCGATTACGTTCCACGCGGAAACGAACACATTCGCTTCTGCTTTAAATTTACTTTTTGTATGAATATAAGTAAAAACAATCTCAAAACAGGCATTATTTTTAAAAAAATCAAATTTTCATGAACCGTTATTCCAACTTCAATATTTTAAAAACAATCAGCTGTGTCGTGACGTGCCCATCAAAAAAAAATCAGCCCCCGATGTGACGTCAGCAAAGTGGAGGATCGTGACCAGTCCGTTTTGATAGCCCCGGTTTTATTAATTCATAATTTTTTTAATCCCTTCATTTAAAAATGCCAATTACCCACACGGGTTTAAAAAAATTGGTCGGAAAGGTATAAAACAAATACAAAAACTCCCGGTTTTCAAAAACTCACTTAAAAAAAGCACTATCTTATCGATTATTTTTTATTACCACCAATGTTTAATATCAGGGGCGACTGAATTTTAATATAGGAGGGTTATTCTCGGTTCACAAAACACAAAATATAACAGCGTCCTTGTAAGCTTAGGTTAAAATTATACGCTAAAAGCTACGTACATTCTACCTTTTAACATGTAACTTCCCACCTTCTAGACCCAAACGCATTAAACTAATATGAAAGAGGTTTAGTCCTTTTGTAACTTGTTTTTAAATAGTTTGAAGTCTTTAATTTTGTGCACCACCAGACATCATCAAATTATTTACAAAATGGCTAATTACGGATGCCTTAAAGCCTTTTTCCTGGAAGCAACCACAAGTACCCAGGTAACCTGGTTACTCATTTTAGGATTTTCCTCGCTGATTAACACTAACCATGACGTCACAAGTAACCAAACAGGCTTACCAGCTTAGCAGACGTGGTTGCTTCAAAATTTTAAGGTTAAGTGCGTTCGATTTTATTTCAAACTTGGTTATTCCAAAACCTTTGAAATTGAAGTGTATTTTACAATGAATTTAGAGAAAGATCATCGGTCACTGACCGGTGATGTCATACAACTGGTCACTACAAGTAACCGTGACGTCATTTCGTGTAACTTATATGAGTGACTAGTAACCTCGAGGAAAAAGGTTTTTAGTCTCTAATTTTTTGCACTACAGACATCATAAAACTATTTACACAAACATGTACCAATCGCGGATGTCTTATTTAAGACATTTGTGGTGATAAAACAAAATTTACAATTATTATTACAAGTTTTAAACGACAGAAAACTAGAGAAGAATCTTAAACAAACAAGCCACTAAATCATTCCTCGTACACTAGGTAAATAAATGGATCCATGACGGATCTGATACCTTCCTAGCTAGCCTACGAGCGCACTTCAAGTGTAAATGTAAATATCTCAAAAACTTAAGCTCTTACGAAGTTTTTGGTTTCACATAAATTATTGAACAAAATATAATCTACTATTTTCTGTAACACTGATGTATATTGATACGATGCTCCGTTAAAAAGTTAGCATTTAAAAAAATTTTAATTGTCAAAAAACTGTCATTAGCATTAATGGATTTTCACCAAAGTCTGATCAGCTTGTTGGAGCGTCGAACGCTATTTTACCTGAAATGTTTATAAAAATCGGTTCTGCGGTTTATGAGCTATCACGGACAAAAAATATATACACACACACACCTAGGCAGACATCACGACGATGTTGTTGCTAAGATCAAAATATACCCAAATAACACATTTTCGGCGTTATCCCAAAAATAAAAATTCGCCGAAACTAATAACAGAGGGGTGGCTTGATCGCCGATGTTTGTACAGGGTTTTCCCGTATATTTTTACACCATTTCTAAACTGTTTATTTGAATAGATATCAAAATATGATAAATACAAAAGTTTCATATTTTTTTACGAAGTTTAAGAATTTTTAAGTCGGAATGTCAAAAAAAAATTCTAAATGTCAAAATTTGACAGGTCGATGGTTTTTTTTTTAAGGGAACCCCTGTATATTATTTTAGATATTTATAGATCTCTTATCCCTGATTTTAAAAATATACATCATTGTATTATTTTATTTATTATTTTTGGAGATATATGCGCTTAAATGTTTAAAATACTTAAATTGATCTCCTTAAAACATCAAGGCAGCCATGAAAAAGACAATCGCATTTACACAAAAAGTGATGCCGTTGTTTTTGCAAGGTATATAATTAATTATTAATATTTACTATCCGGGGTAATTCTGCGCAGTAATGTGTGGCGCCGCAAGCCAGTAAAAACAAAAAATTATGCAATTTTTGTGAAAGAAAAAAATATTTATTTTCATCTTTAATTTTCTACATAGCCTCCTTGATTATTAAATTTTAAATAATTCTTACAAATTTTCTGTGGATAGATTGAAAGATAGAGTTGGCAAAATTTTCGTTAAGATCAACAATTGTTTGCTCTATTTTCTGTGGTAAAATTTGAAGTATTTGCGGCCTGTTATAATACACCTTATTTTTTAGGTAGCTTCACAAAAAAATCAAGGGGAGACAAATCGGAGCTATTTGCTGGCCATAATAATGTGCCGTATCTTCCTATCCAATACATATATCTATTATTAAAAAAATTCGTTATTGGCTGGATGTTATGTGGGCTCCGTGTTCAGGGTGTTCTTCTAAAAACTCTTATATTTCATTTCGCAGAAATCATGGTATTTTTCTCCGGTTAAGTTACCATTTAAAAATATAGGCCCAATAACTCTGTTATTCAGGAAACCGTATCAAACATGTAGGGATCTGCGTCCTTGAATTTTGACAACTTGTAAAGCATGCGGGTTTTCACTTGACCAAATATGCTTATTTTTTCTATTGAACATTCCCGCCGTGGTGAATGCTGCCTCATCAGTAAAAATTATATTTGACAAATTTATTTAATTTGCCGCTATTCCTCGTATTTCCTGATAAAAATGTAATCTGTTTATTTTATTTTCGTTGCTTAAATTTTGCCCGGGTGAAAATTTATAAGCCTTGTATTTGTGATATTTTAAAACAGAGTGAATTTATTAAAAAAAGTTGCTGCATCCGGAATAGACCGTTCAGGATTCTCTAAAATAACAAGGGAAAACATATTTTTAAATATGATAAACTAATTTATAAAGAAAAACTAACCTGGAAAATATAACAAAATAGTTAAGTCCTCTTCAGCGTTTCTTTCGACTGTTCTAGTTTTTATTTTAAGTGGTTTTTTTTGATGAAATGAGGTTACTATATTTACTATGGTTTGGCGGGTTGGTTGTCTTCTGTCGAAAAACTGAATATAATACTGTTTACGACCTACAGATGCATTTTCATTTTTTGAGTAAAATAAGTTAATAATATCCAGTTTTTCTTCCTCGGTAAAAATCATCCTTAACCGCTTTTAAAACTGAATTTGACAAGGTGACAAAACAATAGCATCACTTTTGTGTCAATGCGATTCTTTTTTTCATGGTTTCCTTGATGTTTTAAAAAGTACCAATTTAATTTTTTTATACTTTTAAACGCATATATCTCCAAAAAAATTGAACGAATTAATCCAAACATATATATCTATAAAAATTTTGACATCTACAATTTTCTTTTACATTCCGACACAAAGATTCTTAAAATTCGTAAAAAATTGTAAAACTTTTGTATTTATCATATTTTGATATCTATTCAAATAAACGTTTTAGATATGGTGTAAAAATATACGGGAAAACCCTGTACACCAAAAGGAAATACTTACATTATTTTCTAAGGTATTTCCTGGTATTTCCTGAAATTTCAATGGTATTTCCTAGTATATTTCCCAGTACTTCCCAAGTATTTCCTGATATTTCCCCTAACCTGTACACCAAAAGGAAAAAAAAAGAGCTGATTCAGATTCCAGATATGTTTTACGTGCAAAATCTAAATCTTCACTAACATTGCCGATCTTTTGCGTGGTTTAATTTTGTATGACAGAGAGGAAAATATCCATCTGACAGAGAGGAAAATATCAAAACCGCAAGGGCACGGCAAGGGACAAAATTTCGGTTTGGCCATGAAGCGCGAATGGCTTGTCCAATACGAGGGATGATCCAAAAGATGCAGCCATAAAAAAACATATATTTACCTATTTATTTATTTTGAATACCTATAAGAAAATAATAGTTTTAATCATAGATTATTAAATTCATTATTAAAGACAATATTTTATGAAATTTTTGAACAAATGACCTCACGGAGGAGCTGCCGCTGTTAAATATCCATTAGGTTATTGTTAAAAGGTAACGCAAAAAACACAATGTTAGTTTTTAGAAGCAAAAAAAAATAATTCATGAGGTGAGAAAGTTTATTAACAAATTTTTCCTCTTTTTGCTTTAGGTGGTAGATCTTCCAAAAAAAGATCCTTTTATCACCGGTCTCAAAACACGATACAATTTGGAAGACACCCTTAAAGCGAACTGCACCAGCGAAGGATCGAATCCTCAAGTAAACATAACCTGGTACGCGAACAATGTACCCTTAGATGAAAAGTACATTAAGCATCACAAACCAACATATCATCTAGAGGATAACACCCTTTCGTAAGTAAGAAAATATTGAAAAAACTTATTAACCTATTATTTAAATAAGGAAAAACGAGAAATTTCCTTTTAATACATGCATCTGAATGGTTGACGCAGCTAACTTTTCTCAGATTTGACAAAGATTACATTATTTTCGATGAAATTGGTTTTACCGATTCTACCTTTTCGTATGCAAAAAATAGTGACTTAACTAACTAACCTATTTTTAAATAAAAGAAAACAAACAATTTTCCCCTAAAAAATGCATTGGAATGGTAGGCGCAGCTCAAGGACTGTACACAGAGAACAGGACGGTCCACTTCCATAAGCCCCATATATTCCAAATTTCGCTACGTCACAAAATCCTCAAGGTGTTGAGCCATCCATCTATGAACCTACTCATCCTTCTCAAAAGACCCTTGATCTGTTTGATAGGGTGGTCTTTCCTTTTCTATTCACATTAAATGAAAAAGGACAACCGAACTTGATTTTTTTAGAGAATCCAAAGTGAGGTTAATTTTTCCGTGCATTTCGCATTTTTATTTGTGGAATCTTGGTTTTGTATTGTTATTTTCGTTATTTTAAACAATTTTCGGAATCGCAAAATCCCAGGAGCATCCTGTGCGGTTTCTGGATATAAATCCAACTATTCGAACTTAGAAATACTACGTTTATGAGTTTTTTTAAATGTCCACCTTCCAATGACTGTTCCCAAGACTATTTTGCAAGAGTGGCTAAGGCGTTGTGGAAAAGACAATATGGATCCCACGAAAGCATTTCTACAGAACAGATTCCTTTTCAAGATAAATTGCTAGGTAAATATCATTTTTTTAAATCTATTTAGGGCCACATTCTTTAAATATGTAAGGCTAAAATTCAGGATTTTTTGCCGCCCTTCTCCTGTCGTAACGCATTTTCAAGAAAAATATAAAAAAATCATTCAGTGTATAGTCGTTGCCATAGGCAGTTACACTTTTGTGACTTTGACATAAACATACCTATTTCCGAGCCTATTTCCAAGCATATTTCCTAACCACAAATATATTAAAAATTAAATATGTTGTTTAGGTATACCTTATGTTGTGTTAAGCCTAAATCATTTACTGTTGTAATCTGCAGAGTTTTTTAAGTGCTGGATGGAAAGAAAAATATACCACTTTAGTCAAATTCAGTATGTAGGTACGTGGGCACAATAGATCCATATGTGGTCGCAGTGCATGGAGGTCCAGTAGGGCCTGCCACCACTTTCGAATACCTACATACCTTATGTTGACAAAAAAAATGTTCTCATAAAAACAACTCAACAACATACCATTTTTCAGATTTTTTGATAAAGAAATAGGTTAAAAATGTCACAAAAGTGTAACCACCAAGACTATGACACAAAGGTAACCCCCCCCCCCCCAGAGATTACTTAATGGTAACACTAAGCCACATGTGAATTTATTTAGGCCTATGTGTGTATGTTTGATGGCCTGTGTGTTCATCTATGAACAAGGCGTGATCAGCTGAACCAAATTTGTTCACCATCCTACAGGACTTTAATTAATTCTTGATCCTGTAGTGTATTGTAGTGTCCTATGGAATCCTGTAGACCTACTGTGGGCAGCTGATCACCCCTTGTCTATGAAGAAACCTCGACAACCACAAAAATTAGACATTAAATATATTTTTTAATTTTTTTTCTGTAAATGTGCAATTTAATTGTTTTTCTGTTTTGATTATCTTAATTAGCTCAAACAATGCTACTAGTGTACTAATTTGACTCCAATAATAGTGAAGTTATCAATAGTGCCAACTTAATTTGGGACACCTACTGTAATTTTGACAAAAATGTCATAACAAAATAATACTTGGACAATTTCTAAAACCTCATGTTTTTTTGTGAATTCCATATGTACTAGAGTACAAAATTTACACTGAAGAAACTACCTTTTTTTAAAAAATTTCCTTATATATGTTTTTTTATTACAGGCTTATGTACTTCCAAAACAATACTAAAGAATACATCTGTGCCAAGTCAAAACCTATCAGTGAAACCAATAGAAATTGATCCTGAAGAGCCAACTGCAGGTACAAGCATCGAAATCGAGGAACATTTGCTGGTTGATATTGGTACAAAAGAAAACTACTTAGTTAAAGTCTGATTTTTTTTTGTTTTGTGCAAATTGATAGAGTTATTGTTTGAATTTTTTGTATTGGAGTCTACTATTGTACAAAAATGAGTATTCAGTTGGTTTGCAACTGTTAGTGTTTGTGTGTGTCTTTAATAGTTTTAGAATCTATTCTAAGTTTAATTTAGTTGTTTTCTTTGCCTACCCAATAATTTATTTATAATGTTTTGTCAATTTTAGTTTTTGCACAATGGAGATTTTGCTTTAGCACAGTTTTTTTAAAGATATATTTTTATTTTTTATATATATTATTAAAATGTAATATATTATTATATTTTTTTCAATTTTTTAGAAGCTAGTGTCACTTAATAAAAACAAAATGATGCTGAGAAGTAAAAAGGTCTTGCAGTTGGGTAAAAAATACTAGGACATTTCTTAGAAAGGTAAAATACCTACATGTCCTAGATTTTTTGCCCCCATGGTTCATTCTTACGTTTCATTTATCAAATTCAGGATTTGTTATCCTGATGTTTATGGTAACCAATTCCTTATTGGTTCTAATCAATAACCCCCCTTAATATTGTATACAGGTTTGTTATTTTTTTGCTATTATGAGTGATATAACAAAAAAATTCTAAAAATGTATACAGATGCCTAAAGACTTTATCTACTTAGATACTTTATACTTTATATACCCAGAAAAACAAAATCAGAGAGGTATTAAGAAAGTTCAATTAAAATATATATAATTTGTGTTGCTAAGAAGTCTTTTTTATTACAACTTAACTATTTCGGGGGGGGGGGGGGGATTGATACCCAGAGCTGGATGGAATAATAATTTGGTCGAAATTAAAATAGAAAAATAACTTTTATTTAATAATTTTATTTTTATCTTTAAATATGTAAACATGTATCCTGAGATGATATCTTTGGGGGCACTAACATATACCTCATAAAATCAAACCTATAGGCAACATTTAGATGAAGCAATAAGTTAAAATACTGATAACTACAAATTGCTTCAACAGGACAAAAAGTGAGATTTTAATTACTAAAATAATAAGGGACAAAAAGCTAGTACTGCTGCTAGTTAGGTGAAGTTGAGCAATATACACAGTAGGTACACATGTTATTTCCTTTTAAACATAGCAATGTTGTAGAACACTCTACATCAGTTGAAAGAAAAAACTGTATAATGTATTGACAAAACATTTAATTTATCATGTCATGTGGAATGCGGTTTCATACTATACAAATGACATGATAACTGAACATTTTTGCCAACAATTGTTTTTACCAAAGACGGTCAGTTTATGGTCCTTGATTTTTTCTATTCAACTGATGTGCCATGTTCTACCACAAGCCGCTACTGACAAAAAGTGAATATCTCTTAAGAGCAAAAAATACCTCTGGGCATGTTGCTGATCAATAGCAAAAACTTTGTACAGGGACTTAATAAACCATATTTTTGTTGACCCTGTTAGTCCTTAAAGGTTGTGCCAGGTCCTGATTCTTATCAGTCCTGAGTGGTCATTAAAAGTGTCGAGATATTGTTTAGGTCCTTACATATTGATGAGCCCCTCACTCTAGGTGGTACTACTAGGTGATAAGTGGAATGAAATGTATGCATTGTTCTACAGGAATTAGCAATAAATTTTTGGTCCTGTAGTCGATTGCAGGGTGCATGTATACTGCTTAAGCTAGAATGCCGCTATCTACCTATAAAATTTTCCTAGTTTTGATTAAAAAAACCTGAAAAATAATATACAAATGCTACTCTCTGATAATGGTAAGTTATTTGCTTCTTAAAAACCATAAAAGCTTAAGAAGATTTGCTAATAAAAATTGATAAGTAGAATAATGTAGTGATTAAGACAGCATCAAAATTGTCCAAATGTTGGATAAAAGCATTATAGCTTAAGCCTGGCAATATAGTGTCCTGCACAGTCCTGTAAATGAATTTTGTACACCTACTATGGGCAGCTGATCACCCCTCATTCTAGGCATAGGTATTCTAGAGTCCCTGTATGTTGACATATTTGGATATATTATAATATATCCAAATATGTCAACATACAGGGACTCTAAGGTATTCTAATGGGGAGTAAAATACTATTCACAAAATATATAAGTTTTTTGCAATTCAGGGACTAAAAACGCATTTTAGTCCCTCATTTTAGGGACTTAAATAGTATTTTTTATCCCGGGGACTAAAATATTTTACTCCCGGGGACTAAAATATATTAGTCCCTGGACCCGAATTCATGGTTTTTTCAAATTTTGTATTTTTGTATTTGGGAGCATCTAAAAATAGGCCTATACACTATCAAAATAAACTACCTAGCCTAATCTATACATTCCTACGTTATTTGACATTATTATTGTTTGTTATATTGATATTCAAAATAGCGCCGCTACAGCCAACTAAATGAATCAATGATCGTGGATCTGAATCGATTTCGCTTCGCTGTTGGTTGAGGTTGATGTTTTGCAGTGGAGATCCGAAAATTGCTGGTTCGGTGTGATCAGTGCTGCTGTCTTCGTTGATTGTGGGTTCTGGAAAATTGCATACTGTTACGGTACGTGATTGGCCTTGGCTTTTATGACTCTTGACATCTGTCCTCAAGTTTTGACTGAATATTTTATCCGCCACATTTTTTTTGTTTTCGATTGATTGCTCAACATACCCTTCAGCAACGGTAGCACTTTTCCAACCACCGTGTCTTTTGAGCTGGTCAATATTCGCTCCAGAATCTGCTAAAAGGGAAGCAGAGGTACGCCTGAAGCAGTGTCCTGTGTATGAAACGGCCTGTGGCAGGTTCAGGAAGGCAGCTATTTTTCGCGGGAAAAGCCCAAAAGTATTCTTTCCAACAGGTTGTGATAAACATTTGCCGTCTTTATAGCCAATGAAATATCTCGATATTGTCAAATTTGTTGGTCTCAGAGCCATGTAGGATTTACAGATTTTCACTACGTCTGTAGCGTTGCTTTCTTTGGAGTTCTTCACTATGAAGCATCGGTCAGTTTGATTTTTCGTGTTTCGAACTGTGACAACAAGATGAAAATCTTGGACTTGAACATCTTCATTCTGTAGCTGGCACAGTTCAACACCCCTGCATGCACCGGCAACTCCCATTATCAACGCCACCTGGAAAAAAAAGATTTTTCAGTTACTAGGTAGCAATACAATTTTTGTACAAACTACGTAACCTGATAGCAACAAATGATATTTCGAATCAGTGACGTTAACATGGTTCAAAATAATGTAAAAACAGTTCACTTTACCTTGATCATCAAATATTCTTGATTTGGTGCTTCCTGGAGGAACTGCTGGATATGATCCATGTCCAGTATTCGAGACTTCTTTGGGCGGTAGCCATCCCCATTTCTTTTCAAAAATGCCTTCAATTTTGAATATTTTCCAATGTCCAAACTTTTTTCAACGATCAGCTTTGATTTAATCATTGAATAATGTGACCAAACCGTTGAAGCCTTCAAATTTTTCGCATGATGGAAGAAATATGCAAGAAGTACCTTCTCCTGTGTAACATCAGCAACATCCTTAGCTTGACACCAATCCAGGAAATGTTTGTATTGTTTTTCATATATTTTCTCCGATTTAGCGGGCAGCAGTGCCTTCACTGCCTCTGCGGCAGCTATTTCAATATCAATATCCATTTTTTTTACTTTTGGGAACGCACTAGCAAATCGCAGAAATCTCCACGGCGTTGCTTGTATTTTAACAGTTATTTTATGGTACCTTGACAACACCCTGACAACCAAGTATTATCCAAGGCTATCTAAGAAATATCAACTGACTTAACATCAGAGGATGAATGGTACTTTATTGGTTGTCACATTTTATAGGCCAATCAATAGTGCAGTGGAGATGACTTTCTTTTCGAAAAATTTAATTAAAAATTTGAATGAAACTATGCCCAGAATTGCAAAAAATAGTATATATACCACTTGACTAAATTGTCTTTTTATCCCTCAGCGAATTGTAGCCCTCCCTGCGGTGTACAAACATTTCGCCTCGGGATAAAAAGTATCACTTTAGTCCCTGGGTATATAATGTACTATTTTTTAAGCAAATGATGAATGACAATGAAAAAATTTATTTGATTTTATTGATGATTGAGGGGTTCTGTAAACTATTTTCTGAAGAAGATACACCTATGATATTTTTACATAAAATTTTATATTATTATTATCCTTCTACATTACAGCGAGATATGGTTTTAAAAAAAAAACGTTTTAAAATTAGTTTTTGTTTATATTTTACAAAAAGTGAGGTTATGTCGTTGAGTATTTTGTGACGTATTAAAAACCGTCTGACATATTTCGCGAAGTGGACCATCCTATTCTCTGTGTACAGTCCTTGGGCGCAGCTAACTCTTCTCAGATTTGACTTAAATGACATTACTTTCGATGAAATTGGTCTTAAAGATTCTCCCCTTTCGTAAGTAAAAAATAGTGAACTAATTAACCTAATCTTCAAATAAGGACAAAACAAAAAATCTTCCTCTCTAATACATTCATTTCAATGGTTGAAGTAGCTAACCCTTCATAGTTTTGACACAGATAACATTATTTTCGATGAAATTTGTTTTAGTAGTAAATACAACTTGATATAAAGCAAGACTTGCAATTAAAGCCCGCCTATAAAAGCTAAATTTCTTCATAAATAACACTTTTATTTAAAAACATTTAACCAATATTAGATTTGTTTGAAAAATCTCCTTAGAGTAAAAAACTATTTTATATCATAAAACAAGTATAAAAATAAATTTTAGGCAAATAATATCTATTGAGAACAAACATTTTCCATCAGAAATTATGTCACTAGTGTCAAAGGTATGAGAAATTGCACTCATGGTCCAATTTAATGCATGTGTTCGGGCGAGAGTTCTGGTTTTTTCTTTATTTGAAGAATAAAGATACAGAAGCCAAATTGTGTTCTACTATATTCCTAAAAGGTATGTACGGGATAAAATGATCTCTTTATTTATAACTGGATAGGCCTTTACATATATGCAAAGTGCGGCAAAAATATTGATATTTTTAGTAGAGAGAGCACGCTGCACAGGAGTTGCTACCTTTTCTTTTTTAATTTTACTCTCCGAAACTTTTCTGTGGTTTTGAAAGTTCGCGGACGTTTGATGATTTTTAATCTATAACTGGATTTCTACTGCGATTAGGTACTAATAAAGTTTTTTTAATAATCAAAGCTACTTACTTCAAAAAGGAAATCGGCTTTTCACTCCTATAAAACTCGTTTTTACAAGCAACGCATCGTGTTTCCAATTTTATTTTTGTCAATTTCAAAAATATACTTGACAACATTGACAAACACTTTAATGACATATCACAAATGACAATCTCTTTGAAGTATTAAGCAGGGCTATCAAAACGGACGGGCCATGATCCTCCACTTTGTTGACGTCATATCCGGGGCTGATTTTTTTTTGATGGTCAGGTTATGACATGAATATTTGAATTTTTTTAAATAAAGCCATTTTTGAGATTGTTTTTACTTTATTCTGGCAGAACAATTTTTTTTAAATGGATAGTAATTCTTAATTTTTTATAGCCTCTTCATTAGCTCACACAAAAAATAAGTTTAAAGCAGAAGCGAATGTGACAATTACAGATGACAAAGTCAAATACATGTCAAATATAACAGTTGGCATGTGGTACATGGCGGGTAATTTGAATTCAAAATAAGGAATGCTAAATCTTGAAGATTTTAACCTTTTAATCATGTTGCTTCCTTACAAACCTTTGGTGGAATATCGGGATGGTGTCTAAGAATGTTTCACTGAAATTTTGCGGAAATCTGTAGTGCCATTTTGAAAATATCATAAAAAAACGTCTGACCTCCCATAAGACCCAATGTAAAATTCAGCCCCGGGAGAACAGCTGATTTTTTCAGGGTCGTGGCCTCTATTTTTGTGTTGGCCTTGTATTAAGCTCACAGAATACTTGTTTACCCATTCAGGGCTATCAAAACGGACGGGCCACGATCCTCCACTTTGTTGACGTCACATCCGGGGCTGATTTTTTTTTTGATGGATGCGTCACGACACAACTGCCTTTAAAATATTGAAGTTGGAATGACGGTTCATGAATATTTAATTTTTTTAAAAATAAAGCCGGTTTTAAGATTGTTTTTACTATATTTTTGAAGAACAATTTTTTTTAAATGTATAGTAATCCTTAATTTTTCAGAACCACTTCATTTAGACCAGGCAAATTACACTTTGAGAGCAAGAAAATTATTAACAGGAAGCATTGGAAATTGTAGAGCGGCGAAAAACCAAGTAAAAAAAAATAAATGCGGGAGCAGTGGCGTTGCGGGTTAGGTTTGGGGTGGTAAAAAGGGGCAGGGAATCGTATTATTGCGATTTCCGGCGAAAGCTGACGTCGGCGAAAAAAGTGACATACAGAAAAGTCATAGGCCATAAAAATATCTAAAACTTTTGTAAATGTCATTTTTTACATAACCTCAAAATGTTCGAGAAAAATTAAAAAAAAAACGTAATTTTTTTTATTTTTTGTTTTTTATTTTTTATTTTTGCAAAAATAATGTTAGTTTAACAAAACTTGGTAAGAGTAGAGCTCTTTGGGTGCTAAATGTCTACAATATTTTACAAATAAAAAAATTAAGAAGTTTCTAAGATATTTGTTTTTTCCTTTCATAATCGCTTTATTTTTAAATGAAATTTCTCCTTCAGAAAATGATCGTATCCAGTTCTGCTGGTACTCAGTTTTTGGCACTGAGATGTACTTTTTGGTGAATTAAAAAAAGATAATATGCGTCATTTAAAAACTTGTCCAAAAATTAGAAAAAACTGAAAAACAAATATCACAATATTTTTTTAAGTTATTGGAGTTATTTTATAAGTTTTAAAACATTTTTTAAAACTGACTAGATTACTTAATTCCACGTAAGATAAATGGCTATTATTATGGCTGAAAAGAAATTGGCTATCTGCCTTTTTTTTTGGAAAATTAATGTAAATATATACATTATGACACAAATTTTATTTTTTCTAATAAACATTTTTTATCGGTCTGTATGTTATTTTTAATTTCTTTCTGAGTTTTATCGCCCTCAAAAAGTGCCGTCTAAAGCGAAGCACCCTGTCACCCCCTAGATAACCCAATTTCTTTATGTACAGGGTTTTCCCGTATATTTTTACACCATATCTAAAACGTGTATTTGAATAGATATCAAAATACTATAAATACAAAAGTTTTATAATTTTTTACAAATTTTAGGAATCCTAAGGTAAGAATATATATTATTTTAGATTTTTATAGATTTTTCTCCCTGATCTCAAAAATATATATGTTATGATTAATTCGTTTGTTAGTTTTTGAGATATATGCGTTTAAAAGTTTTAAAAATTAAATTGATACTTGGTTCGTCCCGCCTTCCTTTTTGTAAATATGTTCTTTTTACTATAATTTACCAAATTGGTTCGAATTAGGCTATTTGGTGATTTACTAGAGCATTTTCTATTTTTTGTTTATTTAGTATTAATTAACTAATTAAGTACTTAAAATTACTGGGTTATTTGCATTTGAAACTCCCGCGGTTTTAAAGGCAAATATTACAATTTGCTATAATCAATTTACTTTACATAAAATGCATTTTGAATTACTAAGGTTCCTAGTTCCTTTAATATGGACCTTCGTAATCTCATTCCCTCCTACTTATTCCCTTTTCTCCTACGCCTATGGATTAACGACGCCACTGGGCGACATGTGGGAGAATGAACGCAGCAGCGATACCTGCTGCCGGACCAGAGAGAACCGTTTCGCCTTCGAACGATAACACACGCGTGTTAGCTACTCTCCTACCGCAGGAATGTGGGGTGCAAAAACTAAGGTTTAACAGCGCGTCCTCCCATGAGTTCCACTTCCTGTATAAAAATGGTAAGTGAAAATGCATTATTTTTACCTTACATACATTTGTTTATTGCTACACTAACCTAGAAGGTAAACTAGACCATTTCAGAATCCCTTGTACCAGCTTAGCCTATGACCTTATTCCCTTAAAATTACAGTCCACATCTGACACCGTTAAATTCCAGACAACTCTCCTATCTGGACCACCAGGGAGCCCCATTTTTGATCCTTAGCGACCCGGATTTCTGGAATCGTTTTTTTTGCCTTTTTAGGTTAGTTTTTTTTTACTGGTTTCAAATGCAAGAAAAACCCTTGTTTTTCCTAAATGCCTTTTTTACTGGTTTCAAATGCAAGAAAAACCCTTGTTTTTCTTACAGGCCTACTTTAGAAAACCCCTAGGTTTCTAAAATACATTTTGCGATTTTTTTTGTGTGTAAAAACAAATGCAAGAAAAACCCTTGTTTTTCTTACATGCCTACTTTAGAAAACCCCTAGGTTTCTAAAATACATTTTGCGATTTTTTTTGTGTAAAAATTAAATATTTTTACCAATAAATTTAGCCTTTTCATGCGAAAAACCAAACACAGATAAAATCTGTAAACTACTATGCTTTTTTTTGTTTCGAATAAATCAAGTTTTTTCGTTTCTTTTTTGTAAAAAAAAAAACCGTATGGAATTTGGGTGTTTTTTTGTTTGTCACTGGAAATAGTTTAAAATAGTGTCTGCAAAGTGCTATTATTTTAGCCGTTGTGCCTTCACATTTGTGGATTGCTATAATTATATCCAATTTGCTCGAAAAAAAATCTCCAAATTGCCATATCCATTTTTGCTTATTGCAAATTGCTATGACTATATCCGATTGCGGATGCTTTACTATATTCGTTTTTGCGTAAAAATTGCTATGAATATATCTATTTCTAATTTACTATTATAATATCTGTCTGCAAATGGCTATGATTGTATCCATTTTATGCGTGCATAATAAATTTTGAAGGAAATTTAATTCTTAACTTGAGAATTTGTTTTCGTGTAAAGGCAGATAAATAGTTTTACCAAATTAAATGCTTTTGATTTGTAGGTATTTATTTTTAAATATAATACATAGTAGGTACCTACTTATTTGAATTCGCGAGGCGAAGATAAAAAAACTTATACACAAGTTTTTTGTTATCATTAGTTTGCATCGGGTATTTTCTTTACTTTTGTGCGCTTATAGTTTGATTATTGTAATTAAACGTAGGACATTAATATTTATACAGGGTGTCCAAATTTTGATTTTTTTTTCAGTTTACCTAATTTTTGTCAATTATTTTTTGGATTTTTTTTTAAATCATGTCTAGTTCGGATAAAATTTTAAAGGCTAAAGCCTTGCGCTATAGTGCGATTTCACAGCTAAATTTGATCATTGAATCCGCGACCCTCGCAAAAAATGACCCTACCTATCACAGCGGCTTTAAAGTCAAATTTCGGACATTGTCAAAAATCAAAAAAGATTTTGAAAAGCACCATAATACTTTGTTGACGTTGGTAGCCTCTGATGAGGATCGCTTAGTAGTAGAAACCAAAGTGTCTATGGACTTTTGCAAACGCTGTGACGAGATTTCCACTATATTTTACGAACTTTTCGAACTACCCTTTGAAGATGGAGGGCTTTTGAGCAGTACGATAAATCCCATGGGCAGTCCCTGTGCCTCCACAAACCAGCATGGTTTACTGCCTAGGATAAAAATACCTCTTTTTCAAGGGGAATTTAAGGAGTTTCCAACCTTTTTGCAAGCCTTTAATGCTACCGTGCACAATAATAGGTCGCTGGGAAACTTTGAAAAATTCAATTTGCTTTTTTCTAATTTAAAGGGCCCTGCCCTGGATGTCATTTCTGACATTCCTATCCTTGCTGAAAATTATTTAAATGCCTACCACACCTTGGTGGATAGGTATACAAATAAACGATTACAAGCTTACCTTCACTGGAAGGCAATTGAAGGCTTCTCTCCTCTTACTAAAGAGAATGCTACGAATTTGAGGAATTTGCTTGATTGTTTTTCGAAAAACTTAAGTGCTTTAAAAGTCATGGGTTTTAAAACGGAGTTTTGGGATTATATTATGGCACAAATGCTCTTGGATAGGTTGGACCTAACCACGCGCAAGGCATTTGAGCAAAATTATTGCTCCAATGAGATCCCCTCTTATGATAAAATTCGTGCTTTTGTTTCTAGCCATTGCATTGCGTTGGAACAAATACAACAAACTCAAGATTACTTAAAAAATAAAGATTTGTCAATTTCAAGTCAGAAAAATCAAGCAAAGTTTCAAAATCGATCTGCTTTGTTTGCTAATACTCAGAGAGCCTCCAAAAATGCCTCCCAGTCTCCAAATGGCCAAAGTGGCTTAAATAATACTCCAAACCCTCAAAAATTTTGTTTTCTCTGTAAAAGTGGCGATCATATAATATACAGATGTCCTCATTTTTTGGCGAAAACTCCCCAGCAACGTTTTGAGATTGTTAAACAACATAAAGCGTGTGTCAACTGTTTGGGCTCAAAGCATAATTTACCCCAGCAATGCAAATCAGAAAAAAGATGTTTACATTGTGGCCAATTTCATCACAGTCTCTTACATTTTTTTCCTATTAATTCTACACCTAGTTCTGCGAGTAGCCCCTCTACTTCTGCAGTGCAACCCCCGAGGAGCCCCGTGGCTACCGAATTTAATAGAACCACTAACACCATTGTTACTGGTATGTCTTTAAATGATCGCGAAGTACTTCTCTGTACCGCTTTAATACAAATACAGGATGTTTTTCAAAATTGGCACACAGTGCGCGCCATCTGTGACTCTGGTGCTCAATCTTCATTTATATCTAAGTCATGTGCTGATAGTTTGGGCCTTCCTAAATTTAATATCGCCATGACTCTACAAAGCTTAGATCGAATGACAACTTCGGCAAAATCTGGAATTAATTGCAATATATCCTCTTTGCGTGATAATAATTTTGTTTTTAATTTTGATGCGATAATACTCGATAAAATTTGTAGTGATTTACCTCATTCCTCATTTTCGATTAAAAGTTTTCCTTTTCTCGCCAACTTAGAACTAGCTGACCCAGGCTTTAATAAAAGCGATAAAATTGATTTATTGTTGGGCGGCGATGTGTACCCTTACATTTTGCTAGATGGTCGTTTGTCTACGGGACCCAACAACCCCGTCTGCATTAATACTATTTTTGGTTGGGGAATAATGGGCAATCTTTCACTTTCACCTTCAACTACAAATCAAATTAAAACATTTTTTACTACGTCAATGAACGATTCTTTTGTCAATTTAGATAAAAATCTACAACGATTTTGGCAAATAGATGACATACCTAATGTCAAGGCCATTGACCCCGAAGATGAGTTTTGCGAAAATTATTTTTTGAAAACTACCTCAAAAAATGAGGAGGGGAGATATATTGTATCTTTACCATTTAAAGTTACTGCTCCAGATTTTGGCGACACTCGATCCATTGCCGTACGTCGTTTTTTCTCCCTTGAGAAGAAATTGCTACAAAACCCTGATTTTTATGCTGCCTACAGCTCTGTTTTACAAGATTATTTAGATAATAATCATATGCAACCGGTTTCTGCACCTTTGCCGACCGAAATTTCAAATCATTTTTATATTGCACACCATGCGGTGTTTAAAAAAGATTCTACTAGCACCCCCCTGAGGGTGGTTTTTGATGCGAGCATGCACGCCCCTGGCAAAATCTCGCTCAACAACGCTGTTTATACTGGGCCCCCTTTACAAAGGGACTTAGAAAAAATTTTATTACTTTATCGTTTGCATAAATTTTGCTTTTGTTGCGACATCCGTCAAATGTACAGGATGATTTTAGTTGACCCTAGTCAAACTAATTTTCAAAGAATAGTTTGGAGGTTTGATCCTAACCAGCCTATTCAAGACTTCGAAATAAATAGAGTTTTATTCGGGGTCTCTTGTAGCCCCTTTTTGGCTATCAGAACTTTGCTGCAACTTGCTAGAGAGCATGAGGACCTTCCTCTTGCCTCAAAAATCATTGAGGAGGCAGTTTTTGTCGATGATGTGATTTCGGGAAGTGATGACTTTTTTAAGGCCACTGAGATGAAAAATCAATTAATCGAGCTACTTAGCCGAGGTGGATTCGAATTGCGTAAATGGGCGAGCAATTGTCCCGAGTTACTATCCGATCTTCCTGAGTCACACATTTCGATGAAGGCTCTTTCTCTCGATTTAGATGCTGAAAATTCAACTTTGAAAATTCTCGGTTTAAATTGGAACCCTCATACTGATGAATTTTTTTATACTTTCGACTGTTCTCTCCAAACATGCACTAAAAGAACAATTTTAAGTAATTTGGCCCGCATTTACGACCCTCTGTCTTTTTTGGCGCCAATAGTTTTAATTTTAAAATTAATTGTTCAATACTGCTGGGCAGAAGACTTAAACTGGGACGACCCTGTCAGTCCGGAAATTGTTTTTAAATGGGAAAAATTTAAAAATGAATTAAAGTTTTTGCATTCTGTTAAAATTCCTCGTCAAATAATTTTGCCTAATGCTAGTCAAATCCAGCTAGTAGGATTTTGCGATAGTTCAGAACGGGCCTATTGTGCTGTCGCTTATATTCGAATTTTTTATTCTGATGGAAACATTAAAGTTTTTTTTGTTTGTAGTAAATCTAGAGTCGCACCGTTGCGTCGTAAACTAACTTTACCAAGACTAGAGCTTTTAGGAGCTGTTTTGTTGGCTAAATTAATGGATTTTTTACTAGAAACGTTCTCGGAAAAAATTAAATTTGATAAAATTCTTGCTTTTACTGATAGCACAGTGACCTTATCTTGGATTCAGGGATCTCCTCACAAATTTAAAACATTTGTTTCTAATAGAACTGCCTATATACAAGGAAGAATTAGCCCTGAGTTTTGGCATTATGTTCCTACTGAACAAAATCCTGCTGACTGCGGTACTAGGGAAATGTATCCCTCTGATTTACAAAGATTTTATTTTTGGTTAGAAGGGCCTTCTTTTCTAAACCAACCTACAAATACTTGGGATTTTATGACAGTTACTTACGATGGGAATGCAGTTTTGGAAGAACAGCGAAAAAATATTTTTAACGTTTTTACTTGCGAACAAACAGTTGAATATTATGTAAACAACTTGTTTGAAAAATACAGTTCTCTTTTTAAAATTAAGAGAATAGTTGCTTACTTTTTGCGAGGGTTACAAAAGTTTAAAAATCCCTCATACAATTTTGCTACTGATTACCTTACAAATCAGGATTACTACAAAAGCTTACTTTTTATTTCGAAATGCGTACAATCTTTTTCTTTCCAAAAAGAAATTGAATTACTAAAAGATAAGAAACAGCTTCCAAAAGCTTTTCAAAAATTATGTCCATTTTTGCATAATGAAAGCTACGATTTGCTTCGTGTTGGAGGCCGTTTATGCCATTCAAATTTATCATACGATAAAAAATTTCCAATTCTTTTGCCTTCTAGTGCAAAATTCACTGAATTACTGATTTTAGATTTGCATCGCAGCAATCTTCATTGTGGTATACAGACCACAACTTTTTTACTAATGCAAAACTTCTGGGTATTGTCTGCTAAAAAGGTAGTGAGAAAAGTTTTAAGTTCTTGCCATACTTGCTGGAAAACTAAACCTAACTCCCTTCAACCCCCTATGGGTAACCTACCGAAATTTAGAGTTTCCGAAGCAAAGGTGTTCGAAAATGTAGGTATAGATTTTTGTGGTCCGTTCACGATTACTCTTGGTCGGACCAGAGGTGCAAAAACCATGAAAGCATATGTCTGTTTATTTATCTGTTGCGCTGTTAAAGCCGTGCATTTAGAGTTAGTCTCTGATATGACATCAGAAGCCTTTCTGGCTGCTCTGCGCCGCTTCATAGCTAGAAGAGGACTATGCTCAAAGATCTCTTCAGACTGCGGGACCAACTTCGTGGCCTCTGAAAAATACTTGCGACAAATTTTTTCTGATTGCGTGAAGGGGGAAGGTATAGTTTGGTCTTTTAACCCACCTGCTGCTCCCCACATGGGAGGCATTTGGGAATCAAACATTAAATCTTTAAAGACTCATCTTCACAGGGTAGTTGGAAATCAAATACTCACCTATGAGGAATTAAATACGGTTTTAACCCAAGTTGAAGCCATAATGAACTCACGTCCTTTATGTGCCTTAAGCACCGATCCTACTGATCTGGCGGTCTTGACTCCTAATAATTTTTTAAATTTGAGGCCTCCAGGTACAATACCCGATCCAAACTACTGCGATATTGCGTTAAACAGGCTGTCCAGGTGGCAACTGTTGCAAAGAATGCACCGCGATTTTTGGATTCGCTGGCATCGCGAATATTTGCACACTTTGCAACAGCGAGCCAAATGGCACCAACCTCTTGCTTCCATTGATATTGGTACTATGGTACTGATCAAAGATGAAAATTCCACTCCATTGGATTGGCCCCTAGGCCGCATTGAAGACCTTATTAAAGGTTCTGATAATGTTCCACGGGTTGCTATTGTAAAGACTACTAAAGGTACCTACAAACGGCCTTTGGTAAAACTATGCGCCCTGCCTACAAATTAAACTCTCTGAAATGCCCCTGGGCATTCTCAGGGGGGTGGGAAATGGTTCGTCCCGCCTTCCTTTTTGTAAATATGTTCTTTTTACTATAATTTACCAAATTGGTTCGAATTAGGCTATTTGGTGATTTACTAGAGCATTTTCTATTTTTTGTTTATTTAGTATTAATTAACTAATTAAGTACTTAAAATTACTGGGTTATTTGCATTTGAAACTCCCGCGGTTTTAAAGGCAAATATTACAATTTGCTATAATCAATTTACTTTACATAAAATGCATTTTGAATTACTAAGGTTCCTAGTTCCTTTAATATGGACCTTCGTAATCTCATTCCCTCCTACTTATTCCCTTTTCTCCTACGCCTATGGATTAACGACGCCACTGGGCGACATGTGGGAGAATGAACGCAGCAGCGATACCTGCTGCCGGACCAGAGAGAACCGTTTCGCCTTCGAACGATAACACACGCGTGTTAGCTACTCTCCTACCGCAGGAATGTGGGGTGCAAAAACTAAGGTTTAACAGCGCGTCCTCCCATGAGTTCCACTTCCTGTATAAAAATGGTAAGTGAAAATGCATTATTTTTACCTTACATACATTTGTTTATTGCTACACTAACCTAGAAGGTAAACTAGACCATTTCAGAATCCCTTGTACCAGCTTAGCCTATGACCTTATTCCCTTAAAATTACAGTCCACATCTGACACCGTTAAATTCCAGACAACTCTCCTATCTGGACCACCAGGGAGCCCTACATCAAAACCATGAAAAACACAATTCTCTTGTAGAATTTGAAGTGTTTTCGAGCCTGTTCAAATTCTACAAGAGAATTTTTTTTTAAATTATTTGTCAAACACACTGTGTTTTTTGTATTACAATCTAGTCAGTAAGACTAATTAGCAATTTTGTTTTAACTTAATTTACTAGAAAAGTCAGATTTAAACTTAGGGTTCCCTCAACAGTTCTCCCCGCTTTGTTTAGTCTGTAACTCACAATTGTGTTGTGTTTATAGCATTATTTTGTTTTATGTGTAATTCACATAGTTTTCTAGCTCAAACGGCTTCACTCTTTTTAGTCTTTGAACTAGCATCGTATTGTCTAGAAGGTGAATTGCTTCCACATTCACATGCCGATGGAGTCTATCTTCATGGTTTTTTGCGTACTTTTTTATAGTCTCTGCTACAGTTTCGATTTTTAGATCTCGATGAAGGTCACTATTTCGAACGTACCAAGGTGCATTCACAATGTTTCTTAATACTTTATTTTGAAATTTCTGTACAACTAGAATGTTACTCTCTTTAGCACAACCCCATAGTTGAATACCATATGTCCATACTGGTTTCAGTATTTGTCTATAAAGCAGTAACTTATTATGAATTATTAAATTGGACTTCCTTCCAATTAGCCAGTTCATTTTTCTATACCTTATCTCAAGTTCTTCTTTTTTTTTCTTAACATGTGCTTTCCAGCGCAATTTGGCATCAAGTGTCATACCTAGATATTTTGCCTGATTCGAATATGGTACGGGAATGTTGTTAATTGTTATTTGTATATGATGTATATTTTTGTTTGTAAAATCATCATGAATTGATTTGGTTTCATTTAATTTTATTCGCCACTTTGTGGTCCAACTGTGAACTTGGGTGACAGCATCCTGAAGTTTTTCTATGCATTTTTCAATAGATTTTTCTACCGTCAATAAACCAGTATCATCGGCAAATGTTGCTAAGTGACAATTTTCTGGCTTTGGGATATCACAAGTGAATACTAAGTATAGATAAGGGCCTAGTACGCTACCCTGGGGCACGCCTGCTTGAATTTCTCTTAAATTTGAGTATGAGTCTTTCTGTTTTACTCTAAACTGTCTATCAGATATGTATGATTCCAAAATATCCGAATATTGTTTTGGCAGAAACCGTTTTAGTTTAAAATTAAGGCCTTCATGCCACACTTTGTCAAATGCTTGTGCTACATCTAGAAAAACTGCAGAACAAACTTTTCCCTCTTCTAGTGCTTTTTCTATTATATTAGTAATTCTGTGTACTTGATCTATCGTGGAATGCTTGTCTCGAAAACCAAATTGATGAGATGGAATAATTTCTGTCTTTCTATGATGGGTTTTATTCTTTTGAGCAATAATTTTTCATAGAGCTTGGATATAATTGGCAGCAAAGATATTGGCCTGTAAAATGACACGTCATGGAGTGGTTTTCCCGGTTTTGGAATCATGATAACTTCTGCAACTTTCCACAGTTTAGGTACATACCTAAGCCTAAAAGACGCATTAATTAGGTTGCATATTTTTACGATAGCTTTTCTGGGGAGTTGTTTTATGACTACTCCGTTAATAAGATCATACCCTGGGGCTTTTTTCAAATTAATATTTTTGATTTCTGTTAATATTTCTTTTGGTGATGTAAGCTTAATATGGTCCTCGATTTGATGGGGTTCATTTAAATGAAAGTGTTCATCTGGTGCTTCGTGGGGCTGAAATTTTTTTTCTAAAGGACTTGCAAAAATATCGGCTTTTTCTTCGTTACTCCTTGCCCACTGGTTGTTAGATTTTCGTATGGGTGGAATTTGGATAATTGGTCTTTTAAAATCTTTGGTTGCTTTCCAAAGGGAATAGTCGGTATTTTTATCATCTGTAAGTTCATTAAACCTAAAAAATAAGATTACCGACTACGATTGCATTAGTGAAAACATACTTCGAGTGAACATGAAGATGCTTGGTCATAATATAAGCATAATAGCAGTCTACGCACCATCAGATGACGAAAAAGTAGCTACAAAACAACTGTTCTTTGACCAACTTGATGAGACTATCACCAAAATCGGTAATACCAGAGAAATAATTATGCTTGGCGATTTTAATAGCCGAACTGGTAGACAAACCCAGAGCAAAGTGATAGGACCATTTGGAGAGGAAGTAACAAATGATAATGGCTTAAGATTGATTCACTTGTGTTAAACCCACAACCTAAAAATAAATAATGGTTTTTTTAAACATAAGGATATTCATCGATATACCTGGATTCAGCCAACAAGAAATCTTAAATCAATCATTGATTATGCTATAGGTGGACAACACCCGCAATTCAAGTGGTATGATGTGCGAGCACTTCGTGGTGTTACATGTGGATCTGACCACCATCTGGTAAAAGCAAATATATTATTCCCTTTAAGAAAAACAAATAAGGACGAAAGTATTACAGAAAATGAAAACCTAGAGTGCATAGAAGACAACCAAAAATACAACTTTAGAAGTCTAGAAATCGAAAGTACTCAAAGATTGTATCAGAACCGATTAGATCAAAAATTAATAAACACAAATCACTCATTTGAAGAGATATATACAAACATAATAAAAAGCTTGAAGGAAGCAAGCAATGAAGCTGTTGGATACCAAGATAATAAAAATAATAGGAAGATGTGGTGGACGGAGAAAATACAGGAAATGGTCAAAGAGAAAAAACGCACATATTTGAAATGGCTCAGTACTAAAGAACAAAGAGACCTAGAAATCTACAGGGAAACCAGAAGACAGCTAAGAAATTTGATACGCATAGAAAAAAATTAACTGTTCGAGCGCAAATGCCACGATATCAATACACACGTAGGAGGTAGGCAGAGTTCTGAAGTATGGAAATTCATTTATACAGTAAAAAACCCAACAAAAGAAAAAGTAAACATCCAGATCATCAAACCAGAACAATGGACTGAATACTACAAGGGACTGCTGCAGGCAACGAGACCCGAATATCTGGCAGCCTCTCCGAGGAGAGACATAGAAGTACACGGAGAGGAAGTAATCATCGAAAAAGAAATGATAAAAAATAGTATTAAAAAGCTCAAATCTGGAAAAGCTAGCGGACCTGGAGGAATATATGCTGAAATGCTCAAATATGGATCAGAGAAACTAATCGAAAATATCACATATATTATCAATCAAGGCATAAACGGACATCCAGTACCTGATGATTGGAAAATTGCATTCATATCCTCAATACACAAAAAAGGAAACAAGCTGGATTGCAACAATTACAGAGGAATTTCAGTAACCAGTACTCTCAGTAGATTGTACGGTACGATTCTTAGAGATCTAATAGAGAAGGATTTTCATGAACAAACAAGAAGAAGAAGAGCAAAGTGGGTTTCGTGCAGGCAGATCTTGTAGTGATAATGTTTTTTGTCTTAAACAAGTAATTGAGAAAAGGAGCGCCAGAAATATAGAGACTCATGTTACCTTTGTGGACCTACAAAAAGCATATGATACCGTTCCAGTAGAAAAACTATGGACAGTGCTAGAGCAGACTAATATCAATCATACATACATAAAAGCGATAAAAGATACAAAGGGTCAAAATCTAAAATTAAAATTGGAAATCGACTTTCAAAAGAATTCCTGGTAACAAAAGGCTTAAGACAGTTGTATTTCTCCAACTCTTTTTAAAATATATATCGCAGTAGCTCTAAAAAACTGGAAACGGAAAGTGCACGGCATGGGAATACAACTTAACGACCGATTTACCATATAAAAACTACAATTTGCTGACGACCAAGTAATTGTAGCTAATGATAAAGAGGATATGGAGTATATGATGAGAAAGTTAATGGAAGAATACCAAAAGTGGAGATTAACAGTGAACGTGGACAAGACACAGTACTTATGTATTGGAAACGAATCCAGTGAGTTAGAACTAGACAATGGACAAGTAATATCTCCATGCAATGAGTATGTATACTTGGGTGTCACATTTGATAAAACAGGAACAGACTGTAAAAACTGGAAAAAAGAATAGTAAAAGCAAAAAAGGTTATTGGATATCTTAGCAGTATTTTATGGAGCAGAGAGATAAAAAAGAATGTAAAATTTAACATATATGAAACAATGATGAAAAGCACCCTGTTGTATGGAATAGAGACTTGTGGCGTAACAGAAAAATACAAAACAAAAATGGAAGTGTCGAAATGGATGCAATAAGAAGATTAATGAGAATATCTAGAACAGATCACATAAGAAATGAGATCATAAAAGAAAGAATGGGAATCGAAGGAAGCATAACGGATGACATCACTAAAAGACAACTGATATCGTACGGCCATGTACAACGGATGAACGACGAAAGATTACCAAAGCAGGTCCTAGAATGGCAACCAATAAAAAGAGGGTGTCCTAAACTAGAATGGCAACAGTCAATCCAAAGATCAATGAGTCAAAAAAATCTGACAGAAGATGATTGTCAGGATCGAAGGAGGTGGAGTATAGGCGTCGGATAACGTAGAAAAACGTTCTAAACCGACTAAATAAAAAAAATTAAAGTTCATTAAGAAAATGGTTAATAGATTCATTTTTAATTACTAGAATTTCTCGCCTAATGCGCTGCGTCACGTTGATGAGATTTGTTTTGTCCCGAGGATCACGGCTTTGCTGCCACTTTCTTCTTAGTTTCCTTTTTTCCAATATAAGGTCTCTAATTTCCTTTGGAAAGTTTTTTGCCTTAAAAATTCTCTTTGGTTTTGGACTGTTTTCCCAAGCTGCTTGTTGAATATTTGTAAAAAAATATTCAACTTCTTTATCGATTTGTTCTGGCGTTTGCAATGGTACTGATAGGTTTATTTTTCTGACAGACTTTGTTTAAAACTAATCCAGTCAGTCAGTTTATTAACTAGTGAGATATTTGCTTCTTTCTTTATTATGCTTTTACTAAGAGTTAGGATAATAGGTGAATGATCTGAGTGTAAATTAAAACTTTCTTCTATATCTACAAAACTTAAAGATATATTTTTTACTACAAAAAAATCAATTAGATCTGGAATTTTCTGGATCTATTGGATAGTATGTGGGCTTACCAGTTGATATCGGCTCACATTGATATTCAGTAATAGCTTGCAAAAGTTCTTTTCCTTTAGAATTCGTCAGTCTAGATCCCCAGTAGGTATTTTTTGCATTAAAGTCACCTCCAATTAAATTTGCCTTGGTGGTATATAGACAGCACTTATTACTAATGTATATATTTTGTTTCTTACACTTACTAATGTAGCTTGAATCTCTATGGTTTTATATTCCATCTCCTCATAGTGTGATATATTTTATTTAATTATTATAGCACTTCCCCCATGTGCAGTATTGCTAGGGTGAGTTGTATGGTACACTTTATAACCTTTAAATTTAATGTGAGACTCGTTAGTGAAATGCGTTTCTGACACAAGACAGACGTCAGTTTTTTCTATGTCTAGAATAACTTGCAAGTCTTGCTGACAAGCTAGGATTCTAAGATTACTGACCATTTTGAGGCATATTGGTAGCTCCGTTATTGCTACTTTCTAGTTTAGTTAATCGCTCATCAAGTTTGTTCAATTTCTCCAAAATTAATTGTAGTGTTTGTTCCATAGTATTTTGACTACTGGTATTAATATCAGGTATAGTAGCTGTTGCTGCTACTTGGCTGAATGTCCTTGTCACAGAGTTTTGTGTGACTGTGTTTCTTGTCTGTTGGTTTTGTCTATTTGTACTCACGTTGGGTATGAGATTCGGTTTCTTAGGTTTATTTTTCAATTTTTGTATTTCCTTAGCAACAAGGCATCGTCTGTAGTTAGCAGGATGCTTGCCTCCATAGTGGATGCATTTGGCTCAGATTCTTTTGGTTTGGGGCATTCTACAGTAAGATGTTTCCCCGCGCAGTTTACGCAACGTGGTCCTTTAGCGCAATATTTTTGCGTGTGTCCATAAGATTGGCATCTTTTGCATTAAGGGACTTACTTTGAGGTTTTTAGTGCTTTTATTTCCACTTCAATCCCAAGGATACTGGAAATTTCAAAAATTTTGTTGATATCTTCATCGTGGCTAAATGTGAGCATAAACATGTTAAGAAGTTGTCTTGTTCTCCATTTAAGTTTGTTGCTGGCCTCCAGTGCCTTAAAACCTTTTTTTTGTAGATCAGCTACAATTTTTTGTGGGTCACATGAGAAGTGTAGCCTATTCGCTATTACTCTAATTGGCCTTATTTTTTTGTGTTCGTATGAGTACCATTGATGCTTTATTTCATTAAGCATTTTAGTAACCAGCCGATAGCTGTCTGCGTCTTGTATATTTATTTTAATATTTTCTTTATTTAAAACTTTTATTTTAACTCCTTGTATGATATTTAACTTTTCATAAATATCATTAAAATTATTTACGCCATTTACCATAATCGGTGGAGGTAATGGAGCTTTTTTAACCTTACTAGGGGGTTCTTCATTTTGTGTTTTATTGGAGGGCTCTCCAGTGCCCGAGCTTTGTTGTGGTGGTGAGAGTGAAGTATCCATTCGACATTTTTTCCAGCCTTTTCCGTTTTGTCTGATCCACTCAGTTTCTCTTACCAGATCGTCCTCATCAGTAATGTAGTTCATGTCAGACTCTTCTTTTTTAGTGACTTTTGTCTCTAAATCTGCATACTTTCCAGTTGACTTCGGAGATAATCCACTTGTACACTAAGTGAATTTTTTTCGTTTTGGGATGTTTTCCATTCGCTATATAAAACTTCTTTATTTTGTGTTCTAGCATGGCTATCCTGAAATAATTCGGCATTATCCATTTTTTCTTGATTTTGTTTGGGCTTTTCGCTAATTTTTAAAACAAGTTTCACAGGTGATGGTTCACTTTTTTTGCTTTTGAACATGATATATTATTTATAATAAACATTGTTTATAGATTTTTAACACAGGTTTTTCGCGCGCGAGGTTTATTATAAACAAAACAAACTTCGACTTTGACCTCGTTAGTACTATCATGCAGGTACGATGCAATACAACCGTACCAAACTGCGATCGAACGAATACAAGAGAAAATAGAACAGATATTTGTCGATCTCAATGGAAATTCTACGCACTTTATCTATTAAACTATTTACAGAAAATTTATAAGAATTATTCAAAATTAAATAATAAAGGAGGCTATGTAGAAAATTATCAATGGAGTTTTAGATATTAATATTTTTCAAAAAAAAAATGTATTATTTTTTGCTTTTACTGGCTTGCGGCGCCCCACATTACTGCGCAGAATCACCACAGATGGAAAATATTAGTAAATTATATACCTTACAAAAGCAACACTTTTTGGGTCAATGCGATTGTCTTTTTCATGGCTGAAACTTAAATTTTTCAAAACTTTTAAACGCATATATCTCCAAAACTAATAAACTAAATAATCTCAACATATATATTATATGTTGGTCGGTCGAGACGTCTTTCGCATGAAAAAGTCAACAAACCAACCGAACTGTAGCAATAGGGATCTCCAGTCCAATAGTTCCCACTCTTAGGTTACACTTTTGTGTTCTTAGTTAGGAATAGTAGCATAGGGAATAAGTAAAAAATGTAAAGAAACGCAGCTCAAAAACACTTTGACTTACCCTTGGATGAAAGGAACTTGGTACATGGACAACTGCACAGTCGAATCCAAATAATTCCAATCAAAGTAGTAGCAGTAGCACATCAAAGCAATCCATAAAATGTTTATACACGACCGTGGTCTTAAAAAACACGCATGTGATTTCACTTCGCGATCAATATATATCACTGGTATGGAGAGTACCCCAAATATTCGCATGAGATCCGTATAGCAAGACGGACTTTGGAGCACTGCTGTATGTAGCAATATAGCAGTAAAAAGGTATGTATAAAATTAGGGAAAACTTAAATTAAAAAAGGATGGAAAATGGATATACTCAAGGTAGAAAAAGCAAAAATAATAAAGTAAAGTCAATGCATTCTTGAGCATATAATTCACCGCACAAATTCAAATCTTTACCCTTTTTGTAGGCAAGGCATATCTTAGTAACTAAATTAGTTTAAACCAAGAAATAAAAGTAACTTTAAGTATAAAGTTTTAGCATAACTCTAGCAAAAAAAAGAAAATATAAAGCATTCTAATTTAGATAAATGTCTCTAAATTTTATATCTTAAAACTAAACGCCGGGACGAAGCATTCCGGCCCCCCTGAAAATACCCAGGGTATGGTATTTTCTGAACTAAGCATTAGGGAGAGGGCACAATTTCACCAAAGGCCTCTTGAATAAACCTTTGGAGGTTTTAACTGTAGCAACTCTTACTACATTATCAGTACCAGGGTGCAATCCTACTACTCGTCCCAATACCCAATTTAAGGGAGTGGTTTGATCATCTTTGATCAAAACCATCGTATCAATCGCAATGGGATCAATTTTGTCTTGATTCACTTTAGCGTGCTGTTGCAATGTATGTAAGTAATCTCTGTGCCATCTACGCCAAAAATCGCGATGCAGTTTTTGCAGCAACTGCCACCGAGAAAGCCTATTTAAAGGCACTTGGTCAAAATCGAGGTCTGGAACAGTCGTAAGTGGTTCCAGGCTAAGGAAATGACCGGGCGTCAGTGCAGTCAAATCATTTGGATCTGTGCTGACTGGACACAAAGGCCTAGAGTTGAGGATAGCTTCTACTTGAGTAACCACAGTATAAAGCTCCTCAAAAGTAAGCACCTGTTCTCCAATTACTCGTAGTAAATGAGACTTTGCACTTTTGATGTTACTTTCCCACAAACCGCCCATGTGGGGTGCGGATGGAGGGTTGAAGTGCCAACGAATTGATTCGCGATTAGCAAGTTCAGCAAACATCTCGTTAAGCATTTTAGCAGAAAGCGTAAAATTTGACGCGTTATCCGAGTAGACTACTTCCACGCGTCCTCTTCTGGCCATAAAACGTCGGAATGCTGCCATAAAAGCGTCTGCCGATAAGTCTGACACAATTTCTAAGTGTACCGCCTTCGTACAACCGCAAATAAATAGAACGACATAAGCCTTAAGTCGTTTTGCACCGCGCATGCGGCTCATTGTAATAGCAAAACTTCCCGTAAGATCAACGCCAACGTGTTGAAAAGCTTTTGCTTGTGAAACGCGAAATTTTGGCAAATTACCAACAGGGGGTTGATAATTACTGGGGCGCGTGCGCCAGCATGTAGAACAACGCGAAATTATTTTTCTTATATGCCTTTTAGCTGCAAAAATCCAATAATTTTGAAAAAGTAAAAATAAAGTCGTGTTTATGCCGGTATGCATATGTTTCTCGTGAGTATGCGCAATCAATAACTTTGTAAATTGAGAATCACCGGGTAAAAGTATAGGAAATTTTTTGTCATAATCTAATTCTGAATTGCATAATCTTCCGCCAATGCGTAAAATATTATTTTGATCCAAAAACGGATTTAATTTTCTAAAAACCTTTGGCAACGGTTTATTATCGACAAGTAAAGAAATCTCGTTTTGAAAATATTTATTTTGCACGTGTTTTATAAGCACAAATATAGCATTTTGTAACTCATATTGTATTAACCACGTAGAATTAATAATAATTTTCTCATTATTAAATTTACGCGCGCGAAGATTGTGAATAAAACGTAGTATAAAAGCAACAAGTCTAATTAAACGCAAAAAATTTGAAAATTTGTTAAGCAGACAATCCAAAAAATTTGGTTCAATTGTTGCAGCAAACACCAATTTTCGCTCCTCTTCGAGAGCTTCTTTGGGTGTAGTAATATTATTTTTAGTAAAATGCCATGTCTCTTGTGGCTTACAAAGGAACTCGGGTCCTTGCCACCAAAGGGAACAATTAATTAAATCTGCAGGCAATAGACCACGTGACCCGGGGTCCGCGGCGTTTAATTCAGAATGAACATGGTTCCAATCGCAAGGCTGAATTTTTTCTTGTATGTATGTGACTCGGTTGGATACAAAAGTGCGCCACGCATGTGGTGATCCTCTGATCCAAGAGAGCGCTACCATACTATCCGTAAAAGCAATAGTATTTTGAAAAGCAATTTTATTAGCAAAAGTATTTTGAATAAATTGAATGAGTTTAGCTAGCAAAACTGCCGCACAGAGCTCCAAACGGGGAATACTGATTCTTTTTATGGGAGCGACTTTCGATTTTGCGCACACAAAATACGTTTTAATATCTCCGTTTTGATAAACAATACGAAAATAAACCGCCGCACACATACCGCGCTCGGATGCATCGCTAAATCCAACAATTTGACAAAATTGAAAATTAGAGAGATCAATCATTCTTGGGATATAAAAATCACAAAATAATTTGAGTTCTTCTTCGAATTTTTTCCACTTGGAAATTATTTCCGGGGGTGCTAACTGATCCCAATCTAACTTTATAAACCATAAGTACTGGATTAAATTTTTTGTAAAAAACGTAACCGGTGTAAGAAAACCTAAAGGGTCAAAGTATTTCGCAAGGGTACTAAGCAAATTACGCTTAGTGCAAATTTTTGTATTATAATTAAAAGAATAAAAAAAGTTATCACTTTGAGGGTTCCACCTCAAGCCTAAAATTTTTAGAGAGTTTGCATCCTCTCGATCCAAAGAAAGGTCTTTGGTTTGTATGTGGGTTGCAGGCAAGTCTGCAAGCAATTTGGGTTCGTTTGATGCCCATTTTTTCAGTTCAAATCCACCTCGCCCTAAAAACTCAATTAATTGATTTTTCATAAGCATGATTTGATCAAAATCATTGCAACTTACTACGCAGTCGTCTATATAGACGCTGTCCTTTAAAATCGCAGAAGCCAACGGTAAGTCTTGATAATCATCGGCTAATTTAAGCAAGGTTCGAATTGCTAAATATGGAGAACAGTTTACCCCGAAAGTCAAAGTTTTTAATTCGTAATCTTGCACCGATTCTTCAGAATTAAAACGCCATAAAATTCGTTGGTATTTATGTTGATTTTCCTCCACATTTATCATTCTGTACATTTTAGAAATATCGCTAACAAAACAATATTTATGTAGCCGAAAATTAAGCAAAATTTTAACTAAATCTCCTTGTAGTTTAGGACCCGTGTGGAGGGCTTGATTTAGGCTAGGCTTATTTAAAGAATGACTCGATGCGTCAAAGACAAGACGAACAGGCGTGCTACTCGAGCTTTCTTTTATAACCGCATGGTGAGCAATATAAAAATATTCATGAATTTCTGAGTTATTAGGGGGTGAAACAGCACGCATGTGACCCATATCCAAGTATTCTTGCATTACTTGTGAGTAAGAAGTAAATAATTTTTTATCATTTAGCAAACGTTTTTCAAGCGAGTACAACCGACGCAAAGCAAGGGTTCGGGTATCGCCGAAATCAACGGGATTGATTTTAAAAGGTAACGAAACGGTGTATTTACCGTCCACATCGCGTATAGTAGTTTTTTCAAAATATTTTTCGCAAAAAATATCTGAAGGTGAATTTTTCTCCACCGTAGGAACCTCTTCCAACTCCCAGAATTTTTGCAAGGTATTATTTAAATCAGGAGTGGAAATAGTTGCCATAAAAGTAGAAATACTTTTTGATGCAAAAGCAGCATTTTGCAGAGGCATTTTTCCGAGCAAAGTCCATCCGAAGACTGTATTAATACAAGAGGGGGTGTCTGGACCGAAATAAAGTCTACCTTCTTCTAAAAGTGATCCATAAAGGTCCGCGCCAATAAGAAGCTGAATTCCAGCTTGATTATACCAACTGGGATCAGCTAATTTTAGACCAGTTAAGTAGTGCAAAGAATTTTGGTTAAAAGATACACTTGGCATTTTATCGCAAACTTGGTCTATTAATACAGGTTCTAGACTAAAAATTTTCGATTTATTATCGATAGCAGCAATTTTACAATGCACCGCATGGCGCGCCGTAGTAGACATATCTCCTAAACCGTTTACATTAAGCGAAATGTTGGATTTAGGAAGTCCGAGTGCATTCGCACATTTTTTCGTTATAAAGGAGCACATGGCGCCATTATCCAAGATGGCGCGTACTTCGTGCCAATTTCCGTATGCATCACGGATGTGCAGCAAAGCAGTGCAAAGCAACGTGTCATAGTCGCCAAGCACAGTACCCGCGTGAATAGATTTATTTTCAGTAATTTGATTTTCTACGGGGTTAGTTTGTGATCCACTAGACGTCACAGAAGAAGAAGCAATCACCGAAGCTGGGGAGTTAATTTTTAGGCATAAAAGACTGTGGTGATTTAAAAAACAAAATCTACATCTTTTTTGTGAAGTGCACGAGTTTACTTGATGAAAACTAGCCATACAGTTGGTGCATCCCTTATTATTTCTAATAAAATCAATGCGTTCTTGAATTGGTTTCACTAAAAAAGATTCACAGCTAAAAATCAGATGTGTATTTTTTGCTTTGCAGTAGAAACACGTGTTTTGTTTGGAATTTGGAGTTTTTTGTGACTGTCTGTTTGCAAGTAAAACTGTTTTATTTCGTGGATTACGGGGGGATCTCGAGAAGTTCCCTGGTCGTGAGTTTTGAACAATATCTTGTTTCATAGACAAAGATAAAGATTCAAGAGCCGTGCAATGTTGCTCTAAAAATTTGTAAATATCTTCGTATTTTGGCATTAACTTAGAAGCGTGATTTAGTTCAAATAACTTACGCGTTTCGGGATCTAATCGATCCAAAAGCATGTTCGCAGTAATAAAGCACCAACTATGGGTCGCATATCCCATATTTTTTAAGCAATCAAGGTTTTCCTTGAACGTATCTAGCCTTTTGCGCAATTCTAAAACGTCATCATTGGATAGCCGAGGTGAGTTTTCGATAGATTTCCAGTAAGAAACCGCACGCAAGCGCTTATTGTCATATCTGGAAATCAGCGTATCGTAGCAAAGTAAATAATTATTTCCTTCAAGAGGTATATTTTTAATTAAATTTAAAGCAGGGCCTCTTAAAATCGTACGTAAATATTTAAACTTCTCAATGTCCGAGCTCTTACGCGTATGTACAACCGCATTGTAAATCTCAATAAAGCTTGGAAACTCCTCAACATCGCCCGAAAAAGGAGGGACATTTAACTTGGGAAGAGAAAATTCTGGTTCCGGAAAAATAATTGTTTGATTATTTACCTCATTGTGGCTTCGATTTATTTCTTCAGCCTCCACCTCAAATAAATCATAGTGCAAAGCCTCAACCTCTACGCATCTATCCAAAAAATCTTTTTGTATTTTATTCTGAGCTTCCAGAGCTTCAGAATCGTCTGAAATCAAGATCAGTAAAGCATTATGATGCTTTTCAAAGCTCTTACAACAAGAAGAAAGTTTTTTAAAGTTAACTTTAAACCTTGTGTGAGCAGCTGGATTTGTTTTCGCCTGATTGGCATAGTGTTCAAGCACACTCAACTGATTGATTGCAGTTTGACGCAAGGCCTTAGCCGAGCTTACCTTTTTTTCGGTATCGTTTACCATTTTAAAAGGTTAAAGTGTAAAGTAAAGCAATAGTTAATAAGGGAAGCAAATTTAAAAAATATATCGTACTACTTTTCAAATTCCCTCGTAAACCAAGATTCAAAGCAATATTAAAAGGCCAGCGGCTTTTAGCAAATATTGAGTAAAGAACAGCAAGTTTTTAGCAAAAAGTATAAATGCTAATAAATATGCACAAAAAATTTAGCAACTGATAAGAGTTTCTGAATTTGTGTAGGTACGCAAGAAAACGCAAGCCTTACATACATCGACAGCGCAATAATTTTTAATTTTGAAAAAAAATAAATTTTTTAAAATTTGTATGCAATTTGTATATTGCACAAATAAAAAATGCAATGCAAGTTGGTACGTGCAACGTACAATAGACACACCGTAGATAAAATGTAAAACCTAAGATATGCCTTGTCTCAAAAAGACGCAAAGTAAAGTCCTAACTTCAAACACAATTATGCAACTCTGAGAGCACCTATTACGCAGAACGGGAAATCCGGCTCGAAGGACCAAAAAATGGTCGGTCGAGACGTCTTTCGCATGAAAAAGTCAACAAACCAACCGAACTGTAGCAATAGGGATCTCCAGTCCAATAGTTCCCACTCTTAGGTTACACTTTTGTGTTCTTAGTTAGGAATAGTAGCATAGGGAATAAGTAAAAAATGTAAAGAAACGCAGCTCAAAAACACTTTGACTTACCCTTGGATGAAAGGAACTTGGTACATGGACAACTGCACAGTCGAATCCAAATAATTCCAATTAAAGTAGTAGCAGTAGCACATCAAAGCAATCCATAAAATGTTTATACACGACCGTGGTCTTAAAAAACACGCATGTGATTTCACTTGGCGATCAATATATATCACTGGTATGGAGAGTACCCCAAATATTCGCATGAGATCCGTATAACAAGACGGACTTTGGAGCACTGCTGTATGTAGCAATATAGCAGTAAAAAGGTATGTATAAAATTAGGGAAAACTTAAATTAAAAAAGGATGGAAAATGGATATACTCAAGGTATAAAAAGCAAAAATAATAAAGTAAAGTCAATGCATTCTTGAGCATATAATTCACCGCACAAATTCAAATCTTTACCCTTTTTGTAGGCAAGGCATATCTTAGTAACTAAATTAGTTTAAACCAAGAAATAAAAGTAACTTTAAGTATAAAGTTTTAGCATAACTCTAGCAAAAAAAAGAAAATAAAAAGCATTCTAATTTAGATAAATGTCTCTAAATTTTATATCTTAAAACTAAACGCCGGGACGAAGCATATGTATATATGTCCAATTTAAAAAAAAACTGTCAAATTTTGACATTTAGATAAAAAAAGTACATTCTGACCCTAAGATTCTTAAACCCCGTAAAAAATTATGAAACTTTTGTATTTATCATATTTTGATAACAATTCAATTAAACGTTTAAGATATGGTGTAAAAATATACGGGAAAATCCTGTACATATAGAAATTGGCTTACCTAGGGGATGACAGGGTGCTTCGCTCTAGGCGGCACTTTTTGGGGGCGATAAAACTCAGAAAGAAATTAAAAATAACATACTGAGTAATAAAAATTAGAAAAAATAAAATTTTTGTCATAATGTATATATTTACATTAATTTTCAAAAAGCAAGGCGGTAGCCTAATTTTTTTTAGCCATAATAATAGCCATTTTTCTTGCGTAAAATTGAGTAATATAGTCAGTTTTAAAAAGTGTTTTAAAACTTATAAAATATTGTGACAATTTTTTTAAAAACTTTTTCCTTTTTTGGAAATTTTTTTAAATGACACATATTATCTTTTTTTAGTTTCGCCAAAAAGTATATCTCAGTACCAAAAACTGAGTACCAGCGGAACTGGATCCGATAATTTTCTGAAGGAGAAATTTCATTTAAAAATAAAGTGTTTTTGAGCGGAAAAAACAAATATTTTTGAAACTACTTAATTTTTTTGTTTGTAAAATATTATAGACATTTAGCAACCAAAGAGCTCTACTCTTACCAAGTTTTGTTAAACTGACATTATTTTTGCAAAAATAAAAAATAAAAAACAAAAATAAAAAAAAAAAATTACGGTTTTTAAAATTTTTCTCGAACAATTTGAGGTTATGTAGAAAATGTCATTCACAAAAGTTTTAGCCATTTTCATGGCCTATGACTTTTCTGTTTATGACTTTTTTGTCCGAGGTCAACTTTCGCCGGAAATCGCAATAATACGATTCCCTGTCACTTTTTACCCCCTTAAACGTAACCCGCAACGCCCCTGCTCACGCATTTATTTTTTTTAACTTCGTTTTTCACCGCTCTACAATTTCCAATGCTCCAAGTCCTGTTTATAATTTTATTTTTTTTTGCCTTAAATTATGGTAATTCCGCTGGCCTAATTAGCTCACACTAAAATTAAATTTAAAACAGAAGCAAATGTGACAAACACAGATAACAAAGTCAAATAGATGTCAAATATAACAGTTGGCATGCGGTACTTGGCGGGTAATTTGAATTAAAAATAAGGAATGCTAAATTTTGAAGATTCTAACCTTTTAATCATCTTGCATCCTTATAAAACTATGGTCGAATATGGGGATGGTGTCTGAGAAATTTACACTGAAATTTTGCGGAAATCTGTAGTGCCATTTTGAAAATATCATAAAAAAAGGTCTGACCTCCCATAAGACCCAATGTAAAAATCAGCTCCCGGAGAACAGCTGAGTTTTTCAGGGTCGTGGCCTCTATTTTTGTGTTGGCCCTGACACATTCAGTTTCGTAATGTATAGCCGTGGCCATTCCAGTTTCTTCGTATATAATTCATTGGATAAAATCAACTACCTATTGTATAGAACAGAGCGAAATATTTATTTTTCTGACAAGTGCATAAAGTAATACGGTCCCGCACGCAAATGATGTGGGAAAATTGATGCAAAATTGTAAGTACAATAAACGCACGTTGCGCAAATATTAGAAACAATATTTTCTTTTACTAATTTTACAAAAATATTAAATACTTTCCCAATTGATAAACTACTACGGGTGCAAGATTATCCAGAGAAAATTACTCATGACAGTTACCTTCAACTTTTTGTCCATTTCAGCATGACAATTTGAACCATTGTGAATTCGTGCTTTTCTGAGGGTTTCTTAGAATAGAATAAATCGATTTAATGTTCAAGAGTTGTTCTCCGACATCAAATTCAATCTGTTCGCATCTTCGTAAAAAAAAGCTCTTTTCTGGTTCGCTTTCGACAAGCTCACTGACAGTGACTGTCTAAAATAGGGATTTACTGCAATAAAGTCAGGCTCTAATAGTGCCAGGCAGTATTTTAACACCTTCACATTGTAAGATCAGCTGGGATCTTTCAATATACAGTCTTTGTTTACTATATATTATTAATGCAAAATAGTTTAAAATTCGATTTTGGCATGTCAAGTTTGAAAGATCAGCTGTCAGTTTTCAACGTGAAACTGTCAGAAAACTGCCTGGCACTATTACAGCCTGGCTTAATTGCAATAAATCCCTAATAAGATAAATTCAAGGGCAATTCTCGAGAATATTTTTTCTGAACTTTACTTAAATGTGTCTCTCAACCTAACAATGCGCTAAAATACTGTGAATTCCAGATACAGTTACCTTTTATTTGATGTCATATAAGCCAAATGCCTTTTGAATGTTTCACTCATACAATAAAAATAAGATGTTGTTATATAATTATTTTAAATACAAACAAATAACTCCACTCCATCAGTGACGGCTCGTGCCCATTCAACGTGGTTGTGCCAGAATTTTGAAAGCCAGTAAAAAAAAATGAGCTGCTGCGTCAAATTTTTGCCCAAAATTCGTTAAAAAACATGCATCGATCAATTTTTTTAGGGGCGCAAAACCAAGAGCGGATATTTGTATTATATGTTTACTTTTTTTAGGGTTTCAAACCCCAGTTTTTTAAAGAAATTAACCCAGACCTACCTACACAAATTATAACATGAAATGACTCAAAATTTATCAAAAATTCTGCTGATAAAAATTTCACTTACCCTTAGTTTGCCATAGATCCATAGTAGGGAGTTTAGGAGGTATAGCTATTTACGAAAAAGTTACAAAAATAAACATTATATTTTTATTAAATTTACGACGAAAAAATTAAACAATTTGCAGAGTATACGGCTATATATTTTTCGCGTAATTTTGGAGGGAGTAAATTAAAGCATACATGCTCGACTCGCGAAAACAAGACGAGGCGTGCCCGGCACAATTTTCGTTTATTCTTTTTTTTATACAATGTAAAAATTATCCAACTCTGTCACTCATATAGGCTACTAGTAAAAATCTCTCTCTGTTCGGCGGCGCCAGCAGCAAAGCGGCACACACGCCACTTTACCCACTCGGCAGCCAGCGGGCCAGACCCATGACAGACAGTGGTCGCTCATTATCGATTCGGAGTGTGATCCACGGCATTGCACAGGGCTTACCATATTTTACATAAATTAAAAAGAAATGCATAAAATAACAAACATATAAAGATGCTTTAAAAATAAAAAATGTGTGTGTCCGCTTCTGTTTTTAATGTGAATATTTTCATTGTGCTGAAAAGTTGTAAACCAATATCAGATTTTATAAATATATTTTGGGAATCAATATTACCTAAGAAGCGAAATCTTATATTTTACTTATTTTATACTCAAAAGGGATTTTTTACTAGCTTTATGTTAAAGCGCAACGAAAGAGTGACTAAATGTCATTTCAGAGATAACTATAATTTTAAGAATTATTCGTCAAATAAAAAAGTCAAAAAAGCTTGACGAGCATTGACAATGTCTAAAAAATTCTTTTTAGGCTTTTTATTACTAAATATTTGCGGGTTTTTTTTATTAAAATCGGTAAAGTAGTTTTTACCCCAATTTACCATCAACAGAAGTTCATTATTTTCTTTTTTGTCACTCTTTTTGCTATTTTTTTTAGGGATTTTTTTATATTTTTTAATTAGGTTAAAAAAAATATTCCATAAAATTTAATTTGTTCCGTTGTTTGTAAATAAACAGTTATTCTACTTTAATGATTTGACTAGATAGAATTTATGGTGAGAAAGAAACACCGTGGAACATTAACGATCTTGGAGTGTTCTGTCCTAAAAGTCGTAAAATACACTTCTCGGGGAACACTTAACTGCACATGAAAGGTAATTTTATTTACATTAGAGTTAAAGCTAAGGGAAGTGAATGTTTGCTAAGCGATATATGAATAGCTAGATTACTGTATAAAATCTTTGTAAGGATCGGCTGTTTGCACAATCCACATTGAGCTTTACCAAAAATCTTTTGCATTTAAAGATTTTTTTTTAGAAATCAAACTCGAAACACTATTTAGGTGACGTTAGGTATGAAAGTAAATTTTACATAATACCTACTTTTTCGCTTGAATTGACATTTCTGTAACATTGACTAAAAGGCTACGTCTTTGCCCTGTTCAAAAATAACAACTAAAAAAAATTGGTTAAAAATTATAAAGTTGTACCTTTACGAATTAAGTATTTAATATAATTTTTTTTCAAATTATAACTTATTATTATTGATGATGTTTTAATATACCTCAAATTTTCCTCGGCTAGGAAGAGCTATTTAGGGTCGTGAGGTTCCTTTAAGAAAAATATATTTTTTTTTTATAATATAACTTTTTGTATATTATTGATGTTGTTTTAATATACCTCAAATTTACCTCGGCTAGGAAGAGCTATTTAGGGTTGTGAGGTCCCTTTAAGAAAAATATTGTCAATTTTCTATTTTTGAAATGATAATAAACCTCTATTTACTTGGACACAATTAACAAAAATGGTGACAGATTTTTCTTACTATCACCATGTTACCAATGTATCAATGCAGGAACGAAATAAAAGATCAGGATTACTTTTTGTTTACAACCCTCAACATTTATTTTGTTTCGAAAGAAAAACTTAAAAAACAAATGATCAAATATAAACAAGAAAAAATATATTAATTTTTTTTGAAACTTATAGATTTTACTGTTCAAATATAACTTAAAAGAGACATACTTCCTTTTTAGAACCTTGTTTCTTTGGATGTACAATAGTGAAAAAAAATATTTACATATGTTGTAATAGTTTTGTTACGAAAAAAATGTAATTTTATTCGTAACACACTCCCTATAGTCGGTTAAAAAAAAATTCAATTTATTTTTTTTTTCTGTCAGTATTTAAAAAAAAAACTATCAAATTCCAAAAATTATAAAAGAAATATACTTGGTCAGGAACTATCTCAAAAACATTAAGTGATATACAATTTTACTTAAATAATAAAAAAATTATATGGGCGCCAGCACTACTTAAACTTATGTGCAAGTTTTACAATATGAAACTCACTTTTATATATAAAAAAAACTTAAAACTAAGTAATACAGCAATATTTTGTAAGGATATTGTACTTCCATTTACAATAATATTACCTTGTGGGATTCAAATTACAAAATTTTGAAGTCACCACTAATGTCATAATCACAAGAAAAATTTTGACAGGATCAAATTGGTAGAGTGCTGTTGAATTGACATTATAAACACACTCTTGGGCAGCGACTCGCATGACAGTAGCCAAAACTCCTATAGTGAAGGCTCGCCTAAGCTACCTTCGAGGCTATCTCAACCCCCTATCACCAACCTTAAATTATTGAGTTATTACCGAGGGGTCATCGGCACCCAAAAATTTTGTACAGCGTCCAACAGGACTTGGGTCTGTCGTGTACTGTTGGGTCCTGTTGAGTACTGTTGGGTACTGTCGAGTACTGTTGGGTCCTGTCGAGTACTGTCGTGTACTGTTGGGTCCTGTCGTGTACTGTCGAGTACTGTTGGGTCCTGTTGAGTACTGTCGTGTACTGTTGGGTCCTGTCCTGTACTGTCGAGTACTGTTGGGTCCTGTCGGGTCCTGTTGAGTACTGTCGTGTACTGTTGGGTCCTGTCATGTACTGTCGAGTACTGTTGGGTCCTGTCGAGTACTGTTGGGTACTGTTGGGTCCTGTCGAGTACTGTTGGGTCCTGTCAGGTACTGTTGAGTCCTGTCGAGTACTGTTGGGCCTGTCAAGTACTGTTGGATCCTGTTGAGTACTGTTGAGTCCTGTTGGGTCCTGTCGTGTACTGTTGAGTCCTGTTGGGTCCTGTCAAGTACTGTCGTGTCCTGTTGGGTCCTGTAGATTACTGTTAAGTACTGTCGTGTTCTGTTGGGTTCTGTCAAGTACTGTCGTGTCCTGTTGGGTCCTGTAGATTACTGTTAAGTACTGTCGTGTTCTGTTGGGTTCTGTCAAGTACTGTCGTGTCCTGTTGGGTCCTGTAGAGTACTGTTAAGTACTGTCGTGTTCTGTATGGAAAAAGTTATAAAATTTTAATAATTAGAGACATAAAAAGGTCGTTTTGGTGCAAAAGCAGTGGCGGTCTGTGGGGTGCAAAGCTGGAGGAGCGAAAATCGACTTGAAGGTGGAAATTATGATTTTATTTAAACTATATTGAGTAATTGTATTTACACTATTAAGATCTGGTAAGGACCTACCCAGTTTTTAACTTTTTTTTATCTTTCAAAAACTGTTTTTTTTTCATAATATTACTGAAGTAGTCGGGATGCAGTTCTAAATAAATTTGAGTATATGTGTGGATAGTATAAGGTGTTGCACGCTCGACTAAAGATCCAAAGGCCATGAGTTCGATTCTCACATAAAACTTTTTTTTTTCAAACAACTTTAAATTAAAATTTGCTAATGACTAATTAATACGGGTTGCTTACGTGATGGTCATGAATATTTATACAGTGTCTCAAAATCTCTCTGCACTTTATTTGCATTAGAATTAACCTTATTCGTATTAAAAATAACGATATAACAACTATCAAATTTTTTTGTTATTTTAACTGACCCAAAATGCCTCCATTGATCTTTTTTAACTTTTGTTTATTAAAATTAAAAAACATATTAATAAAACAAAAAATGGAAATTATACAAAAATTGGCAACGGTGGATACACTTTAATCAGCAGGCATTGAAAACAAACGATCCCAATGTAAAACTGTCTCTGCGGGAATTTCAAAATGAGAATATTAGATAAAAGGCGAAATTTTTAAAATTAAAACTTTCCTGTCCTCGTTTTGGGAGGTTGAAATCGTTGTCAAACCAAACCGAAACCAAACCTAACCTTGGTTAATTGATCGGAAACCTATCCTAACCTATTTGAAATCGTTTGCTTTTCAAGCGCTAATCTTTAATCGGTTCCAATACAAAAACAAAATTCTTTAAAATATACTAAATATACACTGCTGTTAAACCAAAACTAGCTAGTAGTAATTAATAAATTTTAATTAAAGTTGTTTAAAAGAAAAAAAAAATCCTAGGTGTGGGCCTCGAACCCATGACCTGCGGATCATGAGTCAAACACTCCACACTTTATGCTATCTATAAGCTTATATAGAATATCTTTTTGAACTACATCTCGATTGCGTCAGTAATATTTTAAAAAAATCCAATCTGGAATATAAAAACAAATAAAAATCTGGGTAGGTCCTTACAAGATCTAAACTTAAGCATAGACTAATAGTGCAATTACCGAGGGTATTGTAAAATATTTTTGCGTATTTTTGTCCTCTTTGCACTTCTGTGTCCCTAAAAAATACTTTGAATACCGAGTTGAATATACTTTATCGAGTATTTTGCGAGGGAATTGATCCCTCTTCGTCCCTCTTTTATTGAACTTTTATCAAAAATAAATTTTTATTGGTATGGACAAAAAAAGTCCGTTTATTTTTATATTTTTATAGCGTCAAAAAAGTTTTTATGACCTCGTTACGCCTCGTTATGACCAAAATGATTCAGTCCTGTTGGGTCCTGTCAGGTACTGTCGTGGTCCTGTTGGGTCCTGTCGAGTACTGTCGTGGACTGTTGGGTCCTGTCGGGTCCTGTTGAGTACTGTCGTGTACTGTTGGGTCCTGTCGTGTACTGTCGAGTACTGTTGGGTCCTGTTGAGTACTGTCGTGTACTGTTGGGTCCTGTCGTGTACTGTCGAATACTGTTGGGTCCTGTTGGGTACTGTCGTGTACTGTCGAGTACTGTTGGGTCCTGTCGTGTACTGTTGGGTCCTGTTGGGTCCTGTTGAGTACTGTTGGGTACTGTCGTGTACTGTCGAGTACTGTTGGGTCCTGTCGAGTACTGTTGAGTACTGTCGTGTACTGTTGGGTCCTGTCGTGTACTGTCGAGTACTGTTGTGTCCTGTTAAGTACTGTCGTGTACTGTTGGGTCCTGTCGTGTACTGTCGAGTACTGTCGAGTACTGTTGGGTCCTGTCGGGTCCTGTTGAGTACTGTCGTGTACTGTTGGGTCCTGTCGTGTACTGTTGGGTCCTGTCGAGTACTGTTGGGTCCTGTTGGGTACTGTTGGGTCCTGTCGAGTACTGTTGGGTCTTGTCGGGTCCTGTTGAGTACTGTTGAGTCCTGTTGAGTACTGTTGGGTCCTGTTGAGTACTGTCGGGTCCTGTCGAGTACTGTTGGGTCCTGTCAGGTACTGTTGAGCCCTGTCGTGTACTGTTGGGTCCTGTCGTGTACTGTTGGGTCCTGTCGAGTACTGTTGGGTCCTGTTGGGTACTGTTGGGTCCTGTCGAGTACTGTTGGGACTTGTCGGGTCCTGTTGAGTACTGTTGAGTCCTGTTGAGTACTGTTGGGTCCTGTTGAGTACTGTCGGGTCCTGTCGAGTACTGTTGGGTCCTGTCAGATACTGTTGAGCCCTGTCGAGTACTGTTGGGCCTATCGAGTACTGTTGGGTCATGTTGAGTACTGTTGAGTCCTGTTGGGTCCTGTCGTGTACTGTTGAGTCCTGTTGGGTCCTGTCAAGTACTGTCGTGTCCTGTTGGGTCCTGTAGATTACTGTTAAGTACCGTCGTGTTCTGTTGGGTTCTGTCAAGTACTGTTGTGGCCTATTAAAATGCGTTGTGTGACATTTGTGGCAGCTTGAAGACGTTGCCGCCATTTTGTGATACAACAAACCCATTGAATAATTAAACAAATATCTGGAAGCAGAACTGTATTTTCCAGCTAGGTAAAACATTGATATGCCCGGTAACTTTTATACAGTGGAGAAGGGGGGTTCAGAAATAAGAAACTTTTAAGTGCGCCACATTATTTAATACCAATGTTTTACAAAGAAGATCTTAAATAAAATACAGTTCAATCCAAACGTTGTAGCCAAACAATGAAATTCTATACTTCCGAGGCTTCCAGAATATTTGTGTAATTAAAAAGCCAAAAAAAAAAAATAAACAGAATAAAATTCTATTAGATCGAATTCAGATGACAAAACAGAAATACTTTACAGGTAGATGGACTCCTTTAACAGGTCATAGTGTACCTACACCTGAGTCAGTAGTGTGAGACTCGGTTACATAAATGATTGAAAAAAAAGTAAATATACTTCCAAAGTTATTCTGTCATAGGGGAGATCTGGACCAAATATCCGCTGTCATCATTCTACGCTAGGTCGAATGAGACAGACAGCAACCCAGTCCGAGATCTACCCCATGAGGTAAAACAGTGTAAAGAAACCGCTAAAACATATAATCTCATCTCTCTTTTGTCTCCGCAAAGTTGGTCATTGGGTTGCACAAATAACACAAAAATTTAGTTCATCTTGTTTATTTTCACAGGAGGATAAAAATGAAATTGATTAAAGTACAAAAAAAAAGTATTGAAATCTGAGGAAAATACTTGAAACATGAAATATAAACCAATGAAATTGGTGGGAACGAGTCAGCGCCAAAATAACCGCAATAGTAATTTCACAATAAAATTTAGCTTAATAGTACTGCAAAATTGGGGTTATGACGTCATACCTTTACCTTGCGTTTACAAGAATTTCAAAAGTTATACTTTAAAAAAAAATTATATGGAAATTATAGCAAAAAAATTATATAAAAAGATTATATATGAAAAAAAATTATAGTTATGGCTTGCTCCTACCTTGGTCCTGCAATTATTTAATTGTTGGTGTTTTGTTTAGTAAACCTGGAGTTGTCCCGACATCCTCTCACTGCTCTCGCTGCTCCTGGCTTGCCCGCGCCTCCCCTAATGCCCGCTTAGCACATCACGCTAGGGCAGCACATGGTGGTCAAAATGTTGGTCCTTGCCCGAGCGTAGAAACCCTGTGGAAAATGAAATGTTTCAGTTTCCTGGAATTCGTCAATTTTGCACGAAGTTCCCCTACACAGTAACTTAAATCGATAATCCCATGTCGACTCAATAAAACAAAGTAGATTTAAACAGATGAACTGAAATAATCCTAACGTACCTTTCTCAGGGTTATAACTGGCCCGTCCGGCTTCCCACCAGCGTCCAGCCCAACTGTCCCGTCGCTGGAATTGACAGGGCTGTAGACAAAGGAGAAAAACAATATATAGTTTTTATCCAACACGTGGTTAAAAGAAAAATATAAAAACGCCAACAATTCCCCACGTCCTTTGTCAAAAAAAAGTACATTTCCCACGAAAAATAATTACAATTTGGGAGGCAAATATTATCTTGAAGAGTACCCAAATAATAAAAAAAATGGAAAAAAAATAAAATCGAACTTACCGCTGCTCTTTCCGTGCAAATGGCGTAGGCCGACTTAAATTCCCCTCAAAACAGGGTGCGAGCGTCACTCCAGATTGCCTAGACACGACGGACTCACTTCCACAGTTTCTGGGATATCTCCTACAATCGCTGTAGTGCCAATCACCAAAAACAAAGGCGATCCCAGAAACTGTTGTCGACCCAACCAAATTTGTTAGCAAAGAGAGACAAAGCACTTAGTCGAGAATACCAGAATAATGCAGTGGCCGGAAACCGTTTTGTAAATTTGGTGGGGAGTGGGGACGGTAAAACGCAATAGTACCAACCTAATCTTCCCGGTGAAATTCAAATAAACAATTTATAAAAAACTTTTCCGCCAAAAATAAATCTCTACATTCAGTGGCAAGCCTGGAAGAAAAACCCGGGGTTTTCAAAGTAACCAATGAGGAGATAGTTCTATACAGGTATATAGGGGCAGCACCGACCAAGTGGACATTGCAATTGGGTAAAACGTACATTGAGGTGTTGTCGGATCTATTTCCACGGTTGGAATTTTTATAACAAGGACGTCGAGACACCCTCCATACACATTATTAATATTCGAACACTCAACCAATTCCCATATGAGTAAAGCTATACTGAGCGCAGAATTTAGTTGCACTCCAGTTACAGTCTTCGTCAAAAGTTTCCTTCGCTCTTTATAAATGTTTTCTCTAATATTCATATGGTTTAACGCCATTTTTGTAAAACATTTCTACAGTAATAAAGCTGTTTCTGAACCTGAACCCAAAAATACACACTGAACTATTGCTTAAAGGCACAAGAGTGTTCAGATGTTAACTCACACGATTTCGTTTATTCTTTTAGTCTTGGTTTTTATCCCTCGTTTATCTCCCATTTACAACAGTGCATAACTCGTATTTATTTTATCCTTTCCCTATCAAATTAATAAAGATATCAAAGTGGCGGAGCCTCGGTTGTTACTGGTCAAACCGTGAACCTAAATATGTTTTCGTGCTATCAGAACTAGCTAATCCGTGAAGAATATGGGGTTCGGATTGTCCCAATATCCTCGAGAATAAACGTAAGGGAATGAAATGTTCATCTAAATGTTTCCTTCCTGTTACTGAAACCATTTGTGATGCGGCAACACCGCCATTCCCCAGCATAACAGCTGTTTAACTTTATGAACGTCAAGTGAATCACAAAATTCCACAGATAAAAACAAAACAATCAAAATTTTTATGTGATTTTTCCCGAATCCTGTGATCTTAAATTCCAATTACGATGTCCAGATAATGCGATGTGCGTAGTGTCCACAGTAATTCGATGGAATGCCTCCTTTTAAGGTAACTTCCTAGACCCTATATAACCTCCAAACCTAGCTCTATAAAATACCCTTACTTGTGTACAGAAAGACGAATCAAAGAGCCTTGACCATTTACCCAAATAAACAAATATGTAACTTTGTCCCAAACGTAAAAATGACACGTTACATAATCCCCCCCCCAACTTCAAGACGATTAACCTAAAAAGGTTAATCGGAGAGGTCCGCTGCCGACTTAAGGTCTTTGGTATGCCAACTCCCTGGCAGTACTTTACCCGATGGTTCCTGAAGCTCAAATATCCATGGAGAAATTTTATTCCTAATCACATAAGGACCAACGAATTTCGGTGCTAACTTCTTCGGGAAAAACTTCGCAGCATCTGACAAAACATAATTTTTCTTCCAAACACGCTGACCCACAGCAAAGTTGGGTACCCTTGTACGCAAATTATACTGAACTACGTTTTTCTCTCCAGCCACCTCTAACCTTCTCTTAACATCAGCATAGAGCTTCCGGAAACCTTCGTTCTTACTTTCAGCTGCGGATTGTACACCATTCTCTTCAGATAACAAAACTGGGTTGGAGTAATCTTTACCTGATAAACACATATTCCTACCAAAATTAACAAAGAAAGGAGACATCCTGGTTGTCTCATGGGTTGCAGTACGAATCGCGCAGGCAAGTTTATGTATTTGTTCGTCCCACTTCCTGTGGTTGTCTTTCACATAACAACATAACATGGTTTTTAACGTGCGATTCGTCCTTTCTGTTGGATTTGCTCTGGGGTGATAATACGGATTATACTGAATTTTAACCTGATAACTCTCAGCAAAACGCTTAAACTCATTACTTTTGTACTGAGGGCCATTATCACAAAGTATCAAACGGGGTACTCCGAAGACCATAAATACTTGCTCCTCGAGATGCTTGACAACAGCTTGAGTAGGGGCTGTTCGCATTGGAAAAACTAAGGAAAACTTACTCAAATAGTCTGTAACGACGAGAATCCAGCAATTACCCTTTGTTGAACGAGGTAGAGGTCCACATAAATCAGTCGAAATAATTTCCCAAGGACGAGTTGGTTTTGGGTGAGATATCATCTGATCAGATACACCTTGTGTATCACCTTTATGAGCTGCACAGACAAAGCATTTCTTTACAAAAGTTGCCACGTCCTGGCGCATTTTTGGCCAATAATATTTTTCTGCCAGTCTGTGGAAGGCTTTATACACACCCATATGTCCTGCGGTAGGAGGATCGTGAGCTTCTCCAATAATTCTACGCCTATGATCTTTGGGGACTACCTCTTTCCAATATTCGTTAGATGGTGAAAGTTGAGGGTATTCTTGTTTGACATATTTATACAACTTATTATCAGTGTATCTCCAGTTCATAAATTTTAACGGTGATTCTACGACCCTCTTTACCATCTTTTGGTACCATCGATCTTTAATTGCTGTTGAAACATCTCTGGGCTGCGAAATTGTATCAATCATAGGTACTGCACGAGACAACATGTCCGGGACAACTAAATCTTTCCCTTTCCGATGGATTACTTCAAAATCATATTGCTGCAGTTTTACAGACCAACGAGCAAGTCTTCCACTGGGCTCTTTTAAGCTATGAAGCCATTTTAAACTAAAATGATCTGTTATGACCTTAAATGAGATCCCCTCAATATAAGGCCGGAGCTTCTCTATCGCCCAAACCAATGCCAAACATTCTCGCTCGGTGGTCGTGTAAACACGTTCTTGCTTAGTCAAAGATCGACTCAAATAGCATATGACTTTGTCTCCTTCAGGATAAGGTTGCGTTAAACATGCTCCTATTCCATATCCTGAGGCGTCTGTTTGAATGACAAATTCCTTGGTATAATCTGAACATGTCAGAATCGGTGCAGTCACTAAAAGTTCCTTAATCTTAATAAATGCCTTTTCGCAGTCTGGAGTCCAATCGAACTTTTGATTTTTCTTAGTTAGAGCTGTAATCGGAGCTATTATCGCTGAAAAATTCTCTATGAAACGTCTATACCAGGATATTGTACCTACAACTCTACGAACTTCTCTGACAGTTCTTGGCCTCTGGAGCTCTAACATGGCTCTAATTTTATTAGGGTCAACTCGAATGCCTCGACGGTCCACTACGAAACCTAAATAAGTCATTTCTGGCCTACACAGTTGGCATTTCTCCCAACTTACCGTTATCTTTGCATTCTGCAATCTTCGTAGGACTTCCTCAAGAATTCTAAGATGTTCAGAAAAGCTCTGTGTGACAATTACGAGGTCATCGAGATATACGTACACGTAAGGGTCTAAATCGTTTCCTATGATGCTATCTATGAGTCTCTGCCAAGTTGCAGGTGCATTATGAAGACCAAATGGTAACCGCTTAAATTGGAAGAGACCTCGTCGACAGATGAATGCTGTTAGTGGCTTCGATGATTCTTCCATTGGTACTTGCCAATAAGCACTCTTAATATCTAAAGTTGACAAGTACTTAGCATCTTTCAATTTGTCAAGAGTCTCGGATACGAGTGGTAAAGGATAACTATCACGCGCCGTCACTGAGTTCAATTTGCGGTAGTCTACACAGAAACGATATTTCTTTGTGTTTTTCTTTTGTACCATTACCACTGGTGAAGCCCATGAACTACTACTACGTTCTATCACATCCCTTTTCAGCATTTCGTCGATTTCGTCATCAATAAGTTTCTGAATGACCGGTGAGACCTTATATGAACGTTGTCTTATCGGTGCTGCATCTGTTGTAATCTTATGCTCTACCCTGTCGGTACATCCCAGTGAGTCACCCATCATATTCTTATATTTAACGACCAATTCCTCTAGTCGTTCTGATTCATAAGGCGAAAGAGTAGTTTGTTGGTCTGGTGTTTCTAAAGAACAAATCACATCTTTATTATCGGCAAAGTGCCACTCATTAGTACTTAAGTTCGGTACTATACCCATCGAAATCCAAAAATCTAATCCTAAAATCAAAGTGTGCGGCAACTCAGGAACGACGACGACCTCTATTAACCTAAATTTATCCTGAACTCGCATAGGAAGCTGCACTGTCCCAATACTACTCGTGCTTTGACCATTTGCCACAATACAACTCGTCTTCTTCGTCGTATCAAGTGAAAAACCAAACCTCTCGATGATTGACCAACCATGATTCCCTAAAAAGGTACGTGAAGCCCCGGAATCCAACAAACCTAATAACTTATTTCCGAGCACATCCACTTCTAAATAAGGCCTCTCATCTTTACGAGCATGACTTATCACATAATCTAAAACGTACGTTAGCCTATCGGTCGATGCTTGTTCAGGCTGACTCGAAGGTCGACCACCTACGAGCGCCTGGGTCCGTTTCCCTGACGATTACAATTTCGACATTCTCTTACTGTTACCCCTGCTTGTCCACACGAATAGCACTGTTTGCCTCTAGGTAATGCGCACCCGATTGCCATATGCCCTGTTTGGTTGCATCTGTAACAAACAACGTCCCTGTTCGCCATACCAGGTCTAGCACCTTGTGGTGGTTGTCCATCTCTGTCATTTACACTAGACTGACCACTAGCTGGTTGCTGTCTATCTCTATCAGCTCTAGCAGCGAAATTGCTTGCTGGCTGTTGCCTATTTCTATTAAATCTATTATCAGGAACACTAAAATTCTGTTGATTTGATGTCCCGGCGCCTGATATCTGAATTGTATCGATCCCTGTTGGAAAATCGTCATTATCGCTCTCTACGCCAACGTAGGCTAAGTCAGGTTCAATAGATTGGTTTCTTCTAGGAGTAAAATTCTCCTCTTCTAAACCATATCTCTGGTCTATTCTACGACACAAATCTTTTAAATGTGATAGGCTATTGACCTCAGTAGCAATCAACCCTTTCTTATAGATGTCCGCGATATTTCTGAAGACGATAGCTAATTTTGCCTCTTCAGAAACAGGACAGCCAAGTCTTTGGAAGTATGTGTTCATGACAGCAATGTAAGTCCCTATAGACTCTCCAGGGCCTTGTTTACGTTTTTGAATTTCCTTCAATAGCTTCTCGCCATATGAAGAAGGAAGATACTCTGCCATGAACCTTTGTTCCAGCTGTTCCCATGTATGGACTTCTCTACGTACATCTTTGTAAAAAGTATAAGCTGACTTTTCAAAAAGATCAATGCCCGAATTCAGTAAAACCTTTTTGCTGACTCCTCTAGCCTGACTCAACTCGTCCACTCTCTCGAAAAATGCGGTGACGGAGATTGTACCCCTCTCGCCTGTAAACTTTAAGTTCCACTTATGCGGAGGTACAGGTGCAACGTGATATGAAGTACCAGGATCACTTGACATTGGTACTGGCGACGAACATGAAAATGGTCGTGACTGAGCAATTGGTGCAATGCTACTTTGGAGGGCAGCTAGACTCAAAGGAACGGTAGACGGTTGTTGATAATGAAAAGCTGATGTACCGTAATTCTCAATCGGCATAGGGACTGGTGCCTGTATTGGTGCTTGAGTTGGGTTCGTTAGCACTTGCATTTGCACTGGAGCAATGACCGACGGTTGGTTTGTGGGCTGTTGAGCTGTTCTTTGTGTGCTCGAGAGCTGTGGTTGCGGGAAATGAGACTGGTTAGGTGTGTTGCCAGCATTTGTTGAGTGGTCTGAGCTTCGACTCGTTGATTGAGTTTCAGATGCTTCATCATCATCTGAGGTCACGCCAACTCTTAATAAATCTGTTGCTTGGCTCTGCAACCTCCCAATCAAACTCAAGGTTTCCGCAACCAGTATGCCTTTTGTTTGACTTTCTTCAAAGTTTGACGGATTCATGTTATTTATCCTGGCTAACACATGTTCCAACCTTACAGCGATTTTCCTAAACTCTCCCCCTTTGCTCGTACCAGAGAACTTCTCTACCAGCGGTACTAGACTATCTAGCTTCTTCATGCAGCTAAAAGCATCCTGGTCAAATTTAAAGGGATACGGAGGGTATCTCATACTTGCATCAGTCTTTTCTCTTTGTTTGATCAACATAAGCTGTTGTTTCATCTCTTCCACCGATCCAATAGCTATGCCTCTCCATGTTAACTCATAGATTAATTCGTCCTTGACTAAGTACCTTACGTCAGACAACCGACTCAAAGAAATAGCCATAGTGCCTTTTATCTTCAAACTTTAAACTTTAATTAAAACTGTTAATTATACCTCCCAATTATAAAAACTAAACCACGCAATAACAAACACAAAGTTCACTTTAAACTCACCAGTGAAAATCACTATAAATTTTCTCACAAATGTAGAAAATATAAAACTTAAATACGGGCAGACGCGAACAAAACCGAAAAACACCGGAGCAGTAAGAAAATAAAATTTATTTGCATTTAAAAATGTAATCATAATTTATGTTAAGTATTTGTACAACCAACTATGACGTCCAACCTTGCAGAGAAAAATGAAAGAGAGACAAGAGTTTTGGCAGTGTTTAGGTCTTATGTTTCACTCCTGCGTGAGTAAAACCAAACAAAAATAATTGCGCTTATCCTAGCTGAACTGGATTAAAATTAAAGTTAAGTGATGTTTGTTTACCTCAGCAACCGAATAGGTAAATTTATCCCTAAATGGAACGTACAACAGACTACCTATAACAAAAATCCCAAAGCTGTTGTACACAGTTAACGCTAGGGTATACTCCTGCTATTGCAGAACGGCTCCACTAATAAACTCCTCAAAAAAACCCAAATCGCCGTATACAATGATTTTTCTAAAAAGAAAGAATCAAAACCCACTTTAACCTGCTTACCTACTCTGAGTTTACACGAAACATGCATTGCTTAAGGTCACATCATCCCTTAATATATAAGTGAACGCAATAAACGTCGGAACAGATGTTCATGTTATAGAAATCGTAAAATATGCTCAATTAAAAAAAAACCGCTCGCTGAAATTGCGTCGAATTAGACTAGTAAGGACGTTGTGTGTAATTAAAAAAAATTTAAAGAAAATTTGAAAAAAAAATTACCGATGGTAAAAAAAAATTACACAAATAACGTCTTAGTAGGACTGCAACTCTCTAATAATCGTTAAAATGAAATTCCCAATACTTTAACTAAATTGATGCAAACCATGGTCAAGAAGACCCTAGGATCGTACCGAAAGGTGTCCAAAAAAAAATAAAAAAAAAATTTTTTGGTGTCGACCACAGTAGTCCAATAGTAAAAAAAATTAATTAGTGACTCACTAAAATTTTCAAAAGTTACTCCACTCTGATAGGTGGTTTGGAGTAGGGATAAGAAAAAAAAAATTTAAACGAATGATGATAGGTTGTTAAAACGCGAGAGTTCGAAATGAAATTATATTTTAATTCAGAAAAAAAAAAAATTTAAATAAACTGGTAGAACCATTGTAGGGACAAGGTACTACTATGCACCAAGGAAAAAATGTCCAACAAGAAAATCAAGTCTCCCTTTTAAAAAAAATATTAAAAAAAAATATTAAAAAAAAATATTTTCAAAAAAAAATTAAAAATGTTTAAGTGGGGTTGCAGCTCCTATTAGTGAACCTTAAAAAAAAATTAATAAAATCAACACCAGAAAAATCTTATTCGAGTTGTCATGCAACAGTTTTTTTCCTTTTCCTTTAAAAACAAACAGTTGTCAATTCCCTTTCCTCTCCCAAAACTGTGGCAATGTGAAAAGTAAATGAGCTAGAAAGATTAATTTACTATACAAATAAAATGTTGAAAATTAAATTTACTTAAGATTCATAAGGTATGAAAATCGTAATTGCAAAAAAAACCAATCAGTTTAGGAAAAGTTTAAAAAATATATTTATGTTCGAAAAAAAAACAAACGATGTTAGTATATTTGTTTAAAATTATTACTAAAGGAGTCAAACAGCGTGAGTACTCATTTACTGTACCACTATAATAAAGTGAACCTATGTTTTAAACCTTGCACTCAACCCCGTAAAGAATTATCTTGTGTGCCCTTTCAAAAAAACAAATATGAAAACAATTTCAAGGTTCACCTATAAGAACGTTGCAAAACTAAATCTGCCTACTCAAGTGTCTTTACACACAACATCTAATCAAAAAAATTTTTACGCTTAATGCATTCTCTGATCCCTATTCCGGGTGTTCACGAGATCTAAAATTAAGTTGGGCCCTTTCCACAACTATCAGTCAAAGCAAAACTACCAAATGTCCAAGGGCTAATGAGACCCCATCACCTACAAATGATATTTTGAAATGAAACAGTTGGGAATGATCCTGCGTAAAAACCAGACAACAAAAATCAAGAAGCCAAAACTATTACATTAATTTTAAAAGAGCATAATAAAACTCCCGGCCCCAATTAAACTTTTGTTATCTCAACAAAACTCGGCCTAAAACCAAAAAACTTTTTATTAGACATTTCCCCTATTCCCTAAGTATAATGTCAATAAAACCCAAAAACTTGTGATTTCCATTCCAATCCCATCTGGACCATATATATTTTTTAAACGGTCAAACACCCACAGGCGAAACAATATCTTATTTCAAAGAAAGGGTGAAGATATTTTGAAGCACCCTGTGAAAATAGGACACTATTATGGAAAATTGTTCAGATCAGTGTTCTTACTACTTTTTAACCTAAATATATCTAGTTCCCTCATGTGCATGTTACTATTTTAATTCCTATCATAACTAAACAGATCACAAAAATTGTCTTTCTCCGCGAATCTGCAAGGTCCTGGAAGATGTGAGATTCAGCCTGTAGGCCAAATTTGGATGTATTTTAATTTAGCGAAAACCGAAGTTGCGAAATCCTAAAAAGATTAGCAGGAAGTCCTCGTTCCTCGATTTCTACACTCCGAACCAAACATTTCTTCCATTTCCACCCAGCTCGCGGGAGAAAACCCCTAATTATTGCAATACAAAAGGTACTACTATCATATTATGCATAACAAAAACAAAGTATATGCCCTCATCATTGTTTAGTCTCATCAAAGAAAACCTATTGTTTTTAAATTTATTCTTAGATTAAAATCGTTTTTTTTTTTTAAATCAATCATCTTAAATTTATTGTTTAACCTGAACACTTTCCCATTTATTCCACAACAGTGTATTGTAATTTAAAAATTTGCTTCATCATTTGAGGTCACCAGTATGAAACTATTTTAAAATTAAAAAAAAATGAAATAAAAAAATTATTTCCCAATTGTCCACAACTTCCAAGTTTTCATCCCTAAATACCTCGGTACTTTCTCAGTCTAACACCATCCATCGTTATCCAACATAACGCTTTAATTTCAGAAGCAACAAAACGAAGATTAAGTGAAAAGCTAAGCAAGTATGTTGGAAGTTGCTTTACAATGGGCGCAGATGTAAGGCCCCTTTAAGTACACGCCACTGTCCTGAACTGCAAACTAACAAAAAAACTGAAGACTAGCATATCTGCCGTCAAACAACATTTGGCATGAAATTAAAATAATTTCATATCATACCAGTACCCTCCAAAAACAAAACGTTTTTTACTATAAGACCCAAACACTTAACCAATAAATCTTGTTATTTAAAATTATGATTTGGAAGTAAAAGATTTATTTATTCCTGCCTGATCAACTAAGACAAAAAAAAGTTCACCTTTTGTAACTCAAGAAATTCCTGTTGGGTGCCCCAAAAAAAATATAACCTGTCTGGTCACCCTTTAAAACTACGACCCCTATACAAACCGTTTTGACCAAAACAAGAATTCGAGAAGTTATGCTTACAGAAAGAAAATAATTTTTTACGAAAAATTAAATTATTTAAAAAAAAAGTAAAATTTGGAAATATTTTTACCAATTACCACCGACTAGCATTTATATTTAGTTGAAAGTCTCTCTCAAATTCACTGACTCAAAATTCCATTACTTAAAAAAAATTACTGAACTTTACAAATGAACTCTACAAATGAACTAAAAAATCAAAAAAAACTTATATCTATATCTGTCTCAGTTAAACATTTCTTTTGTGGTATTATATCTAGTTGGGCTTCAAATTCATTTTCTCTGTATTCAATCTGGAGCAGGCAAAACTTCTCAAGGCTCAAACATAAATGTTTGCGCTCCAATGGCCATGACCAAGCTATGACCTGAACGCAGAAAAAAATACAGAAAAAAAATTGTGAACCAGAAAACTTTAATTGGTAGAAATACCCGTAGGTCATTTTTTAAAAAAAATGCACTCCAAAGCCCAACGCTGTATTTTCTACCAAAAAAAATTGACCAGTCACAAAAACACAACTAGACAACTAAACTGGCAACCAAAGACCTAAAAACTGTCTTTCAAAAAAAAGACGCGCCCACGTTGGGCGCCAATTTGTGGCCTATTAAAATGCGTTGTGTGACATTTGTGGCAGCTTGAAGACGTTGCCGCCATTTTGTGACACAACAAACCCATTGAATAATTAAACAAATATCTGGAAGCAGAACTGTATTTTCCAGCTAGGTAAAACATTGATATGCCCGGTAACTTTTATACAGTGGAGAAGGGGGGTTCAGAAATAAGAAACTTTTAAGTGCGCCACATTATTTAATACCAATGTTTTACAAAGAAGATCTTAAATAAAATACAGTTCAACCCAAACGTTGTAGCCAAACAATGAAATTCTATACTTCCGAGGCTTCCAGAATATTTGTGTAATTAAAAAGCCAAAAAAAAAAATAAACAGAATAAAATTCTATTAGATCGAATTCAGATGACAAAACAGAAATACTTTACAGGTAGATGGACTCCTTTAACAGGTCATAGTGTACCTACACCTGAGTCAGTAGTGTGAGACTCGGTTACATAAATGATTGAAAAAAAAATAAATATACTTCCAAAGTTATTCTGTCATAGGGGAGATCTGGACCAAATATCCGCTGTCATCATTCTACGCTAGGTCGAATGAGACAGACAGCAACCCAGTCCGAGATCTACCCCATGAGGTAAAACAGTGTAAAGAAACCGCTAAAACATATAATCTCATCTCTCTTTTGTCTCCGCAAAGTTGGTCATTGGGTTGCACAAATAACACAAAAATTTAGTTCATCTTGTTTATTTTCACAGGAGGATAAAAATGAAATTGATTAAAGTACAAAAAAAAAGTATTGAAATCTGAGGAAAATACTTGAAACATGAAATATAAACCAATGAAATTGGTGGGAACGAGTCAGCGCCAAAATAACCGCAATAGTAATTTCACAATAAAATTTAGCTTAATAGTACTGCAAAATTGGGGTTATGACGTCATACCTTTACCTTGCGTTTACAAGAATTTCAAAAGTTATACTTTAAAAAAAAATTATATGGAAAATATAGCAAAAAAATTATATAAAAAGATTATATATGGAAAAAAATTATAGTTATGGCTTGCTCCTACCTTGGTCCTGCAATTATTTAATTGTTGGTGTTTTGTTTAGTAAACCTGGAGTTGTCCCGACATCCTCTCACTGCTCTCGCTGCTCCTGGCTTGCCCGCGCCTCCCCTAATGCCCGCTTAGCACATCACGCTAGGGCAGCACATGGTGGTCAAAATGTTGGTCCTTGCCCGAGCGTAGAAACCCTGTGGAAAATGAAATGTTTCAGTTTCCTGGAATTCGTCAATTTTGCACGAAGTTCCCCTACACAGTAACTTAAATCGATAATCCCATGTCGACTCAATAAAACAAAGTAGATTTAAACAGATGAACTGAAATAATCCTAACGTACCTTTCTCAGGGTTATAACTGGCCCGTCCGGCTTCCCACCAGCGTCCAGCCCAACTGTCCCGTCGCTGGAATTGACAGGGCTGTAGACAAAGGAGAAAAACAATATATAGTTTTTATCCAACACGTGGTTAAAAGAAAAATATAAAAACGCCAACAATTCCCCACGTCCTTTGTCAAAAAAAAGTACATTTCCCACGAAAAATAATTACAATTTGGGAGGCAAATATTATCTTGAAGAGTACCCAAATAATAAAAAAAATGGAAAAAAAATAAAATCGAACTTACCGCTGCTCTTTCCGTGCAAATGGCGTAGGCCGACTTAAATTCCCCTCAAAACAGGGTGCGAGCGTCACTCCAGATTGCCTAGACACGACGGACTCACTTCCACAGTTTCTGGGATATCTCCTACAATCGCTGTAGTGCCAATCACCAAAAACAAAGGCGATCCCAGAAACTGTTGTCGACCCAACCAAATTTGTTAGCAAAGAGAGACAAAGCACTTAGTCGAGAATACCAGAATAATGCAGTGGCCGGAAACCGTTTTGTAAATTTGGTGGGGAGTGGGGACGGTAAAACGCAATAGTACCAACCTAATCTTCCCGGTGAAATTCAAATAACCTATTTATAAAAAACTTTTCCGCCAAAAATAAATCTCTACATTCAGTGGCAAGCCTGGAAGAAAAACCCGGGGTTTTCAAAGTAACCAATGAGGAGATAGTTCTATACAGGTATATAGGGGCAGCACCGACCAAGTGGACATTGCAATTGGGTAAAACGTACATTGAGGTGTTGTCGGATCTATTTCCACGGTTGGAATTTTTATAACAAGGACGTCGAGACACCCTCCATACACATTATTAATATTCGAACACTCAACCAATTCCCATATGAGTAAAGCTATACTGAGCGCAGAATTTAGTTGCACTCCAGTTACAGTCTTCGTCAAAAGTTTCCTTCGCTCTTTATAAATGTTTTCTCTAATATTCATATGGTTTAACGCCATTTTTGTAAAACATTTCTACAGTAATAAAGCTGTTTCTGAACCTGAACCCAAAAATACACACTGAACTATTGCTTAAAGGCACAAGAGTGTTCAGATGTTAACTCACACGATTTCGTTTATTCTTTTAGTCTTGGTTTTTATCCCTCGTTTATCTCCCATTTACAACAGTGCATAACTCGTATTTATTTTATCCTTTCCCTATCAAATTAATAAAGATATCAAAGTGGCGGAGCCTCGGTTGTTACTGGTCAAACCGTGAACCTAAATATGTTTTCGTGCTATCAGAACTAGCTAATCCGTGAAGAATATGGGGTTCGGATTGTCCCAATATCCTCGAGAATAAACGTAAGGGAATGAAATGTTCATCTAAATGTTTCCTTCCTGTTACTGAAACCATTTGTGATGCGGCAACGCCGCCATTCCCCAGCATAACAGCTGTTTAACTTTATGAACGTCAAGTGAATCACAAAATTCCACAGATAAAAACAAAACAATCAAAATTTTTATGTGATTTTTCCCGAATCCTGTGATCTTAAATTCCAATTACGATGTCCAGATAATGCGATGTGCGTAGTGTCCACAGTAATTCGATGGAATGCCTCCTTTTAAGGTAACTTCCTAGACCCTATATAACCTCCAAACCTAGCTCTATAAAATACCCTTACTTGTGTACAGAAAGACGAATCAAAGAGCCTTGACCATTTACCCAAATAAACAAATATGTAACGTTGTCCCAAACGTAAAAATGACACGTTACACTGTCGTGTCCTGTTGGGTCCTGTAGAGTACTGTTAAGTACTGTCGTGTTCTGTATGGAAAAGGTTATAAAATTTTAATAATTAGAGACATAAAAAGGTCGTTTTGGTGCAAAAGCAGTGGCGGTCTGTGGGGTGCAAAGCTGGAGGAGCGAAAATCGACTTGAAGGTGGAAATTATGATTTTATTTAAACTATATTGAGTAATTGTAATTACACTATTAAGATCTGGTAAGGACCTACCCAGTTTTTACCTTTTTTTTATCTTTCAAAAACTGTTTTTTTTTTCATAATATTACTGAAGTAGTCGGGATGCAGTTCTAAATAAATTTGAGTATATGTAAAGTAAAGTAAAGTAAAGTAAAGTAGTTTATTGATGTCAGCATACAGTAAAGTATTTACACAAGTCAAAAAAGTATTACATTTAAGTCATTATCTTATTATCTAAAGTTTCTGAAATGAAATGTTATTATTTTTATATCTATATAGTATTACACTATTTACTATCTTAGCTAGCTACGTTTAATGCAATTAAAATTAAAATCTACAGGCAAGTTTAAAAGACTTCACAGAGTTTAAAAAGACAAACAATGTTTAAAAGAAAATGTAAATAGGACAATAAAGACAACATATTTGCAGTATTTGAATAAAGCATAAAACTTACATTTATTTTAGGAACTCTTGAACACTATAGAGTGCATTGCTTAAAAGAAGTTTCTTAATTTCGTTCTTGAAGTGATTAAATGGTAAGGTTTTAACTTCTGTTGGTAACTTGTTAAATAATTTCACAGCTATATACTCCGGGCGACTCTGGCATTTCGTCAGGCGGCAGTGAGATGGCATAATATTGTTACACTGTCTGGTTTCATAGTCGTGGAAACTGCCATGGGTGATGAATTTATGTTCGAATTTTTTTATGAATAGTAAATTTTCTAATATGTAAACAGATGGTAGAGTGAGAATTTTCAGTTTAACAAATGCATGTCTGCAGTCATCTCTGAATGACAGTCCCGCCATTACCCTAATCGCCTTTCTTTGGAGTCCGAATATCCTCGCAGCTGAAGCTGCTCCCCCCCATGCCAGTATGCCATAAGACATGACAGAGTGGAATAGGCGCTAAACAATGTGGATTCTGACACACAGTCAGATAGGTTTCTCAGTAAGAATATAGAGCTCCGTAATCTTCCCGATATTTTGTCAACATGCACTTCCCATTTCAGTGTTGGGTCAAGATATATCCCTAAAAATTTGACCTCAGTCGAGTTGTTATACTCTCCGGTATCTCTTAATGTGAAAAGCATCTCCTGTGTCTTGTCCTTGTTAAGTAGGAGTTTGTTGGAGCTAAACCATGCTTCAGCTTCCGACTGTGCCTCACGCGATCTTCTCTCCAGGTTAGTCAGGTCGTCGTCTTGCAGAGTGAGTGTAGTGTCATCCGCAAAGAGTATATATTTGGCAAGTTCGGCCAGTGGCAGATCATTTATAAAAATGAGAAAGAGGATAGGCGCCATGACTGATCCTTGCGGAACGCCTATTCTTGATACGCCCTCCCCGGATGACACCCCACCCACCCTTACTATCTGCGTACGTTCGGTAAGATATGATTGTAAAAGTTGTATGCTTTGTTCTGAAAACCCATAGAAACCCAACTTTTGTATGAGAAGATCATGCGAGACACAATCGAAAGCTTTGCTTAAATCACAGAAAAGTGCCAGGATGTGCTTCCGTGTTTCAAAAGTATCCATTATGTCTGAAAGAAGATTTAAAACCCCAAGCACTGTGCTTCTTCCTCCCCTGAACCCAAACTGACTATCTGTAAATATATTATTTGATTCACAATATTTTGTTATTTTATATGTCATGCATTTCTCTATTATTTTTGATAATATCGGAAGTAGGGACATTGGGCGGTAATTTGAGATGTCGTTTTTGTCCCCTTTTTTGAAAATAGGAGCTACCGCCGCTCGTTTTAATGAATCTGGAAATATATTTTCTTTAAAGCACATTTTAATCAGTTTTGTAAGTGGTACCAGAATGATATTTTTTATGTTTTTTATGAGCTGGACACTGAGACCATATATGTCACTGCTTTTTTTATTTTTTAGGCTAGATATTACTTCTCTGACAAAGTTGTAGCTGACTTCATCAAATGAGAATTTTTGTTCAGGGATAGAAGTTTGTGCTCTAAGCTTTTCAAGGGGATCAAGATTTGTGCCTGGTATACTTTTTATTATATTTTCAGGAATGTTCAGAAAATAGGTGTTGAAGTTTTCAGGGGAAATGCTAGGTAGTGAATCAGTTTTGTTGTAATTCCCTCTATGACTGTTTATAACACTCCACATTGCCTTACCTGGATTTTTTGAAGTAATAATGAAGTTGTCATTTGCTTGTTTTTTGCCTGTTTTATAGCTTTCTAGTAAGATTTTTTGAAATTTTTATATTCCTCTATATTTCCAGGTGTGTTATGTTTTTTTTGCATTTCTCCTAGAAAATGTAGGCGATCTCTCATTTTGCATAATGCATCATTGAACCAATTCATTTTATGTGGCTGTTTATTGTTTGAGAGAAATGTTTTTTCTGGAAATGACTGCAGGTATGCACTGTGAAGCTTATCCACAAAAGTTTCAAATTTTTTATTTACCGAGATATCTTCATCAATAAAATCCCATGTGTATGACTCCACAGTACTATAGAAATGCAACATACCTTTTTGAGTTATTGGCCTTAGTGTTTCTTTGCTCAAAATTTTCTTTTGATCTGTTTTCTGTAAGCTAAGATAAAGTATCTGTCCAATGTGATCGGAGAGCTGTAGATCTACTGTTTCTCCATAAGCTGAATCATGAGAGAAATTCACAAAGATGTTGTCAAGGCAGGCTTTCCCCCTTGTGCTTTCGGTGATCATAGGTTGAAAGTTGAAAGTACCTAGAGTGTCACAAATGCACATTGAAGTCACCTGCCATGATCACATCTCGTCCACTCCCAAGACGTTCCATTGAGTGTTCCACTGCCTCCAGAAAAACACCAAAGTCGCCTGCAGGGGACCTATAAATAGATATAATATAAATATTATATGGTTTTAATAATAAACAGCAAGTTTCAAATTGTTTCTCAACATTTAAGTTACTAAGAGTTGACATCTCATCATATTCTATACCATCTTTCACAAGGATACAAGTTCCACCTCCATTGTAATTAGCTCTAGCAAAAAATGCTCCAGTTTGGTACCCCTGTATTTTAAGGGCAGCTAGTTCCTCCTGTTTGAGCCAGTGCTCTGTGATAGCAATGATATCATAGTGACTGCTTGCTGCTATTGAATCAAGTTCATTTATTTTATGTATGGATAGTATAAGGTGTTGCACGCTCGACTGAAGATCCAAAGGCCATGAGTTCGATTCTCACATAAAACTTTTTTTTTTCAAACAACTTTAAATTAAAATTTGCTAATGACTAATTAATACGGGTTGCTTACGTGATGGTCATGAATATTTATACAGTGTCTCAAAATCTCTCTGCACTTTATTTGCATTAGAATTAACCTTATTCGTATTAAAAATAACGATATAACAACTATCAAATTTTTTTGTTATTTTAACTGACCCAAAATGCCTCCATTGATCTTTTTTAACTTTTGTTTATTAAAATTAAAAAACATATTAATAAAACAAAAAATGGAAATTATACAAAAATTGCCAATTGTGGATACACTTTAATCAGCAGGCGTTGAAAAGCAAACGATCCCAATGTAAAACTGTCTCTGCGGAAATTTCAAAATGAGAATATTAGATAAAAGGCGAAATTTTTAAAATTAAAACTTTCCTGTCCTCGTTTTGGGACGTTGAAATCGTTGTTAAACCAAACCGAAACCAAACCTAACCTTGGTTAATTGATCGGAAAACTATCCTAACCTATTTGAAATCGTTTGCTTTTCAAGCGCTAATCTTTAATCGGTTCCAATACAAAAACAAAATTCTTTAAAATATACTAAATATACACTGCTGTTAAACCAAAACTACCTAGTAGTAATTAATAAATTTTAATTAAAGTTGTTTAAAAGAAAAAAAAAATCCTAGGTGAGGGCTGTTTCGTTCTCACTCAAATTAGTTTTATTTTTGAGTTACAATTTTATTTATTTTTGTTTTTACAATTTTTGGGAATTTTACTGCGCTGCGGCGCCTTTAAGAGTTTTTTTGTTTTTATTTTTAATTAACTTTAATACTATTTACAGGGTTCAAACCCTTCTAAATTAAAATTAGTACTAAGATATAAGTATTTACAATTATTTATATACAAATTACAACTTACTATTACGTGTGCATAATGAAAAAATACTTGCAATACAAATTTCAATTTACGCGATGGTCTTGACACCCTTTGTTCCGTTCCTTCAAATGAAATATTTTCCCACTTGACCCGCCTGTGTATTAAACATCCTTTTACCTATATACGAAATGGATCAAGGTGAAATGCCGTCGACCTCTATAAATCAGTATTCACAAATCTGCGAAAGCGAACAGTTAATGCGTTCCTGTGATACTCGTACAAATATTTACGCCCTTTAGAGGCAATTTTTTACAAGCTCGCGAGCGGGCGTGATTACAAACTACATTACTAACTCTTTTCCCTGTGAAAACCTCCGGAGTTGAAGTGAAGATCTACCACAAGACGTCGCCAAATTGGATTACCCTTGTAGCTCCTTTTTTGGTAAGTCAAGACCTCTTCATTTCGTCTTTTTTTACTTCATATTACTACAATAGAGATTTGGGTACAATTTGGACGCAACTTAGAAATACTGTGTTTATCTTTAACATCAAAACCAGTTTGGGTAGTCAGATTGATCTAGGTATTTTACAGTCCGGTTTGGGACTGATTTTCCCCTGATTTTCAATCTCAAGCAAGGATTTTACATGGTCCTTCGAACCGGATCAGTCTGGTTTTCCAACCCTTTCTGAGTTGCCCTTAATTTTCGCAAATCTTTATTTTTTATTTTTTTTGCGATTTTTTTCATTACGCACAAACTTACGTTACAATTACGATTATTAGATTAGGTTATTACGATACATGATTACTAATGCTTTACTAGTGGTAGGTTTTAAAAACCGCCCTCTTACAATTTAAAAACCCAAGTTTTTAAAAATTTGCACCCATTAGGGGCCCCGTATTCGCATTCAAATTTACGTTTTTTGCGGTCTTTTTGCCTTCTTTAAGTTTGTTTCGAGCGCGATTCCTTATCAGTTTTAATTTTTTGTCGCCTGTCGGTCGAACGCTCGTTTTTCATACTTTTTACCATCGATATAAAATAAATTTATTATTTACAATTATTTACTATAATTCTTTGTAAATATACAATTGTTTTTTTAAATTTATTAAAATGCCTACAATTACAAGCGAACAAAAAAGAGAGCGTGTCTTAGCATTGCGAAGCGCCGTTTTAGACCAGTTAAAATTGATCGAGGATGCCGCCAAAAAGGCAGAATCAAATGCAGTGTATCTGAATCGTTTCAGAGTTGCTTTTCGGAGTCTTGGGAAGTTGCGTAAGAGTTTTGACGGTCATCAGAATACTTTGATTGCGCTTATTGCTTCCGAAAAAGAGGAACTTAACATACAAAATGCCGTTGCGTACGATTTTTCAAACAGGCTCTTAGAGATTGAATCAATATTTTACACGTTAATTGAGGAACCCGAACAGAGCCAAAACTCTAACACTCAAGCGAATCAAACCGTTTTAAATGATACTACGGTCGTGCATTGCCACGAACACGAGCATCATTACAAGCCAAGGATGGATTTGCTTACTTTTTCGGGTGACCATCAAAAGTTTACTACTTTCATAGAGGTTTTCAATGCCTTAGTTCATACTAACAAATCTATGAGCCCCGTTGAAAAGTTTTCAACTTTACTTTCAGTTCTTTCCGGCACACCATACGCTTTGGTATCTCATTTGCCCTTGCAAAATGATAATTACGTCATCGCGTATCGAGCTTTGCTTGAAAGATACGATAATAGACGATTGCGTGCAGTTTCGTATTGGAAAAAATTGGAAAATTTTCCGCCTATGACATATGAAAATGTACAAACTTTACGTTTATTAATGGATACTTTCCAAGAAAATTTACAAGCATTAATTACCATGGAATACGAGGTCGAAAAATGGGAATTTATTACTACAAATATGCTCTTAGACAGATTAGATCCTCATACGAGGAAAGTTTTTGAGCATCAGCATGCCTCGACAGACATGCCTACTTACGATTCCGTTAAAGATTTTATTCTTAAACAATGTACAGCCTTAGAGACCGTTTCTCTAAGTGCAAAAATTTGCAATACAGAAAAATCTAAGATTTCTTTTACGAATAAAAATTACAATACAAGAGGTTCGCATGCTGCGCCTCAGCAGAATAAAAAATCTGCTTTTTTTACAAATACAAATCATACAATGGAGACTGCTACTTCCCACAATACAAATACTTTTAAGAGTTCTACAAATACTTGTTATTACTGCTCAGAAAGTCACGTGATCTACCGGTGTCCTAAATTTTTGGCCAAAAGTCCTTACGAAAGATCGCAGATTGTGAAAAGTCATAACGCGTGTACCAATTGTTTGGCCAATTTTCACATTCAAACCCAATGTACTTCTAAAAAACGTTGTTTTAAATGTGGTTTCCCCCACCACACTCACTTGCATTTTGAACGTACTCCTGCGGAGAGTGTCCCTGCTATTACCTACAATCCGAACCCGAGTTCGGAAAATTCTTCGCATTCGTCGTCTAATTCGACTGGAGTAGTTGAGAATCGGACAGTCAATGTTAACATGGCGTTACATGATCACGCGGTTTTACTAAGCACCATTAGATTTAAAGTACAGGATCAATTTGGTCTTTGGCAAGAGGGTCGCGGAGTCCTAGACTCTGGGGCGCAGGCGTCATTTATTACAAAAGATTTTGCTAAAAAATTAAATTTACCCCGTTTCAGTACTTCACTGACGTTGCAGGGTCTAGATGGTATGTGTATTTCCTCTAAAGCGGGAGTCCGTTGTACGATTTCTACTTTAGATGACGTTAGAAAATATAATTTAGAGGTCATCATCCTTGAAAAAATTTGCGATAATATGCCTTTTTCTACCTTTTCATTAAAAGATTATCCTTACATTGCCAATTTAAAACTTGCAGACAAATACTGTTTTGAAAGTGGAAAAATCGATGCTATTTTTGGAGCTGATTTTTTCCCATTGATCCTGGAAAACGGCCGAATTTCTAACGGTCCGGATCAGCCCGTTTGTCTAAACACTACTTTTGGATGGGTGGTAATGGGAAAAATTAATTTACCAAATTCGAGGCACCAAAATATAAATACTTTTTTTACTAAAATGAGCGATTCTAGTATCGAAAATACTCTCAAGTTATTTTGGCAAACAGAAGAAGTACCAGAGGTAATTTTTAAAACTCCGGATCAAGAGTTTTGTGAAAATTTGTTCCTAAAAACTACCTCTAGACACCCGTCAGGAAAATACATAGTTGCGTTACCCTTTAAAATGACAGCCCCAGACTTTGGAAACACCCGAGATCTTGCGTTACGTAGATTTTATTCTTTAGAAAATCGACTTTTACGAGATGAAAAATTACATACTACATATTCGGACGTGCTAAAAGAATATTTAGAGCTCGGCCATATGAGACCGGTTCCCCCTCCTACTTATTTACAAATAAATAATTATTTTTACATAGCGCATCATGCGGTAATAAAAAATGATTCTACAACAACCCCCGTTCGAATTGTTTTCGATGCCTCGAGTTGTGTTTTTGGTAAACCCTCACTAAACTCGACCCTACACGCGGGTCCAAAATTACAAAAAGATTTGGTAGCCCTGCTGCTAAATTTTCGTTTTTACAAGTTTACATACACATGTGACGTCAAACAAATGTTTCGTAACGTTTACGTCACCGCTGATCAGACTAGATATCAGCGTATTCTTTACAGATTTTCGCCGTCTCAACCTGTTATCGATTACGAACTTCTTACTCTAACTTTCGGTGTTGCCAGTAGTCCCTATTTAGCAATTCGTACTATGTTACAGCTAGCTGAAGATTACTCCGATTTGCCGCTCGCGTCAGCTATTGTAAAAAATGATTTTTATATTGATGATGGGCTCTTTGGGGCTGACACCCTCGAAGATGCCATCTCGATGAGAAATCAGCTGATTGAGTTAATGCACAGAGGTGGCTTCGAATTGCGTAAATGGGCTGCTAACGACCCCAGATTACTTACAGATCTCCCGGAAGATCATGTCCAACTCAAGGATTTTTCTCTTGATTTTGAAAATAATACGATTTTAAAAATACTTGGCCTTAAATGGCACCCAGTAAAAGATTACTTTTTTTACTCCTTAAATTATACAGATGAAATTTGCACTAAAAGATCAATTTTAAGCAATCTGGCGCGTACTTTCGATCCCATCGGCTTTCTAACTCCAATCACTTTTTTTGCAAAGTTACTTATACAGTACTGTTGGAAAGCTAACTTACAGTGGGACGATACCCCTAATTCAGAAATAATTACAAAATGGGAAAGGTACAAAGCGGAATTTAATACTTTATCTAAAGTTTCGATCCCGCGCCATATTGACTTAGCTAATATGACAAGCTGTCAGCTGATCGGTTTCTGTGACGGGTCCGAAAAAGGCTACTGTGCGGTTTGTTATTTACGAATTACTTACAAAAACAATACGGTAAAAACTTATTTTATTACAGCCAAAAGCAAAGTGGCTCCCATCAAAGTTTTAAGTATTTGTAGAATCGAACTTTCCGGTGCAGTATTACTAGCAAAACTCCTCAGTTTTGTTGTGCAAAGTTACGAAAATAGATTAAAAATTGATCAAATTTATGCATTTTCAGACAGTACAGTCGCCCTTGCATGGATAAAAAGACCTTCGTATTCCTGGAAAACCTTTGTAGGGAACCGCGTTGCATACATTCACGAAAGAGTCCCTGCAGAAAACTGGGCATATGTTCCTACTCATTTAAATGCATCCGATCCAGGGTCACGTGGTCTCTTTCCTAGCGAAATTACCAATTTTTCACTTTGGTGGAACGGCCCTGACTTTCTTTTACAAAATCCTAAAACTTGGAATTTTCTTTCCAATGATACTATTTCCTCTGAGTCAGAACTCCTAGTTCGTGACGAAGAACGAAAAATTAGTTTAAAAGTAACAGTTGATTTAACCTTCTTTGATCAATTCTATACAAAATATTCTACGTTATCAAAATTAATACGAATTTTGGCATACGTTTTACGTTTTTATCAAAATTTAATTTTTAAAACTAAAAGGGAACCTGTTTTTCTTTATCAAAACCTTACATTTTTTGAGCTAAGAAATGCTGAAATGTTTTTAGTCAAACACGCCCAACAAAGTTATTTTCAAAAAGAAATCTCCATGTTGGAAAATAATTTAATTTTGCCAAAATCTTTTCGAAAATTAAGTCCCTTTTTGGATACACAAGGTTTCTTACGCGTTGGCGGACGTTTGACGCATTCTACGTCCTTAAATTACAACCAAAAATTTCCGATTTTATTGCCAAGCAAGGCTTTGTTTACTACTTTACTTATTGGGGAGATACATAAAATTCATCTTCATTCAGGTATACAAACCACACATTTTTTACTAGTTCAAAATTACTGGGTACTTTCTGCTAAGAAAATCATACGAAAAGTGGTTTCTAATTGCAAGGTTTGCTGGAGGGTGAATCCGAAGCCTTATCAACCCTACATGGGTAACTTACCGAGATTTAGAGTTTCCCAACTTGGTGTTTTTAAACACGTGGGTGTTGACATGGCTGGACCAATCATGATCCGCGCAAGTCAGTTGCGTACTAGCAAACAATTAAAATCTTACATAGCTCTATTTGTTTGCTGTGTTACACGTTGTACACACATAGAGCTGATTTCCGATCTCACTTGTGATGGTTTCCTAGCGGGTTTTCGCCGCTTTATAGCCAGAAGAAGTAGATGTACTGAAGTGTACTCGGATAATGGAGGCAACTTCTTAGCTTCCGCTAAATACCTTACAGAAATCTTTTCTTACGTTGCGGAAAAGGAGGCCATAAAATGGCACTTTAATCCGCCAACTGCTAGCCACATGGGTGGCCTATGGGAAAGCAATATTAAATCTATGAAAACCCATTTAATTCGTGTTATCGGACTACAAATCCTTACTTACGAGGAGCTATACACAGTCCTCACACAGGTAGAGGCTATCCTCAATAGCCGCCCTCTTACTCCCATATCGTCTGATGCGAATGACCTTACAGCCTTAACCCCAGGACACTTTCCTAATATGGAACCTCTTACTTGTCTTCCAGACCCTGATTTGGATGCAATTAAATTAAATCGATTGTCTCGTTGGCAATTGCTTACAAAATTACATTACGATTTTTGGCGTCGTTTTAAAGACGAATATTTACATACTCTTACGCAACGTCACAAATGGAATACTCCAGACGGGCTCGTTGCGAAAGAAGGTACAATGGTACTTATAAAAAACGAAAATACACCACCCTTGGAGTGGGTTCTGGGGCGAATCACGGAGCTCATTTTAGGTACTGATGGTATCGCGCGCGTAGCCGTGGTTAAGACCACCAAAGGTATGTTAAAGCGACCACTAGTAAAGCTATGTCCTCTCCCTATGGAGAATTGATTCCGAAAATGCCTGGCATTTTCAGGGGTGGGAGTGTTTCGTTCTCACTCAAATTAGTTTTATTTTTGAGTTACAATTTTATTTATTTTTGTTTTTACAATTTTTGGGAATTTTACTGCGCTGCGGCGCCTTTAAGAGTTTTTTTGTTTTTATTTTTAATTAACTTTAATACTATTTACAGGGTTCAAACCCTTCTAAATTAAAATTAGTACTAAGATATAAGTATTTACAATTATTTATATACAAATTACAACTTACTATTACGTGTGCATAATGAAAAAATACTTGCAATACAAATTTCAATTTACGCGATGGTCTTGACACCCTTTGTTCCGTTCCTTCAAATGAAATATTTTCCCACTTGACCCGCCTGTGTATTAAACATCCTTTTACCTATATACGAAATGGATCAAGGTGAAATGCCGTCGACCTCTATAAATCAGTATTCACAAATCTGCGAAAGCGAACAGTTAATGCGTTCCTGTGATACTCGTACAAATATTTACGCCCTTTAGAGGCAATTTTTTACAAGCTCGCGAGCGGGCGTGATTACAAACTACATTACTAACTCTTTTCCCTGTGAAAACCTCCGGAGTTGAAGTGAAGATCTACCACAAGACGTCGCCAAATTGGATTACCCTTGTAGCTCCTTTTTTGGTAAGTCAAGACCTCTTCATTTCGTCTTTTTTTACTTCATATTACTACAATAGAGATTTGGGTACAATTTGGACGCAACTTAGAAATACTGTGTTTATCTTTAACATCAAAACCAGTTTGGGTAGTCAGATTGATCTAGGTATTTTACAGTCCGGTTTGGGACTGATTTTCCCCTGATTTTCAATCTCAAGCAAGGATTTTACAAGGGCCTCGAACCCATGACCAGCGGATCATGAGTCAAACACTCCACACTTTATGCTATCTATAAGCTTATATAGAATATCTTTTTGAACTACATCTCGATTGAGTCAGTAATATTTAAAAAAAATCCAATCTGGAATATAAAAACAAATAAAAATCTGGGTAGGTCCTTACAAGATCTAAACTTAAGCATAGACTAATAGTGCAATTACCGAGGGTATTGTAAAATATTTTTGCGTATTTTTGTCTTCTTTGCACTTCTTTGTGTCCCTAAAAAATACTTTGAATACCGAGTTGAATATACTTTATCGAGTATTTTGCGAGGGAATTGATCCCTCTTCGTCCCTCTTTTATTGAACTTTTATCAAAAATAAATTTTTATTGGTATGGACAAAAAAAGTCCGTTTATTTTTATATTTTTATGGCATCAAAAAAGTTTTTATGACCTCGTTACGCCTCGTTATGACCAAAATAATTCAGTCCTGTTGGGTCCTGTCAGGCACTGTCGTGGTCCTGTTGGGTCCTGTCGAGTACTGTCGTGTACTGTTGGGTCCTGTCGGGTCCTGTTGAGTACTGTCGTGTACTGTTGGGTCCTGTCGTGTACTGTCGAGTACTGTTGGGTCCTGTTGAGTACTGTCGTGTACTGTTGGGTCCTGTCGTGTACTGTCGAATACTGTTGGGTCCTGTTGGGTCCTGTTGGGTACTGTCGTGTACTGTCGAGTACTGTTGGGTCCTGTCGTGTACTGTTGGGTCCTGTTGAGTACTGTTGGGTACTGTCGTGTACTGTCGAGTACTGTTGGGTCCTGTTGAGTACTGTCGTGTACTGTCGAGTACTGTTGGGTCCTGTCGTGGTACTGTCGGGTCCTGTTGTGAAATTTGTACAGTACTGTTGAAAGCTGATGACCCCTCGGTTATTACTCAATTTAAATCGACACATCCGGGTATGTAAAAAAAATTTTGAAACTTAGTTTCTGTAAGAAAAATTAATCTGATGTCAAAAATATAGAAGTTGAAAAAGAAATCTAATGTGTTACCAGAAATATATGAAAACTTTAAATGGAAGACTTAAATCAATTGAAAAAAATGTTCCATTGTTATGTTTTTTTAATAAAAAAAAATTGAATGCAAGAAAAATAATCTTAAAATACTTCTTTTTTCTTGAAATATAAAAAATTTAAAAAATGAATGAAATTTTTTAAATATTGTTCTCTGTAAATCATATTTATTTAAATAAAAGTATGCACTCCTATATAGTCCACAGCAAAACAAATTGTTTTCTGTAGATCACACCTCATTCAAATAAACATGAACTCGTTAATGTTTACAGCAGGACGAGAATATTTTTCTTTTAAAAAATTGAAGAAAAGAGAAAAAAAAAAGTTGCCTTCTGAAGGTCATATTAAAATATGGTCCCTTAGCCTTCAGCTGGACAAGAAAAAAACTATATCTGCAAAATCTGTGCAAACCATGGGAAATAACACATGCGGTCTAAAGTTTACACCAGATCACAAAATACAGTATTTTTTTTATATAAAAAATTACAAAAGTTAAGTGAAAAAAATTTAGTTAAAAAAAATCTCAAAAGTTAATACATTAAAAATAATTAAAAGTTAAAAGTAATTTCAAGAAAAAAGAAAAACACGCTTCGAATTATTTAGGCACAGAATTTCAGTCATTGTCATGTCTGTCTGTCCGTCTGTCATGTCTTTTCATGTCTCCCACCACTCACCCTTCAGTAACTGACTGGAATAAAGATAGAAAGTCCTGTTCAGGTACCACCAAAAATTTAAAACTTAAACAAAACAGTTACATAAAATACTACAAAAAGAGTTAGACAAACAATAACATAACAAAAATAGATATCAAACAATCTTCAAATATAAAAAAATATATTTTAAGTCAAATTCAGTTAAGTAGGTAAACAATGTTCAAATTAAAAAGATTTTAAAGTTAAAGGCTAGGAAGTTAAAAGTTAAAGGCTAGGAAGAGTTATTTAGGGTCGTGAGGTTCCTTTGAGAAAAATATTATTTTTTTTATAATATAACTTTTTGTATATTATTGATGTTGTTTTAATACACCTCAAATTTACCTCGGCTAGGAAGAGCTATTTAAGGTCGTGAGGTCCCTTTAAGAAAAATATTGTCAATTTTCTATTTTTGAAATGATAATAAACCTCTATTTATTCCCTTTGTTTGAAACTCGTAGACAATGATTGTGTAGAAATAAAATTTCGGACTTCCATTGTCTTTATTTATTTTAAAACACGACGTTTCGGTTAGTAAGTATCTCTAACCGTTATCAAGTGTAAACTGATAACGCTTAGAGATACTTACTAACCGAAACGTCGTGTTTTAAAATAAATAAAGACAATGGAAGTCCGAAATTTTATTTCTAAACCTCTATTTACTTTGACACAATTAACAACAATGGTGACAGATTTTTCTTACTATCACCATGTTACCAATGTATCAATGCAGGAACGAAATAAAAGATCAGGATTACTTTTTGTTTACAACCCTCATCATTTATTTTGTTTCAGAAAGAAAAACATAAAAAACAAATGATCAAATATAAACAAGAAAAAAAAATTAATTTTTTGTTGAAACTCAGTTTCTTAAAAAGGTAGTAAAAAAAATGATATTAATAAAATTATAGATTTTACTGTTCAAATATAACTTAAAAGAGACATACTTCCTTTCTAGGACCTTGTTTCTTTGGATGTATAATAGTGAAAAAAAATATTTACATATGTTGTAATAGTTTTGTCGAGAATTGAGGTAAAAACAAAACAAACTTAACCCAGGAAATGTTAGATTCAGTATACTTGAAGTAATCTTTAAAATACAACTATGGTTTCAATCCTTTTCCATGGATAAAAACAAAAAAAAACTTTATTTTCTGATCAGGTCCATCAAAACACCCTATATAAATATTCCAAAGTTTCATCAAAATTTGTACATACTGTACAGTAATTCTGTAGAATTACCAAATAAAACTTTAGTCTATTCACACCAAATTATTTATCTTTTCGGGACACAAATCATCACCTAAGTTTATAAAAAAAACAAAAATGTGTATTTTGGTTATAAAAAAAAACTATATGTAAAAAAAAACAGCTATCGGCAATAGCTATATAAAATTTTAGCTGTATTAACCTGTCTAATTCTATTTCAACCAAAGGTGCTTATGATACCTATAACCTCAAATTTAACCATATGGTCATGTCGTAGTGACTATTGTTAATTGGTACCAAGCTATCAAAAAAAAAAAAAAAAAGAAATGAGCCAAATCCAGGATTAATTACTAGCTTAAAATCATAATCTGGATTCTAGAAATCCCATATAGGCACAACATTGTGAACCCATTATAAATAAACTATAACCAAAATACCATATAGCCAATATATAAATATTTTGTCGAACATAGTTCGAAACATAAATCAAAAACACATTTTGATAAAACTCAAAATTAAAAAAAAAAAAAAATTAAGTAGTCTAAATAGAGCGATAATTGTCTGTTAAAGACATAAAGAAAAATTGTAACATTTCCATTAATTAAAATTAGAGCAAAGTTCTAATTTATCCTATAAAAAAAGTTTCAAGCCATGCTTGATGAACAAAAAAAAAATTAAGGTTATGTTATAACATAATTAAAATACCTTGTTTTTCGACAAAATCTCTAACAGAAAAGGGCGATTTTTGTAAAATTCCTCTCATTCCCCAAACTGCATAGCAATCACTGACCAATCAGATTCCCTAAAACCCCAAAATTTTCATTCTCCAGAAAATCAATAACACCAATCCGTATTCGTTAATAAGACTAAAACTGACTGAATAATTTTGAGTCACTTTATTTAAATTACAAAAAACTTATGTTAATTGTTTTATAGGTAAATAAATTAGTAAACAATCTCAGAGTCTGTCTTCGTAAAACAAAGCTTTTTAGGTTAAAATACAACACGGCCAATTACGCAACGTCTGTCGTACGTAAGTTGAACAACCAGAAAATTCTTTCTATCCCTGTTTCACCCCAATGACAAAAAAGGGACAGACAACTCACTCGATCTTATTCCAAAACTGAAACGAATTCAAAATTAACCTCTCCCAGCAGTAGTTCCCTGCATAAAATCAATAATCTCGAGCTTAACCAGACCACGAATAGGTAGTGTGCAAGTCACCGGATAAATTTTCAAAATATTCTAATTAAACTCTCTCACGTAAGTTGTCGCTAGAGGTTATTTTTTTAAAGCAAATATTAATTCACTTAGCAAAAACTCGTTACGAAAAAAATTTAATTTTATTCGTAACAAGTACTGATTTAACAATTTGTTTAATGTTGGTGTTTTCTGTGGATTTATCAAAGACTATTTAATACCTACGGTAAAGCTTGGGCTTTGTACTACATATTATGCTGTATCCTTAATTTGTAGTTTTTTGTAAAATCCAATATGGCGTATGCTTTTTATACTTGAATATTTTTAACAAATTTGCCAAAAGTGTGTGTACGCGAATAGCATGATTTTAAAAATTGAAAAGAAAGATATATCTTTGCCGTCTAGAAGGACATATCACTTGCAAAAATTTAGCAAGAACCAACATAATTAAACTATACTAAACCTTTACGGAACATATATCAAATTTGAGCATGCTTTTAGGCGCTCTGTGTATAGTTAACGCTACTTTTTAGGAAAAATATGAAGAAATCGCACCAGCAGCCTAACTTATTTTTCATTAGTTTTTTCTCGAGTGGGACCAGGAAGAACATTTGTTTCAGTTGAAGTCGGCCATCATCATCATGCGAAAACGTCCGTTATCCTTGCTAGGAAGCCGGTTTTCTCCTTAGTGAAGACGAAGTATGAGTTTGTATTGATCGCGTGTCATTGTTTGTTTTTGTTATCGTTTGCTTATAAAATGGAAAGTCATTCCATCACTTTACCAAAGCGATCACTTCCCCATTCTAATTACCAATATGGAGGAATCATATCATACATATAACTCAAACAAATGGAACTTCAAAAATGCGAACTGGAATTTATACCAAGATATGATAGAAAAGAGATTAACGCCAACTTGTTTAGATAGATAGATCACTTGAGGTAATTAACAACATAATCAAAGATTGCGCTGAAATATCGATCGGAAGAAAGAAATACCCGAAAAATCGAAAGCATGTCTCTTGGTAGAATGAAAACTGTGCAAAGGCAATACAAGAGAGCAAAAACGCATTTAATAGATATAAGCGGCATACCACTCAAGAAAACCTGATCCTTTTTAAAAAGCTTAGGGCCAAAGCACGGTATACGGTTAAAAAAAGCAAGAAAGATTCTTTTGTAAACTTTACAACATCGCTAAACTCAAATACACCTAGCGCAGAAGTTTGGAACAAAGTAAGACGAATTGAAGGCAAAACCAGTCACTTCTTGATCCAAAAACTGTCCTACAATGGTGAAACATTTACAGAAAATAAAGATATTTCAAACATCCTGGCCAAAAACTATTATTTAAGCTCATCCAACGACAACATGGATTCGCAATTTTTAAACTTTATTCTGAGAACTGAAGACGAACCATTGGTATTTAACAATGAAAATAACTTTCTTAGCAGCAGAATTACTAAAATGGAGCTAATTGAATGTTTAACCAGCCTAAAAAATGCCGCACTAGGTCCAGACGACATTCCTGTCCTGCTAATCGTAAATTTACCAGATAGTGCCAAAGATTTACTCTTAGAATTCTTCAACAAAATTTGGGTGCAACGTAAATTTCCAGAACTTTGGTCCAAAGCAATAATAATTCCGATTTTAAAAGAGGGTAAATCAGAGGTTAACCCAGAATCATACAGACCAATCTCGCTTACGTGTGTTATGTGCAAACTGTTAGAAAAGATCGTTAACAAAAGGCTATGCTGGTTTCTGGAAAAGGAGAACTTGCTAATACCCGAACAAAGTGGTTTTCGCCAATTTGCTAATAACCAAAACTGCGTCGCAGTGTTTTTTGATATTAAAAAGGCGTATGATACAGCATCGCGATACAAAATCTTAAGACAGATCAGAGATTGGAATATTGGAGGAAATATGGCTTACTTTATTCAAAACTTCTTACAGATCCGAAAATTCCAAGTACGCGTAAATAATGAACTGTCGAATGAGTTTTTACAGGAAAATGGAACACCACAAGGCTCTGTCTTGAGTGTAGCGCTCTTTTTAGCTGCAATTAACGATATTATTAAAGACATAAAAGCTCCAGTAAAAGCTCGACTGTTCTGCGATGATTTAGTTTTAAGAATTAAAGGAAAATCGATCGAATCCTTACAGACGATGCTTCAAACACAAATTAGAAAAATAGAAGAGTGGTCCTATAGTTCGGGTTTTACATTTTCCGCAGAGAAAACCAAAATCATGGTTTCCTCAAGAAAACGCATGGGTCTCAGAAACCCAAACATCCAACTCTATGGAGTAGATCTCGAATGTGTGGAGACTATAAGATTTCTTGGTATGATCTTAGACCGTAAACTTAACTGGAGTCATCATATTAAAACTGTGGTTAAAAAATGCCAGAAAAACATCAACCTACTTAAAGTTTTATCAAACAGGTCCTGGGGTGCAGATGCAAGCACTCTTATGACTATCTACAGAGCACTCATAAGATCAAGGCTGGACTACGGTTGCATAGCTTACAATTCAGCATCGAAGTCAACATTACTTCCCTTAGATGTTATCCACAATTCTTGTCTAAGAATAATCTTAGGCGCGTACCGTACAAGTCCTATAGAAAGCCTTCTCAGTGTGGCGGGTGAACCCCCACTAGATTTTCGAAGAATGTACCTCTGTTTATCATACGCTACGGGAGTAATTCAGAACTACTCAAATCCAGCCAGACAGAACATAATTTATCATCAATTCCAAAATATCTACCAACTAAAACCAAACTGCACACCATCATTTTTTGAAAGAATTCGACGATATCAATTACAAATCGGAGAAATATTTCCACAATTTCTTGAACAACAAAATCGTAGCCCGCCATGGCTTATAAATACATTAGAAACTATAACATCCTTAAAACAATTTGACAAATCTTGTACAAACCATCTTCTATTGCAAAAAGAGTTTCTGAATACTTTGCAAAGCATGCAAGACTATATAAAAATTTACACTGATGCATCAGAAACTCAGGAAGGCGTTGTTGAAAATCAGGATAACTATCATTTTAAATTAAGCAAATTTACCAGTGTATACAGCGCAGAACTTTATGCTATATATGAAGCTTTGATCTATGTAGACAGCAAAAAACAGAAGTACAGTGTAATAGTAACGGATTCCCTAAGTGCACTTCAATCAATTACCTCCGTTTACTCAAAACACCCAATAGTTCAACTTATTAAAGAACAGTTTTTTAAAATCCAAAATTCCTCGTTGACTGTGGTTCTCATGTGGGTTCCTTCCCACGTAAATATTAAGGGAAATGAGATGGCGGACTTACAAGCTAAAAACGCGATAAGTGACACAAACTCTAAAGTTCTAAATCAAACTGTAGGTAGTGATTTTAGAACGTGGCTGAAATCGAAAATTCAATCAATGTGGCAAGAAAAGTGGGATAATTCTACATCCAAATTACGCGAAATAAAAAAATCCGTAAACAAGTGGACATTTTTACCAAAATCTCGCCGAGTTCAAATAATAACAACTAGGTTAAGAATAGGTCACATTAAATTAACTCACGAACATATTTTTAAAAAAACCAATGCACCTATATACGCCCTGTGCCGTGAAATAATCACAGTGAGACACATATTAATTGACTGCCCAAACTACAACAACCAGAGACACAAACACAAATTGAAAAACAATTTAATGGAACTACTAAACAATAGTGAACAGAGCACCAATCATCTTCTGAACTTTTTAAAAGACTGTAATTTGGTACATTGTATTTAACTATTGTAAACTTCTTTGAGTGCGCTAATGACCTTAGTGGTCGATGCGCCTTATAATAAAAGAAAGAAAATGGAAATAAATACCGTCGAGTACATAATTAACTGTGCAAATTTAAATACGTTGACATATGAACTCCGATTACAAATAAAATCCTTAGGGCCACATAGACCGGGCCTAAAAATTAACCAAAATTTTAGTGCAACTAATGCCGAGGGGTGTTCCAAAAAAACTTATACATGATAGAAAATTTATTAAAAATATACGATGCTGAAAACTGGCTGTGAAAAAAGAAATGCTTTTTTTCGCTTTATTTGTCTTGTTATGAACAACCCACGAAGTGATCCTGCGTGGGTGACAAAGGTAATGTGTGATATCAAGCACTTTGGTGAAAAGTTAAAAAGACACAAAGTAAGTGGTACTCATTTAAATAACCACATAGAATTTTATATGCTAGGCAAAACTGATATTAAATGCCAATTGAATATTGCCTATTGGGAAAACATTACTCAACAAAATGAAAATGTGACAAAAAATAGACATACTTCGTAGGTTAATAGACTGTTTAAAATTCTGTGGGATTGTTGAGGTTGCTCTACGGGGCCTTAAAAACGAAATGGACTTTATCTATAAACAAATAAACTAAATACTATACCAAGTAGCTGCCTGTTTGGAAAATACTAAAATAAAATTATTTCGTTTTTTATCTAATTTTTCCTACAATTTAAAAATTCGTTAAAGTACAACTTTATTAATTTCCAACGAATCTTTTCAGTTAATACCTTATTGTGCTAAGCAAAGACGTAGCTTTTTGGCAAATGTTTAAAATCGACTACAGTGCCGCACAAAAAAAATTTGCGGGAGTGTAAAAAACTAGTAAGTTTTAAAATCATACGACATCTTGGATTTTATAGACATGTAAATTTATACAAAAAAGTCGTAGTCTCAAGCCTTAGCTTTTGATAGAGACCAAAATCACAAAAATTAAACAATGGGTAAAAAAATAAAGCCGAAAAAAAAATGTATGGTTTTTTTTACCCACCTTATATGTATCTCACTTTTATAGCATTCCGGTTAAAAATAGTCTTGATTGCAGTGCCACCCCAGAGGAGTGGTTTAAAGTTCGAAAAACTATAGAAATAATTCATAAACGATGGTCACAAAAATTATAGGCAAAAAAAAATTTTTTTTTGACCCACCTTACACATTGACCTGTAAGTATTAAACAAAAAGTTTATCATAACAAAAACATTGCATGTAAAAAAAGCCGAGTACGCGAAAATGGTATTCCGTAAAAAGAATTTTGATACAAGTAAATTCAAGTTCTCCAATACAAATTTTAAAATGAAAGGTTCTTGTTAGTTTGGAAATGTTTTTTAAACTTTGCTATTACAGCCAAACTATGCCTAAGAGTCATTTGCAGCCGTAATAGCCAAGTTTAGAAAAACATTTCCAAACTAGTAAGAACCTTTCATTTTAAAATTTGTATTGGAGAACTTCTTTTTACGGAATATCAGTTTCGCGTACTTGACTTTTTTGTACATAAAATGTTTTTGTTTTGATTTTACTCCTTTTTTAAAGAATTTGGATAATATTTAGGATTTGAAGTAATAAAATAATATGCGGAATATTGTTCAAAACTTTTGCAATGCCTTATTTAAAATTTTGAAGTTTTTTAATTTTTTCCCATGGTTTTATCATAGTTCCTATCAGCCTTTTAATGCTCAGCTGTCTAGCGTTTCTGGAAGTGGGCAATGTTACCTTTACATAAATTTACATTTACAGGGGAGAGAAGTAAATTAAAATTTTAGTATTTATAGTTTTATCATACTTCCTATCGGCTTACCAATGCTCAGCTCTCTATCGTTTCTGGAAGTGGGCAATGTTACTTTTATATAACTTATATTTATAGCGGAGGGAAGTAAATTAAAATTTTGGGGCTGGAAGTACAGTAGAACTTTGATGATCTATACATGAGTGGGTGAGTGGCAATTTCGACGTTTTTTGAAATTCTACTATACTACTTTATGGAAGTCCATAAAACCTAGTGAGATAGTACAGCAGCTTCGCGAACTTGGCAGTCCCCGTGCCTTCAGATTTCTTAAAATTTAACAATTTATGACTTTCCTAATCTAAATTAAGATCGTTTTTATGAATTACGCGGTAACAGTTTGAAAGAATCTTTAAAAAAATATATTTTTTATCATTACGCTCATTTTTTTGTCTCATTTTTTTTTTAGTACAAGTACCGAACCGAACCGAACTACGTTTTAAGATCTTAGTAAATGCTAGTGTTGAACTATTATTATCGCATAGACCTATATTAAGCTGTATTCTTAATTATTCGTTTAATGATAGTATCAAAAACAGTGAGAGTGAGTGTAATTGAGCTCGGCTTTACGTGTGTGAAAACATATTATCGTTGCCTAATGTGTCAGATTATGTGCGTGCGAAAAAAACAAACGCGCGCTCCGCCTCGTTTTTGCGTGTCACCGGATTAAACATACTTTCATGGTTAATTTGACCTTTTAAGTTTGTCAAGCTGTCAGGTCGAATGGGAGCATAAAGAGTATGGTATTTAGGGGCCAAGCTAAAAAATAAATCTGTTAAAAAAAATTCAAAAATCAGAATTAAAAAATTTAATAAGAGAGCTATCTTTTAAAATTTTCCTATAGGAATATAGAGGGCTGATCGAGTGTCGTCACTAAAAATTAACCTTAATCTTAACCTAACCTATATTCAAAAGCTCAGTGCGATACATAGAGTTTTGTAGTTACAATGAATTTTTGAAGTTAACAAATCAGTCGAAAAATGGAATTAAATCGAAAACATATTTGGGCTATAATTTTTTACAACATTATATAGGCTAGGAAATTATCTCAACAAGAATGCCTTACCAAGTTGATTTCTATTTTCGGTAATGAAGCACCACATCAGCCGACGGTTTCTCGTTGGTATCCAGAATTCAAGCGTGGACGGGTTAGCCTTAGCAACGATCCAAGGCCAGGTGCACAAAAAACGGCTGTCAACCAAGGAAACATCGATGTGTGCGAATACTCATCATGGAAGGAAGAATGTAATGGTAAAAAATTTTGTCTACAATGAAAACACACTTTCTTTTCTTGAATAAATTGTTTTACATTAAAACAATTTGTTTTGAATTAAAATATTTATTTTTAGTTCAACGCAACGTTTAATCTTGAAATGAGACTTTATTTTTCTTCTTTAATTGTTTTGTTTCAGTAAATTCCATTTCGTAACAAAGCAAATTGTCTTCATATAAGAAATATGTTGCTTCCAAAGAAAACGGTGCCTTAGATTAATTCGATTCTAATTTATAATAAAACAATTTCTGTTTCATATTAAAATAAAGAGGCAAGGCATTTTTTGTGATATATCAAGAAAATATTCTCTTGGTGAGTAGGAAAGCACACATTATTTTACTTCAAAGCAATTTGCTTTGATCTAAGACAATCTTTTTACCGTTTAAATTTGCATGAAGAATTAGGGGTAGGGAAATTAGTTTCCCACTGGATACCGCATCTGATAAATGAAGAACAGAAAGAAGCTAGGTTCAATTGGTGTCAGAAAACTCTAGACCGTTTTAAGGCAGGATACTCGAAAAACGTGTACAACATTATTAGTGGTGATTGATTATGGACACTTACTCATATAAACTCGAAAATAAACCTCAGTCGTCTGTTTGGGTGATGAATAAAAGTCTACAAAAGTCATCTGTTAGCCCGCGGATAGAAAACGCTAAATGCAGTGGACTGTAAATATTTTAATTAATGATATCGCGAGCAAACATAAATGTATTGATATGAAATTACGAAATAATCAGACGTCCATAGGTAAAATTGTTGGAACCACACAACGGTAATCAGATAAGTGCACTCACCTCCTTTGCAGCCAAATTCTCCTCGTTCCAAGGGGCCCCCGAATGATGTCACCACGTAGTTGAAGGGTTGAAGTTTCTAGTTCTATGCTTCAGTACACAAAATTCGAGCACTTTCAGGTGTAGATAATTGAAATAGTTGGAGAACGAAATTAACACGCCTGTTTCTCTAGGCGATTGACAAGGATCTCACCGGTTGTTGGTGCGCATGTCCAAATACGCGGAATGCGCTTTGTCCTTCATACAGTTGTGTGTTTTTAAAAATATATATGTTATATGAAAATATCCTGCCTACACTTAGAAGAAAGCAGAACCTTCTATGAAACCCGAGAACCTTCCAGATAAGAAGCTTATTCTGCTGACTTGCGTTTCCCATGAAATAAACAACACGTGCATTCAAGCCGAATCAACACTTTATTTCTCAGAACCTTTCAAGATAAGAAGACCATTCTGCTGACTTGCGTCTCTCACGGAATAAACAACACGTGCATTCCTGCCGAATTGCACTTTAGTTTAAGTCTAGAATATTAAGGAATTATTCCATTGCTTAATCAGCACATTTTCTTTATATAAACTCAAATCATTGTAATGTTAAGTCATTATCTTTAGAATCGTTCTTAAGTACACGTTCAATTATAACGTTTAAGTCCTATATTGTATTTAATCAAAATAAAGTTTTTTTAAAAAGTTAAAAGTAAACTTTAAAGTATAACATTTGGCGCAGTCGGCAGGATAGTTTAACACACGCGAAAACACGAGTATTCTAATTCGCGAGTGGTGAAGCTCCAGCTCTTTAAGCTATCAAGAATCTACAGCAACCAAGAAGTTACACAGCAACAAAGAAGTTACATAGCAACCAAGTAGTTACATAAGCAACCAAGAAGCTAGACAGCAACGAACCAAGCGTCCTCGCAACCAACGGATACGGAAGGAACACCTAGTGAAGCCCCTGGTAACCGAACACGTGGAGACAAATGGTCCAGCTAAAGCTTTTGTGAGTAAGACAATTGAATCATCACGTTTTATTATTTTTCAAATAAGTTGATATTTTGAAAAATCTGTTCGATTTTCTAACCCTCACTTTTACAATTTTGAATTTTTAAGAAAATTTTTTCAATTTAAAAGAAGTCAAAAATAAAAATAAAATTTAGTTTTAAGATTGTGCTTATAACATGGCCGTCGGAGATCAACGCGATTTATTGGTCATACACATTAAAAATAAATTAAAAGGAAAAGCCGCACAATTGGTAAACTCTCGAAATCCTCTTTCGTGGATTCAAATTAAACAATTATTAACAACATACTATGGAGATACGCGAGACCTTTCTTCATTAATTCAAGATCTACAAAGACTCAAACAACAAACAAACGAATCACCTTTAATGTTTTTCAATAGATTACAAGTTATGAATTCAAAAATGCACGCTTGTATTCAAAAATCAAATTTAAATATGCTTCAAAAAGATGCACAAATCCAAATTATAGATTCTATGGCATTAAATACGCTTTTAACAGGATTAGAATCGCGCATAGGTCATATTGTCCATGCTAGCAATCCTAAAGATTTACTTGAAGCACAAGTAAGAATAAGACGCGAACTACAACTTTCATATTTTGAAACACAAAAAACTCCAAACCGACCCAATGTTTCAAATAATCCCATACAAAATAGACAAAATAATTTTCAATCACGAAAAATACCTTCTCAACCCCAAAAATGTTTTAAATGTAATCGTTTAGGTCATCACGGAAGTGAATGCCGTACTTTTGTACAGAGACCCCCGGTCTACACAAATCAAAATCAACAATTTAACCAAAATTTTCAAAGACCCAATTTTGCCCAAAATCAAAATCAACAATCTAACCAAAATTTTCAAAGACCCAATTTTGCCCAAAATCAACCAAGCACCTCTAGAAATTTTGTACCACAAAACCAACAAAATAATTTTAGACCATCAGTAATTCAAAGAAATCCAAATTTCAATTCCCCACAACATAGAGCACATGTAGTGAACTATTCTGATGAATATTTTAATAATTTTGACAACTACAATCCCTATGATCCCAATTTTGAAAATTTTAACAACTATGAACCTTATGATCCAAATTTTGAAAATTTTCAGTATGAAAATCAGTTTCATTACGAAAATGAAATCTCACAAGAATTTTCGAATAATTTTGAAGAACAATATTTAAATGACATAAGTCAATATAATTTTAATCAACCCGGAGTATATCAAAATTTTGAAAACCAAAATCAAATTTTGCCACCAGAAACCCAAAATTTTCAAATTACTTCCAATCAAAACCATCCACCCCAATCGATTCAAGAAACAGATACCCAATTAGAACAAACTACTACGAAAATCCAACACATGTCAATCAATCAAATCTCAGAACAAACATTCGTGTAAATACCAATCTACATAATTTAAACTCAAAAAATCTTTTTTATATTAATGACGCAACAAATAAATTTAAACTTTTAATTGACACCGGAGCAGGAATTTCAGTATTTAAAGAAAAAACAGTCGAAAATTATAATAACCGATTTGCAGAAAATGTAATAGTACAAGGAATAACCGATGAAAAAATTCCAATCACTCAATCAGTTTTAATCCCTTTCGCTAAAGACGATCCACTAAAAGTCTATATTTGTAATTTAGACATAGAATTTGACGGAATATTAGGACTCGATTTTCTTGAACATTACCAGTGCGTAATTGACTTAAATTCGAAACAGCTATGCACCAATTTTAAAACAATACCTTTAATTCAAGTAACAGAAAAAACTTTTGAACAAAATTCCCAAATTAATCAAAATCAAATAAATCAAAAAACACTACAAATACCTAAACCAAGAGTAATTCAAAATCAAAACATACCACCAATACCTAAACCAAGATTAATTCCAAATCAAAAAACGCCACCAATACCAAAACCGCGAATAAATTTAAATCAAAATAATTTTCAAAATCAAATATCTTTAGAACCGCGAACCGAACAAGTTTTCAAATTAAAATGTAATTTAAAAAACACAGATGCAATTTTAATTAGTCAAGAAATAGAAAAAGTAAGATTACCAAACGCCCTAGTCCACATTAACGAAAATGGTGAATTTTATACATCAGTAATAAATCCCAATGCTATTCCTAAAACAATAAATTTCAACAACTTGTCTTTCAAACCCATACCAAGTGTTCACGATATTTTAAATTTTAATACCAATGAAGACGAACTCATTGACAGAATCGATCTTATTAAAAATCAATTAAGACTAGAACATCTAAATTACGAAGAGAAAGAACTAATTTCAAATCTTTGTTTTGAATTTTCTGATATTTTCTATATCGAAGGAGATCAATTAACCTTCACTAATGAAATCAAACATACAATTGAAACCAACAATGCTCATCTAATTTTTACTAAATCATATCGGTACCCTCAAATACACAAAGAGGAAGTAAAAACACAAATTAATAAAATGCTCGATCAAAAAATAATCCGACCATCAATTTCCCCGTGGTCATCACCTGTTTGGGTAGTCCCAAAAAAACTTGACGCCTCTAACAAACAAAAATGGAGAGTAGTAATCGATTATAGAAAACTGAATGAAGTAACAGTTGACGATAAATATCCACTTCCAAATATTTCAGATTTATTAGATCAGTTAGGTAAATGTCAATATTTTACAACACTTGATTTAGCATCCGGTTTTCACCAAATTGAAATTGATCAAAAAGATATTCAAAAAACACCCTTTTCTGTCGAAAATGGACACTACGAATTTGTTCGTATGCCATTTGGTTTAAAAAATGCACCCTCCACATTTCAACGTGTGATGGATAACATTTTATTAGGTATTTTAAATGAACGTTGTTTAGTTTATATGGACGACATTATTGTTTATTCACCAACAATTCACGAACACATTTCATGTCTTTCCGAAGTTTTCCAAAGATTACGAAAATCAAATTTAAAAATTCAACCTGACAAATGCGAGTTTTTACGAAAAGAAGTAGCATACCTCGGACATTTAATTACCGAAAATGGAGTAAAACCAAACCCTGATAAAGTAAAATGTATTCAAAACTTTCCAGAATTAAAAAATCTTCGTGACGTAAAATCATTTCTCGGACTTGCCGGATATTATCGAAGATTCATACCGAACTTCGCGAAAATCTCAAAACCCTTAACAAAACTTCTTCAAAAAGATACTAAATTTATTTTTTTCTAAAGAATGTAAAGAAGCTTTCGAAACACTTAAAAATGCATTAATTTCTGATCCAATATTAATTTATCCAAATTTCGAAGAACCCTTCATTTTAACTACAGACGCGAGCGCATTTGCGATAGGAGCCGTACTTTCACAAGGTCCAATTGGTAAAGACCTTCCGATAGCTTTTGCATCGAGAACCCTTTGTAGTGCAGAAACTAAATACTCCACTATTGAAAGAGAACTATTAGCAATAGTATGGTCCGTAAAATACTTTCGACCTTACCTTTTTGGTAGAAAATTCACTATAGTCACCGATCACAGACCTCTAACCTGGCTACTTTCAATTAAAGACCCCGGTAGCAGATTAGCACGTTGGCGATTAAAATTAGAAGAATATAGTTTTAAAATCATTCATAAACCCGGTAAAATCAATAAAAATGCAGACGCTTTATCGCGAATAAAAATCAATCATTTCAAAGACTGTATAGACTTTAAATCAAACATTAAAATTTTTGCAAACAACGAAAATAACGATCAAGAACCAATTTTTAACGAAGAAGATTATCAAAAAATAACAGATGAATTTAACAGATTTGTTAAACTTTACAAGACGCGATCCCTAATTGATTATTCTAAAATCGAAACCTCGAATGATCAATTATTAGATAAATCAAATAAATTAATAGTAACCTTTTTCCGACAAAATAAAATGGAAGATTTACATTTCAAAATCATTGACGATATTTTCGAAGAAGAATTCCACCTTGAAGAATTAAAAATTAATATTGTTTCTAGCAAAACAGTTAAAGATCGTAAATATTTTATTATAGCCCTACCATTCGATAATGATGATTGTTCACAACACTTATTTTATTGCCTTTTTAAAGACCAAAATGAATTTGAAATTAACAAAACATACTGCATCGAAAACAATCTAGATTTACCAACTTTAGAGATGCTATCTTACATCTTTTCTGATAAAGACATAAAATTAAAAATTTGCCAAAATATAATAACAACCCCCGACGAAGATGAAATCCCAATAATTTTAGAAAATTATCACTTAGGAAAAAGCAACCTACACCGTGGAATAAATGAAACAGTTAGACGCATTAGAGAAAAATATAATTGGCGTGGTTTAACAAAAAACGTAGAAGATTTCATAAAAAAATGTGAAACTTGTCAAAAAGTAAAAATTGTTCGTAAAAATCTAAGCAGACCCTTCGTTGTAACAGAAACACCACGTACCCCTTTTGAACGAATCAATATCGATATTTTCGAATACCCCACCAGAAATTACGCGTTAACGGTACGGGATGAATTAACAAAATTTACACAAGCTTACGCAATGAGTGATAAAAAGCAAGTACAGTAGTTAGTACTATTTTAATATTTTTCCAACATTTCGGTGTACCCTTACGAATACATTGCGATTATGGCAAAGAATTTGATAATACCCTTTTAAAAGATTTATGTACCCTATACGATGTTATGTTAACATTTTCTAGCGTAGCACATCCCCAGTCAAACGGTTCACTAGAACGATTTCACGCAACCCTTTGCGAAATGATTAGAATCAATAAACAAGAAAACCCTGAAGATCATTGTTTTAGCGTTCTTCCATACGCAGTAATTTGCTATAATAATACAAAAAACAAAACACACGGATTTACCCCTTACGAACTCGTTTTCGGACATACATCAAGTAGACCCCCCGAAAAACTTTATAATCAAGAACAATTGATATCTCAATATGTACGCGATTTAAATAATAGAATGGACTATTTTTACAAATTAGCTAGAAATAGAACTGATCAATCGAAACAAAAATCGAAAGAACGATTCGACGAACACGTACGAAAGAATCTCCCTGAATTTAATGTAGGAGACAAAGTTTGGCTTAAAGAATCACAAATCAAATCAAAATCAGAAAACTTATTTAATGGTCCTTTTGAAATTTTAGAAATACATCGTAATTCTGCAACACTTAAAAACCCACAAACAAATCAATTAACCAAAGTTAATTTTGATAGGTTAAAACCGTGCTTTGAATAAAATAAAAATCTTTTATTTTAGATTAATGGGAATAATCTCAATCGTTTCCAGTCAATATTCAATATTACCAATAAATAATACACTAGGACTATTTTATCATGAAGAATCCCTTATCAGAATTTCTAATAATGAATGGACACTTGTTGTTTACAAAGATCTTTTACCCTTTAAGAAAGCAATTGAACATAACGACAAAATTTTAGATACCTTTATGGATCACTTTTCAATCAATAATAATCAAATTGCAAATTTCAAATCGCAAATTAAAACGCATGTTAGCCTTTTAAAACAAATTTCTAATTACGTTAATATTAAATACGAAGAACTTATCTCGGATACAAAAGAAAAATCATATAGGCAAAAACGTGGAATATTTAATGGCATCGGAACTATTTGGAAATTTATTACAGGAAATTTAGATGCATCAGACGGAGAATACTTTAATGATTGTATTAATAAAGTATCGACTAATGAGAAAAATATTGAAAGATTATTGCAAAAACAAATTTCAGTAACAACCTCTGTTATTAAAAGTTTTAATACGACTTTACAAAAATTACAAATTGATGAAGAAACGTTTAATCATGATATTAAATTAATTCAATATTTAGTCACTTCGATTTCTGATAACGCTGCCTATGCGGAAGCACAAATAAAAGCATTAGATTTATGCGAATCGCTTATGGAAAGTTACACCTTTATTAAAGATTCATTAAATGACGCGTTAAACGCAGTAACTTTTGCACGTTTAAAAATATTGCATGGTTCAATAATAAAACCATCGGATTTGGTAGATTCATTGAAAAAGATTTCTCATTCATTACAAAAAAATAATTTGCCTTTACCAATATCAATCTCAACGGTAGCCCAATACATTAATTTAATTGAACTTAGTGCTTTTCAAACTGAATCAAAAATAGTATTTGTTCTTAAAATACCTCTTATAGACCCTTCGACTTATACTTTATACAGACTTTACCCAATACCAATATTAGATAATCGAACAGGTCTTCACCATACTATATCAACAATTAATAAATTTATTGCGCGTGACGATGATTCAATGTTTTTCGTCACCTTCCACCACGTGGACCACTGCAAGATCATCGAAAGAAGAACGAAGCTCTGTTCCAAAGTACTTCCGTACCACATCGACAGTGATGCTATTTGTGAAGCTCAACTATTGAAGCAACAAACTCAGCTGCCGAAAACATGTCAAACAACCATTTTCTATGCACAAGGCTACAATGTTCAACCACTTGAAGAAAATCAATGGCTAGTTACTATGTCAGAACCAGTACCGACCAATATCAAATGCAAGAATCAAGAAATCATTACGAAATTAATTGAAACCAATAGTATAGTTCGTTTTAAATCAACATGCAATGCTTTTATTGGAAGTACGAGAATTCATTCTGAAACCATACTTCAAGAAAGTACCTTCGAAGAAATAAACTCACCAATAATCAATATTCCATATACTTGTTGTAAAGATATGCCTGCAATCCCCAAAATTCAAGGCCTAAAACCATTAAAGTTAAGCAAAATAAACGTCGAAGATCTGAATATTGCACAACATAATCTTAACCAATATTCAGAAGAATTAGATAAAATGATCAATCAACCATTCATTCAAAAACACATTGATTGGTTTACTATCATTACAATAACATTGATAGTACTACTAGTAATTCTTTACATAACAAATGTCGAAGACGCCGAAGAACAAGAAATGGTAATAATACCAATAACGATAATGATAATGGTAATGACTTTCCACCATTTCCAAAACCTAATCTACAAAGAATTAGGAATTTATCGAATATCTTACCAAAAAGAAGGCCAAGCATACACATCGAAGATCAAATCGATGAAGAAATCGAACCCAATGCAAAATTAATGATCAATCAATCATCTTAATAAAAGTTGCCGTATAACGCCAACTTTTTTAAAAAGAGGGGAGCTGTTATATGAAAATATCCTGCCTACACTTAGAAGAAACCAGAACCTTCTATGAAACCCGAGAACCTTCCAGATAAGAAGCTTATTCTGCTGACTTGCGTTTCCCATGAAATAAACAACACGTGCATTCAAGCCGAATCAACACTTTATTTCTCAGAACCTTTCAAGATAAGAAGACCATTCTGCTGACTTGCGTCTCTCACGGAATAAACAACACGTGCATGCCGAATTGCACTTTAGTTTAAGTCTAGAATATTAAGGAATTATTCCATTGCTTAATCAGCACATTTTCTTTATATAAACTCAAATCATTGTAATGTTAAGTCATTCTCTTTAGAATCGTTCTTAAGTACACGTTCAATTATAACGTTTAAGTCCTATATTGTATTTAATCAAAATAAAGTTTTTTTAAAAAGTTAAAAGTAAACTTTAAAGTATAACATATATAAACAACCGCGAAATTTAGCGGGAGCTAACATAACTGCCCTCCAAAACACACAAATTTAGAATCTCAACCGGACATCGACCGATAAATATAAATGAATGAAAACAGATAAGTATCGTAAGTTTATTTAGATATAACGAAATCCCGAAAAAAGGCAAAACAAACAAAAAATTCAAAAAAAAATTAAAAATAAAAAACCTATTGTAATACCCGGTAAAAGGTAGAAAATTAAAATTACTTTTAATTTGGCAAGAGGCACAGTTTTACAACTGGCCGCTTATAAACACCGGTAACCGTTTTTACCGTCGCAACACGCACCTGACCGTCCCCGCCGGGATGCAGTTCGATGACCCGACCGACCGGCCATTTCAAAGGCGATTGAATGTGATCATTTGTTATGATAACCAAATCATTTAATTTGATATTTGGGGACAAATCAGTCCACTTGTGTCGCTGTTGTAGCGTATGCAAATACTCTATAGAATACCGTTTCCAAAAATCATTATGTAGTTTTTGGATTAGTTGCCATCTCGAGAGCCGATTTAGGGGAACCTTGGACAAATCTGACTCCGGAATTTCTGAATTAAGGGGTTCAAGGGTCAAAAAATGCCCAGGGGTAAGAGGTTGAAGATCGTGTGGGTCTGAAGAGGCAGGAGATAAAGGGCGACTATTCAGTGCGGTTTCTATGCGACAGGTAAGGGTGGACATCTCCATGATAGACAACTTCTGGTCGCCGACAACTCGTACAAAGTGAGTTTTAAAACTTTTGACGCCAGCTTCTGCCAGGCCATTGAAATGTGGACTGAGAGGAGGTCCCAGATGCCAACGAATAGAAAGTCTGGTGGCAGCACTTCTTGCGTAATCCAGTAATTGGTTACGAAACCCTATAAAATTACTGCCTTGATCTGACCAGCATTGCGTCACGCTTCCGCGTCTGGAAATGAATCGATGGAATGCACCTACGAACCCTTCGGTGGACAGTTCCATGGTTAATTCCAAATGCACGCAATGTGTGGCCGTACAGACAAACACACAGACATACGATTTGAAAGCTTTACAACCACGGTAACGATGAGGAATCACAAAGAAAGGTCCACAAAAGTCGATAGCTACACTCGAAAAAGGTTTTAGTTGATTGATTCGATGAGCGGGAAGTGAACTCATTATGGGCGGTCTATAGGGTTTAGGGTTGATTCTAATACATTGCAAGCACTTGGATATGGTTCTTTGAATTGCCCGTCTGGCGGATAATATCCAAAATTGCTGTAAAAGCAGATTATGTAATGTTTTAAACCCAGGATGAAGATATTGTCGATGAGCGGACTCGATAAGAAGAGTAGTTAAACGATGGTCACTCGAAAGTAAGACGGGGTGTTTTGCAGAATAAGACAAAAGGTCAGATTTTTGTAATCTGCCACCGACTAATGATATTATTCTCATCAAGAAAAGGTGAAAGTTTTCGCAAAGGTTTCGGTATTGGTTTATCCTTAGATAACGCGGAAAAAAGCTCAGAAAAACAAGAACCTTGCACGCGTTTGATAAGAAGGTGTAACGCACTTTGCATCTCACCGGTGGTAGGAAAAACAATATTCTCAAAAATAACTTTTTGGTCCGGCGGCTTAGTGGGTTTTTGATAGGAATGCCTTTGAAAAAGGTTAACTATTCGAAGGACATAACAAATGATACGTTGAATTTTTGATATAGAGGAATATTTGATAAGAAGCTGATCTAAGAAGTTGACATCAATTATCGCATTGCAACAGACTTTTGGCTTTTCCTCCAGATTAATATCTCCGAAATCAATCGGCATTTTTGGTTTATGAAAATCGGGCCATTCGTTTTCGGGAGACCACAAAAACGACGGTGCGTTCCACCACATGTCATGTGACATGAGCTGTGAAGGGGTGGCCCCTCGTGACGCAATATCGGCTGCATTCAAAGCAGAAGGAATGTAGCGCCACGAGTTTGAGGGAATGATTTCTTGGATTCTACTGACTCGATTTCCAACAAAGGTTTGCCAGCGATTAGGAGGGGATGAAAGCCAGTGCAATACGACTTGCGAATCGCAGAAAGTAACGATATTTGTAAAAGTTATTTTTCCTTCATAGCTAGATAAAACGAAGTCAATTAATTCGCTTAAAAGAAATGCGCCTAGGAGTTCTAGCCTAGCCAAAGTTTGTGACTTTATAGGCGCGACCCTAGATTTTGCAGATATGAGGGAAACAGATATATTGTTTTCCTCTTCTACACGAAAATATACGACGCCTGCGTAGCCTCGAATTGAAGCGTCACAGAAGCCGATGATTTGACAGGTATTGGTTTTTGACAGTTTGATTTGTCGGGGTAATTGAAAATTGGAAAGAAGCGGGAATTCAGAACGAAGTTTGTTCCAAGAGTCGATGATAGAAGAATCTGGTTCTTCGTCCCAGCCTATTTTCGATATCCACAACTGTTGCAAAATAAATTTTGCTTGTAGCAACAAGGGACAAAGAAAACCTAAGGGATCGAAGATTGTCCCTATGATAGATAAAATAGAACGTTTGGTTGGGGGTTTGTCCTTCATTCGGCATTGATAAGAAAAAATGTCGTTTTTTGGATGCCATTGAAGTCCTAAAACTTTGATAAAGTGGGGTTCCTCCTTGTCGAAAGAGAGAGGCATTTGACGATCGGACTCTGGCAATGTTGCCAATAACTCAGGACAATTGCTTGCCCATTTTTTAAGTTCAAATCCTCCCGACTTCAACAAATCATTGAGTTCTGTTTGAAGGGAGAAAGCTTCAGATAACGAAGGGCTAGTTCCCAAGATATCGTCGATATAGATTGACGTTTTTAGAACAGTAGTAGCCATAGGAAAACGTTCCTTTTCTCTCTCTGCCAGCTCATTTAAGGTACGCATGGCTAGAAAAGGTGAGCATGTCATGCCAAAAGTGACAGTAGAAAGTTCCCACACTGAAAGTTGGTCCTGTGGAGAAAACCTCCACAATATCCTTTGATAAGGACGGTGATAAGGATTGATAAGGACTTGACGGAACATCTGTTTGATGTCAGCAATGTAGGCAATAGGATTAAGACGAAACGTAAGGAGTAAAGAAGCAATATCTTTTTGAAGTTTCGGTCCAGATAACAATGTGTCATTGAGACTAATATTTTTTGGGGTGACTGCTGAACAATCCCAGACTACCCTTAATTTTGTACTCAAGCTTTCCGGCTTTAATACGCAATGGTGTGCTAAAAAACACGATACGTCGACCTTTGGTTGACTAGATAAAACTAAACTCATATGATTAGAATCGATATAGTCTTGCATGAAACTTGAATAGGCAGTGTACAGATCAGGATTTTTGATTAATCTATTTTCTAGAAGTAAAAATCTACGATAAGCTTGCGGATAAGTATTTCCTAGGTCAGGGTTTATTTTATCTTTAAACGGAAGAACTACCATGAATCTACCGCTCGGTTGCCGTACTACACTAGCAGTAAAAATTGATTCTGCCTGTTTTTCTTCCTTTGATAAGATTTGTTTTTTAGGCAAATGTTCGATTTCCCAAAACCTAGGGAGAATGACCTCTAAAGGAGGTGAATGACTCGTTAAAAAACAACTGGTTCGTTCCGTAAGACTACCTACTTCGTCAACCTTTCCCATGACGACCCAGCCAAAGATAGTTTCAAGGGCTGAAGGCTGCCCTACCTGTCCAAGAACCCTGCCCTCCTTGAATATCTGTGCGAATAGCTCGCAACCAATAACCAGGTCCACAGGTCTAGATTTGAAATAAGATGGGTCGGCAAGTTTAAGGTTTCCCAAGTGTTTCCACTGATTATCGTTCAAAGAGAATGTAGGCATATTGGAACATAGTTGTGGAACAACAATTGCTTCGAAATTAAGTAAAGGAGTGACTTGTCCTTGTGGCTTAATGTGACATTGAACGAGCCCTTTGGAAGTGAAAGAAGACATCTGATTTAATCCGAATATTTCAGTGGTGTAACTTCGCCTAGGAAGATTAAGATGCTGAATACACTTTTTACTGATGAATCCTGTCTGTGATCCAGAATCAAGCAGTGCCCTTACAGGTTGAAAATTTCCGCAACCGTCCATAACATCTATTATGGCGGTGCATAAAAGAAAGGTACCTGAAGGTCCTGAGGCATTTAATGACACATGAAGATTATTGACCGGTGTTGTGTGAATGACAGGACTAGTATCTTGGCTTCCAGACTCTTGATTAGTTTCTAAGATATGAGTTAAAGTGTGGTGCGTTTTACTATTGCAAGTCCTGCATGAATATTTTGATTTGCACGTATCTACATTATGCAAGGGATGAAAACACGCTAGACATAATTTTTTCTGTTTGACGAAAGATAGGCGATCGATAGGTGAGAGATCAAGAAATGTTTGACATTTCGAAAGCACGTGACCTTGATTACACCGGAAACATTTTATTCCCGTACTCGAATTAGTTGAGGTGCCAGCCAGTCCTATAAAAGGCGAATTGGATGATTTATAGGTAGGCTTTTGCCCAAACTGATTTCGCATAGAATTTGAATTTTGATAGGTAGGCTTTTGCCCAGACTGATTTTGCATAAAATTTGATTTTTGATATATAGGCACCTTTTTGGGTGCTGTTGATTGAGGAAGTGATTCCAAAACTTTACATCTTTTTTCTAGAAATTGAAAAAGTGACTGAAAAGTGGGAATTTCGGTGTTAGTATTGGCGTGACTCATTTCGAAATTTGAACGCGTTGGAATATCCAATTTTTCTAATAAAATGAAAAAAATAATAAAGTCCCAACTGTCAACGTCAAAGCTAAGTGATTTTAAAATTTCTAGGGATTCAGAAAAGGTGTCAATTAAATTACGCAATTCTTTAGCTGACTCGTTTTTTAAGGTGGAGTTCATAATTGAGCTTAAAGCATCATTTGCGAGATCTCGCTTGTTTTGATATCTATTGACTAATTTGTCATAAGCAATTTTATAATTTTGATCAGATAAGCTAATCCCTGATATCAATTTTAAAGGCTCATCCTCGAGATATGAAAATAAATATTGAAGTTTTCGGACGTTACTTAGACTTTGATTTTGATCTATAATGTTATTAAAAAGATCGAAAAAGCTTGGCCATAATTTTTTATCACCTCGAAATATGGGAATACCTAACTCTTTGAGTTTTGGAGTTTCGCTTTGTCGAACATATGATCCCGAAAAGGATGGGGCCTCAACCGGAAATATTTTAGAGTAAACCCCCTTACACGCATAAAAATATTTACGAGCTTCTGAAAGGATCGCATCCTGCGTTTTAAATTCCTCATCGTCCGAGTCGTCTAGCAACATAATGACGTCATTATGCGCCAGCATGCATTTATCGAAGGTTTCATCCAAATCGGCATACCTCACTTGAAACTCGTTTCTCGCTCTTTCATCTTTTTCCGCAGTCTGCGACAACACATAACACTCGGTGATCGCAGATAAAAAACCCTTGCGTTTTTGTACGGCTTTTTTGACAGACATGATTTTACCTTTGAAATGACGAAATTGTCGGTAAATATACAATTAACGCTAAATTAATGCTTCTGAAATAGAAAAATGACGAATTGTCGAAAATATGCACTAATTTATCGCAATTGATGAAAATTGTTTTAAATATCGAAATGATATGGTACACCACTGAACCTTTGTTTTGTTTGTTTTGTTTTGTTTTGATCCCTTCGCTTTGTTTACTGAATCATGCACTGAGCATGCGAAAGACACGTGCAGTCGTCGGTGCAAATACGCTGCGATTCAAGGTCGCCTTATTTGGCTGCAAATAATTATTAATACCGTCGTATGGATTTATTATTTAAAATAATTCGGTCGAAGGAACACTTTATGTTAGCCCGCGGATAGAAAACGCTAAATGAAGTGGACTGTAAATATTTTAATTAATGATATCGCGAGCAAACATAAATGTATTGATATGAAATTACGAAATAATCAGACGTCCATAGGTAAAATTGTTGGAACCACACAACGGTAATCAGATAAGTGCACTCACCTCCTTTGCAGCCAAATTCTCCTCGTTCCAAGGGACCCCCGAATGGATCTAATGATGTCACCACGTAGTTGAAGGGTTGAAGTTTCTAGTTCTATGCTTCAGTACACAAAATTCGAGCACTTTCAGGTGTAGATAATTGAAATAGTTGGAGAACGAAATTAACACGCCTTTTTCTCTAGGCGATTGACAAGGATCTCACCGGTTGTTGGTGCGCATGTCCAAATACGCGGAATGCGCTTTGTCCTTCATACAGTTGTGTGTTTTTAAAAATATATATAAACAACCGCGAAATTTAGCGGGAGCTAACAGTCATCCGTTTTTGAAGTGTATCAAAAAAGATGATTTCAACATTTGTCTCAAAAGCAAGTCATGTAGCAACAAATCCTCTGGAAGATTAAAGGACTGTTACTGCCGATTGGTACGTCACCATTTGTTTGCCGAAAATCATCGCTGAGCTTCAAAAAACGAACCTCAAACCATGAATCATCCTCGACCAAGACATTCAATTTCGCACAAAGCAAAAAAAAAATTGAAATTTTAACCCAACAAAACGTCGAATTGTTGGACCATCCTCCATACAGTCCCAACCTAGGTTCCAACGATTTCTAGACTGTTTCGAAAATCAAGAATGGACTGCGTGGTCAAAAATTTTAGTCGCCAGAAGGAGCAGTCGACGCTTTCAAGAATGCAATTTTGGCAGTACCGACAAACGAGTGGAATTACAGCTTTGACAACAAGTTTGAACGAATGCAAAAGTGCACCTATTTTTATGGAGAATACTTTGAGAAACAATAAAGTCTTTAACATTTATCTACTGATTTATTCTAGCTCTGTATGCAAAACTTAATATAAGTCCTTTATAACAATCTGACATACTTAACTTTGACTCCTTAATTCAATTTCAAGTGTAACTTACACCTAAAATTAAACTAGGTAACTAGTGTAAAGTGGTATCACTTTAGAAAGATTTCTTTTATTGCTCTTTTACCTACTGTACTTTTTTTTAAAGTGAATCGACCGGTTTTCAAGATACTTGCATTTAAAAACATTTTTTAAATTCAAATATCTTAAAAACTAGTTGTTAAATATTTGAAATAATATCATTACTGTAATGTGTGAAGGTACAATTTTTTTTTTCGAACAAGGCATCACTTGATCTAGGAGTCAAGGTCAAAGCCAGTGGCGTATAAGGGGGGGGGCTGGGTGACCCGGGGTCGTTCCCGAAGCTAAAATTTTTTAAGATATTTTCCACATATTTCATGAATGCAAACATAAAATATCATAAAATACGACTTAATGGGGTCTCTCCCCAAAACTGTTTCGGGCCCACCCACTCTTTTCTATATACACTACCTCAGCTAGAATTTGATTTATAAAGATAACTCAAGATCCCAAAAAAAGTGTCTCCCTTGCAAACAAAATCGACGTGTATTTTTTTTTAATTTACTTAATAATATTTCAAATGTCCTCTGGTACGTTATCGCTTAGCCACCCTGTATAAAAAGAATTGAAATTAAAGTGGATGATCCTTAGTTAGTAGCAACCATTGATTTCGAGGTATAGATAAGAAAACAGAGAGAGAGTGCTGAGCAAAAATCAAATCTTCTGTCTCATGTGACGTATGTATTTTTTAACCGGCAATGAAGATGGAACACGACCCATTGCAGGCACGATAGAGAAAGATATAAAAATAACAAGAGCGAAGTAAATTTAATTTAATAACTTATCTAAAAGGGTCGAGACAGTTTGCATCTTTGTCAAATCCTCCCGCTCTGCATGCGAAAGAGATACGTTCGAATTGTTTGATTTAAAACAAAAAGCACTATTCTGAAAAGTGAACACACGCGTAGAAAATATTCGTTTAGTAGTCATCTCAAAATGCGCCGTATGTTTTGCATCTCTCTCAAACCCTCCCACATCAAGCGGAAAAGAGACACAGCGGGCCAAAATGTCCCGGTGAACGAAACTAACCCTCGTATTTTCATTCATTCATGTGTGGACAACCAGTGTTGCTAGTTAGCTTTCGATTTTTTCAGTGATTTTATTGTGTTTTTTGGCAAATTAAAGACAAATTTATGTTTTTTTTTAAAGAAAGACGATAAAAACTATTTTCTTAACCGATATAATGGTTTGGAAGTGTACTGTGTGTAAAAAACTTGATGTTTTAGATAAAGAAACATCATTTCTTTGTTGAGTTAAAATGTCAAAATATTGCCTAGTGCATTGGCGTAGATGTTTAGTTTTGTGCATGTTTTGTGAATGGTTGTGTGTGAAAATATTATTTTATAAAATAATAATTTAATTGAACTAGATGTTGTCATATAGGTAGGTACTTTAGTTTATTTTGTTACAAAAGGGGATAACTAGGTAGTAGTTAGGTACACGGTTCTTGTTTATTTATTGTTTTTTGAAAAATTGTGCGTTTAATATTGGTCAAAATTGGCTGACGCCAATTAAAATTTACAATTTATTATGCGTTTATACAACAAAATAAACAAATATTTTGGCTCAAGGAATTTGCCTACCTATATAGGTACATCTTATAACTTGAAAAAACCCAAGCAAACCACAGGTACCTACATTTCTTACAAATCCAATTTTTCGTTTTTTTTTATACCTATCTACAGGGTCTTTCATAAGTAGTAGAACAACAAAATTTATCAGACATAGGCAACTGTCAACTCTGACCATTTGAAAAATATATTTTTCAGATCTGCTGTTCTAAACAGTTCTGTTTATTTTTAACAGTAGTTGCGTTCGGTATTTACGTACGAGTCGAGGTAGATCTGAATCGTTCGGTAATTCTGCTCAGACTGCTCGGGCGTAAATCTGGTTGCTCCGTGGATTTTGATGATTTTGACCGACGAAACAGATTGATCCAAGATTGTGACGTGATGTTGCGTATTTGTTTTGTTTACAAAAATATTTTTTATGTAAAAAGATTGAAATCGAATTATTTGATGTTGGAGACAACAAATTATATAAATTTCCGACATCACAGGAAAATTTTGCCAAAATTATAGCCGGGCGTGAGTTGCATCGCAGATCGGATCGTTCGTTAATTCCAACTTGCTTAGACTAATCTGTAATCACGTGGCCAAAAATCCGTCGCGTCTGAGATACAAATACCGAACGCAGCTACAGTAAGCAATTTTTGACGCTGCCATAGTTCCTAAGAGACTTGGGCTTTTGAATTTAAAAAAAAATAGTTTAAACTTAACCTAACCCAACTATAACTGGCATTTTTACCTGTTATTTGTAGCGGCTTTAGTTAGTAATCTCATCTGTCGTTAAAATTTTAACTTCACTATTTATTTGTTTTTAAAGTAAGATACCTTGCTTACTTAGTGGCCTTTTGACTTCCTTGGCGGACGTTTTAACTATAAGATTGTCAATAATGTCAAAAAGGGTACTAAATCTTAACTTTTCGACTAAAAAAAGGATCAAAACATTGAATTTAGATGACCAAGTATACAGGGTGTAATTTAAATGATGCACCAAACTTTAAGGGTTGGTGCAGAAGGTCAAAACTGGAGAAAAAGTTCAAATACCTAGTGGTCAAAAGTTTTTTGTTTCCAAGTTAAAGCATTTGTCAAGTTTGAAGAGAGGTAAAACTAGGACATTTAAAAATGACAAATTTGACATCGTCAAATAATTTTCTAGTTCGTTGTAAAATTTTCTATTCCTTTTCTCTAAAAAATTACAGATTAAAGAGATACAGTCTGGCCAATAGGTATAAATTTGTAAATTTGTGTAAGAATTATTTTTTTTTCTGAGCTATTAAATTTACAAAACAATTTTGTGATAGGCATTTGTAAACCTCTAAAGGCCCCTTAATAATTATAAAAAATTGTGATAGTACCAAATTTAAAAAGATTTTTTTAAATTTTTTGAAAAAAAAAACAGATCACAGTCAAAATTTTCAGTAATATATTTTTGTTTAAATCATTTTATCACATAATTGTTACTTCTATTGTAGGACATATCTTCAAAAAAATTTTGATTTTCTATTGCAATTTTCAAGGAAGTTATAATAAAAAATCGAAAACAAATCCTTAACTTTGACACCCAGTATCTAAAAAATAAAGAGTAGAGAGAGCAAAGTGGACTAGGAAAAATATTCTTCTTTTGACATTCTCTACCACGCCTTAAAGTTTGGTGCATCATTAAATTTACACCCTGTATTTTAATATTTTTATATAAGTTATTTTAGTAGAGATTAAAAGCGCGTAAAAGGCTTCTAGAACCGATTTTCGTGTGCACTTCATTGCTAAAATGTAAGACACAATTTAAATCATTTCTTACACCCTAAGAATGCAAAATCGACTGGTCGTCCAAAAATCGTCGTGTGCAGGGGGTGGTGGGGGTAGTTTTTCCAAAAATTTGGAAAAACATTTTTTTGCGTTTTTTAAATCTATAAAGTGTGTTCATGACTCCACCAAACGCATATAGTAATATTACAATCAGAAACATTTATTTTCAAATGTTGAAAATATCGTTTCCAAAGCTTTTATATGGAGTTCCCTATTAAACAAGTGCTCGCCCTGAAAACGCGTATTTATAATAATTTATAACTTGTTATAACTCGAGAACCCTTTGCTTAAACAAAAAAACACCTTATGTAAACTTTGTGTATCAAAGATCAAGGATCACAATGATTTTTGAAAAATGTCAATCGGATGCACAGTTTTTTTTTAAAGTAGCAAAAAGTGATGCCATGACGCGACGAACGCGGCAGACACTGACATGCGACGAAGGGTCAGATATTTTACAAATGCACGGCGGGCCAGGCGAAACGCGTCTCTATGTCTTGAGACAAGTCGAGACATACATAAGTTCGTTTTTCGTTTAACTCTCGCGGTTACAGATGTTTAAGTTACTTACTTGGTTTTTTGCTTGTGAATTGCGTAATGTATAAATGTTGTGCTTGTGTGATTTGGCCGTGAAGGGCCAAATATCAAAGGCTATGCGTGAAGAAAAGGGAAATTTAGTTCTATATTAGAATGTGACTCTCGGCCCCACGGGCCTCCAATTTATTTCTATATTAGTATGTGACTCTCGCCCCCCCCCCCCCCCCGAAGAGGACTATTTTTTTAAATCTAGCTTTTAGGGTACCTCCCCCCTCCAGTTTTTTCAATGTTGGCAAAAACGAAAATTTTTTCTATAAGAATCATCAATGTTGGTCTTATTGAGAAAACCAAAAACCAAATCGGAATCGGTTTAGTTGTTTTTGAGATATCAGCGTTTGTATGTAAAACTTTGAAGGGTCATATCTCAAACTATTTTTTTGCTCAACTTCCCGTGACTTGACAGCCCTTGACTGAACCTATTTCTACGGTAAAAATATTAATTTGTGGCTTTAGATGTCACCCACTTAGTGAGTTGACGCGCAATAGGTCCCTGTGTTTTTAAAAAACAGCATTTTTTTAAATTTCAATTATTTGCCTATATCTCGAGACGTCAAAATGAAAAATTTATAATAACTTTATCGATAGGGCCTACGAAGATCTATAAACATCAGAGAAAAAAATTTTGATTAGTTTGGTACTTTTTGAGTTTTTGCCAAAGAACCATCAAAATTTGCCAAAAAGTAGTGCTACTTTAAAGTGTCATATTTTAAGACGCCGACAATTAATTTTAATTATCTCGACGGCGACAGATGCGCTATTGTATAGGCTTGCAAAAAAAAATCATAAATCATTACCGTTAAAATTGTGTCTTCCAGGTGTAAACTAATTACGCTATGTCAAATTTTCTGTTTGACATATTATGCCTATAGCGGGGAGTGGGGGGGCTTAAATCAAAAGTCTCGATTCTAATATAGATAAATCTCGAATAAAAGCACTCGCTGGCACCGTTTATGTAAGTGACGTCATCAGGCCAAAAAAAAATACAAAAATTTAATTTTTTAATAACAGAAATTATTTTTACGGTTAAATTAACAAAAAAACTTCAAATAAACTTTTTTGTAGGTCGCACTCCTCCTCTCCAGGGCTCCTTAAATATAAAAAACCTTAAATTGGTTATATTTTGACAATTTATATCTCAGAAACGATTTTGCTGCATCACTTCCGGTGACTTGACAGCCCTTGATTGAACCTATTTCTACGATAACAAAATAAATTTATGTGGCTTTAGATGTCACCCACTTAGTGCATTGACGCGCAATAGGTCCCTGTGTTTTTCAAAAACATAATTTTTTTAAATTTCAATTACTTGCCTATATCTCTAAACAGAGACGTCAAAATGAAAATTTTATAATAACTTTAACGATAGGGCCTACTAAGATCTATAAACATCAGAGAAAATTTTTTAGATTAGTTTGGTACTTTTTGAGTTTTTGTCAAAAAACCATTAAAATTTGCCAAAAAGTGGTGCTTCTTTGAAGAGTCATATTTTAAGACGCCGACAATTAGCTCACACTACTACTATACTATAGTAGTGTGAGCTATAGTGATCCTAATTTTTTCGAGAAAAAAAAAGTTGCTCCGATTTCAAAATTTTTTATATATCTTTGCGTTTCAGATGATTTTGAAACTTTTTTGTTGCGCCGTCTGTCTGTCTGTCTGTCTGTCTGTCTGTCTGTCTGTCTGTCTGTCTGTCTGTCTGTCTGTCTGTCTGTATGTCTGTCTGTAACGACCAACGCGCATAACTCAAAAACCGCTTGCCCGATTTTAATGAAATTTGGTACCTACGCTGGGTTTTGGGTCGAGATGGTCCCATTTAAAAATGAACAAAATCCACCAAACACAAGTCAAATAAAAGGGTTGGGGTATATTTCAAAAATTAGAGTTTATGTAAAAATATGGTGTGTGTGATATCAAACGAAAGGTAATTGCGTCTGGAGTTAAATAAAATACATTTTACTTTAAAAAAAGGGTGGGGGTAAATTTAAAAAATTAGTGTTTATGTGGAAATATGGCGTGTGTGATATCAAACGAAAGGTAATTGAGTCTGGAGTATAACAAAATACATTTTAGTTACAAAAAAAGGTGGGGGTAGATTTGAAAAATTAAAGTTTGTCAAAACATGGCTTGTGTGGTATCAAACGAAAGGTAATTGAGTCTGGATTTCAATAAAATATATTTCAGTTTTTAGTTATATTAGCTCACACGTACACTACAACTATAGTACCTAGTGTGAGCTTAGGTGCCCATAGATTGGCAGAGTATTTATTTTAGTTATCTCGACGGCGACAAATGCGCTATTGTATAGGCTTGCAAAGAAAATACATAGTTCATTACCGTTAAAATTGTGTCTTCCATGTGTAAACTAATTACACCATGTTAAATTTTCTGTTTTCACATATTATGCCTATAGCAGGAAGTGGGGGGCTCAAATCAAAAGTCTCGATTCCAATATAAAATTTAACGGTAGACGCATAGTTTCCCTTTCAAATATGGATACCCGGAGGCCCGTAGAGCCGAGAGTCACATACTAATATAGAAATAAATTGGAGGCCCGTAGGGCCGAGAGTCACGTTCCAATATCAAATTTAACGGGAGGTGCGTAGTTTCAATTTCAAATATGGATTCCCGGAGGCCCGTAAAGCCGAGAGTCACATACTAATATATACATAAATTTGAGGCCCGTAGGGCCGAGAGGCACATTATAATATAGAATTAAACTGGAGGCGGGTAGTTTCCCTTTTAAATATGGATTCCCGGAGCCCCGTAGGGACGAGAGTTACATACTGATATAGTGAATATGGACGACTGGAGGACCGTAGGGCCGAGAGTCACATACTAATATAGAAATAAATTGAAGCCCGTAGGGCCGAGAGTCACATTCTTATATTGAACTAAATTTCCCTTTTCTTCACGCCTAGCGTTTCATATTTGGTCCTTCACGGATTTAGACATAACGCAATTCACAAGCAAAAAACCAAGTAAGTAACATCTGGAACCGCGAGAGTCAAACGAAAAACGAACTTATGTGTGTCTCGACTTGTCTCAAGACATAGAGTCGCGTTTCGTCTGGCCCGCCGTGCATTAGTAAAATATCTGACCCTTCGTCGCATGTCAGTGTCTGCCGCGTTCGTCGCGTCATGACATCACTCTTTGCTTCTAAAAAAAAAACTATGCGTCCGATTGACATTTTTCAAAAATCATTGTGATCTCTGATCTTTGATACCCAAAGTTTACAGAAGGTGTTTTTTCGATTAAGCAAAGGGTTCTCGAGTTATAACAAGTTATAAATTATTATAAATACGCGTTTTCAGGGCGAGCACTTGTTTAATAGGGAACTCCATATAAAAGCATTGGGAACGATATTTTCAACATTGACAAATAAATGTTTCTGATAGTAATATTACTATATGCTTTTGGTGGAGTCATGAGCACACTTTATAGATTCAAAAAATGCAAAAAAAAATTTTTCTAAATTTTTGGAAAAACTACACACACGACGATTTTTGAACGACTAGTCGATTTTGCATTCTTAGGGTGTAAGAAATGATTTAAATTGTGTCTTACATTTTAGCAATGAAGTGCACACGGGGTGACACGATAGAAGCGGCTTTTAACTCTACTATTTACTGTTATAATTGTAATTTTGATTTTTGAAGATGCCAAAGTTCACCAGTCACAAATATCAGGCACCGAAATTAGTACAAAAAATGCAGATCAATATCATAATCAACAACAAAAATATATGTATATATTCTGTCAGTCCTTATTGGTCCTGTTCAGGTTTCAAAAATACCTAACCAAACCTTACTACAATTTTTATATTCCTGCTGAGTTCTTAAAAGTAAGTCCTACCTACTGATTCTTATTGCTCGTTAACAGTATTAATATATTGATCAACCCATCGGTTTATTTCTTCGGTGCAAATAGTTGTTTTGCAATTAAATATTTTGAGATAACGCTTCTAAAAACTTTTTTTACGAATAACCTTCAAATTTTAAAAAAATTTAAAATTTTTCAAAAAATCTTAAAACCTTAAAATGAAAATTTTTTGAAAAAATTCTTAAAACTTAAAAATTCTCAGAATATATTTCAACACTCGACTCAATGGACTCAGGTCTACTACTGACTACAAATAGTTAGCAAAGTCATATCGCAAGAAAATTGCGTAAAGTATTTATTAGACATTTTTTAATATTCTGTGTTTTTTAAATATTTTATCAAAAAAAGTATAATCGGAAGACGAGTTGGACGGCGCCCAATGTTTTTTTAATCTAATTTGTCTATAAAAGAACGTAAACGAAGAGGAGAATGATAAAAAAATTGTGTTAATTATATTATTTATGGACTTAACCTATGTTAAAAGTCACAATTTATTTTATTTTTATTTTGCTCCGCCACTGCCTACATCTACGATTAAACCGCACCTATCACAGACATACGTAGTAAAGCAACAACCCGGCGTTGCTACATAAGAATAAAACCAAAACAAAACACGTTTTGTATCTCTTTCCCACTCACTAAATTTTGTTTTGCATACCGTTCCAAAACAAAAATGAATTTATGAATGAAATATGAGCCTGTTCCAAGTCTACTACTTGAAGTTAATGGTAGTAACTTTTATAGAGTAAACAAAACTAACTTCACTGATTACTAACCACAGAAATAGATTGGACACCTACATGTTAAACTCTTAATAAAATTAATGGCATTTGAACAGCGCCATCCCATAGCTGTCTATTTGAACTAATTTTTGCGCTCTGCGCCTTGTATATTATTATACAGGTCAGTTAGTTTTTAATTTTTTGTTGAAATTCTTTGTTTTTTGAAAGATAATAAAATTATGTCAAAAAAAATAAGTCCAAATTTTGCATAATAGAATATCAATTTATTTTAATCATACATTAATAATAATAATAACATTTAATGAATACATTAAAAATCAGTAACTATAACACTTACACCGAACCGAACCGTAACACAACAAGCACCTCTCACTCTAAACCTTTTTTGAGAGAAGTCATCGCTCTGCTCGGCAAAATTTCACTTTCCCGTGATAAAACGCAAACACACCGATTTTTTTTGGATTTTTATCTCAAAAGAAATGTGAACAAAATTCCACATCAACGCGAAAATAAAAAAAATATTCGCGAAAAACAAATTTGACGAGTTTTATGAGTTTTATCGATGTGCACAGTGCTTGACAAATTCAAATTCCAAAAGACATTTAAAGACACGCAGGATACAGGGCTTAACGGTGCATTTTCTTAGGGTCACTGCATCCTGGAAGCCTGGCGTCTCCCAGGGTTAGCGACACGAGTGTCAAAACCGTACCCAAATTCCATAGACGTTCGTGAAAAATACTCATTTTTATCCAGTCTGAAACTTAAAAAGAACTCGTTTTTATACAGTGGGGTTCCCTGGTGGTCCAGAAAGGAGATTGTCTGGAATTTAACGGTGTCAGATGTGGACTGTAATTTTAAGGGAATAAGGTCATAGGCTAAGCTGGTACAAGGGATTCTGAAATGGTCTAGTTTACCTTCTAGGTTAGTGTAGCAATAAACAAATGTATGTAAGGTAAAAATAATGCATTTTCACTTACCATTTTTATACAGGAAGTGGAACTCATGGGAGGACGCGCTGTTAAACCGTAGTTTTTGCACCCCACATTCCTGTGGTAGGAGAGTCGCTAACACGCGTGTATTATCGTTCGAAGGCGAAACGGTTCTCTGTGATGCTGCAGCAGGTATTCGCTGCTGCGTTCATTCTCCCACATGGCGCCCAGTGGCGTCGTTAATCCATAGGCGTAGGAGAAAAGGAATAAGTAGGGAGGAATGAGATTACGAAGGTCCATATTAAAGGAACTAGGAACCTTAGTAATTCAAAATGCATTTTATGTAAAGTAAATTAATTATAGCAAATTGTAATATTTGCCTTTAAAACCGCGGGAGTTTCAAATGCAAATAACCCAGTAATTTTAAGTACTTAATTAGTTAATTAATACTAAATAAACAAAAATAGAAAATGCTCTAGTGAATCACCAAATAGCCTAATTCGAACCAATTTGGTAAATTATAGTAAAAAGAACATATTTACAAAAAGGAAGGCGGGACGAACCATTTCCCACCCCCCTGAGAATGCCCAGGGGCATTTCAGAGAGTTTAATTTGTAGGCAGGGCGCATAGTTTTACCAAAGGCCGTTTGTAGGTACCTTTAGTAGTCTTTACAATAGCAACCCGTGGAACATTATCAGAACCTTTAATAAGGTCTTCAATGCGGCCTAGGGGCCAATCCAATGGAGTGGAATTTTCATCTTTGATCAGTACCATAGTACCAATATCAATGGAAGCAAGAGGTTGGTGCCATTTGGCTCGCTGTTGCAAAGTGTGCAAATATTCGCGATGCCAGCGAATCCAAAAATCGCGGTGCATTCTTTGCAACAGTTGCCACCTGGACAGCCTGTTTAACGCAATATCGCAGTAGTTTGGATCGGGTATTGTACCTGGAGGCCTCAAATTTAAAAAATTATTAGGAGTCAAGACCGCCAGATCAGTAGGATCGGTGCTTAAGGCACATAAAGGACGTGAGTTCATTATGGCTTCAACTTGGGTTAAAACCGTATTTAATTCCTCATAGGTGAGTATTTGATTTCCAACTACCCTGTGAAGATGAGTCTTTAAAGATTTAATGTTTGATTCCCAAATGCCTCCCATGTGGGGAGCAGCAGGTGGGTTAAAAGACCAAACTATACCTTCCCCCTTCACGCAATCAGAAAAAATTTGTCGCAAGTATTTTTCAGAGGCCACGAAGTTGGTCCCGCAGTCTGAAGAGATCTTTGAGCATAGTCCTCTTCTAGCTATGAAGCGGCGCAGAGCAGCCAGAAAGGCTTCTGATGTCATATCAGAGACTAACTCTAAATGCACGGCTTTAACAGCGCAACAGATAAATAAACAGACATATGCTTTCATGGTTTTTGCACCTCTGGTCCGACCAAGAGTAATCGTGAACGGACCACAAAAATCTATACCTACATTTTCGAACACCTTTGCTTCGGAAACTCTAAATTTCGGTAGGTTACCCATAGGGGGTTGAAGGGAGTTAGGTTTAGTTTTCCAGCAAGTATGGCAAGAACTTAAAACTTTTCTCACTACCTTTTTAGCAGACAATACCCAGAAGTTTTGCATTAGTAAAAAAGTTGTGGTCTGTATACCACAATGAAGATTGCTGCGATGCAAATCTAAAATCAGTAATTCAGTGAATTTTGCACTAGAAGGCAAAAGAATTGGAAATTTTTTATCGTATGATAAATTTGAATGGCATAAACGGCCTCCAACACGAAGCAAATCGTAGCTTTCATTATGCAAAAATGGACATAATTTTTGAAAAGCTTTTGGAAGCTGTTTCTTATCTTTTAGTAATTCAATTTCTTTTTGGAAAGAAAAAGATTGTACGCATTTCGAAATAAAAAGTAAGCTTTTGTAGTAATCCTGATTTGTAAGGTAATCAGTAGCAAAATTGTATGAGGGATTTTTAAACTTTTGTAACCCTCGCAAAAAGTAAGCAACTATTCTCTTAATTTTAAAAAGAGAACTGTATTTTTCAAACAAGTTGTTTACATAATATTCAACTGTTTGTTCGCAAGTAAAAACGTTAAAAATATTTTTTCGCTGTTCTTCCAAAACTGCATTCCCATCGTAAGTAACTGTCATAAAATCCCAAGTATTTGTAGGTTGGTTTAGAAAAGAAGGCCCTTCTAACCAAAAATAAAATCTTTGTAAATCAGAGGGATACATTTCCCTAGTACCGCAGTCAGCAGGATTTTGTTCAGTAGGAACATAATGCCAAAACTCAGGGCTAATTCTTCCTTGTATATAGGCAGTTCTATTCGAAACAAATGTTTTAAATTTGTGAGGAGATCCCTGAATCCAAGATAAGGTCACTGTGCTATCAGTAAAAGCAAGAATTTTATCAAATTTAATTTTTTCCGAGAACGTTTCTAGTAAAAAATCCATTAATTTAGCCAACAAAACAGCTCCTAAAAGCTCTAGTCTTGGTAAAGTTAGTTTACGACGCAACGGTGCGACTCTAGATTTACTACAAACAAAAAAAACTTTAATGTTTCCATCAGAATAAAAAATTCGAATATAAGCGACAGCACAATAGGCCCGTTCTGAACTATCGCAAAATCCTACTAGCTGGATTTGACTAGCATTAGGCAAAATTATTTGACGAGGAATTTTAACAGAATGCAAAAACTTTAATTCATTTTTAAATTTTTCCCATTTAAAAACAATTTCCGGACTGACAGGGTCGTCCCAGTTTAAGTCTTCTGCCCAGCAGTATTGAACAATTAATTTTAAAATTAAAACTATTGGCGCCAAAAAAGACAGAGGGTCGTAAATGCGGGCCAAATTACTTAAAATTGTTCTTTTAGTGCATGTTTGGAGAGAACAGTCGAAAGTATAAAAAAATTCATCAGTATGAGGGTTCCAATTTAAACCGAGAATTTTCAAAGTTGAATTTTCAGCATCTAAATCGAGAGAAAGAGCCTTCATCGAAATGTGTGACTCAGGAAGATCGGATAGTAACTCGGGACAATTGCTCGCCCATTTACGCAATTCGAATCCACCTCGGCTAAGTAGCTCGATTAATTGATTTTTCATCTCAGTGGCCTTAAAAAAGTCATCACTTCCCGAAATCACATCATCGACAAAAACTGCCTCCTCAATGATTTTTGAGGCAAGAGGAAGGTCCTCATGCTCTCTAGCAAGTTGCAGCAAAGTTCTGATAGCCAAAAAGGGGCTACAAGAGACCCCGAATAAAACTCTATTTATTTCGAAGTCTTGAATAGGCTGGTTAGGATCAAACCTCCAAACTATTCTTTGAAAATTAGTTTGACTAGGGTCAACTAAAATCATCCTGTACATTTGACGGATGTCGCAACAAAAGCAAAATTTATGCAAACGATAAAGTAATAAAATTTTTTGTAAGTCCCTTTGTAAAGGGGGCCCAGTATAAACAGCGTTGTTGAGCGAGATTTTGCCAGGGGCGTGCATGCTCGCATCAAAAACCACCCTCAGGGGGGTGCTAGTAGAATCTTTTTTAAACACCGCATGGTGTGCAATATAAAAATGATTTGAAATTTCGGTCGGCAAAGGTGCAGAAACCGGTTGCATATGATTATTATCTAAATAATCTTGTAAAACAGAGCTGTAGGCAGCATAAAAATCAGGGTTTTGTAGCAATTTCTTCTCAAGGGAGAAAAAACGACGTACGGCAATGGATCGAGTGTCGCCAAAATCTGGAGCAGTAACTTTAAATGGTAAAGATACAATATATCTCCCCTCCTCATTTTTTGAGGTAGTTTTCAAAAAATAATTTTCGCAAAACTCATCTTCGGGGTCAATGGCCTTGACATTAGGTATGTCATCTATTTGCCAAAATCGTTGTAGATTTTTATCTAAATTGACAAAAGAATCGTTCATTGACGTAGTAAAAAATGTTTTAATTTGATTTGTAGTTGAAGGTGAAAGTGAAAGATTGCCCATTATTCCCCAACCAAAAATAGTATTAATGCAGACGGGGTTGTTGGGTCCCGTAGACAAACGACCATCTAACAAAATGTAAGGGTACACATCGCCGCCCAACAATAAATCAATTTTATCGCTTTTATTAAAGCCTGGGTCAGCTAGTTCTAAGTTGGCGAGAAAAGGAAAACTTTTAATCGAAAATGAGGAATGAGGTAAATCACTACAAATTTTATCGAGTATTATCGCATCAAAATTAAAAACAAAATTATTATCACGCAAAGAGGATATATTGCAATTAATTCCAGATTTTGCCGAAGTTGTCATTCGATCTAAGCTTTGTAGAGTCATGGCGATATTAAATTTAGGAAGGCCCAAACTATCAGCACATGACTTAGATATAAATGAAGATTGAGCACCAGAGTCACAGATGGCGCGCACTGTGTGCCAATTTTGAAAAACATCCTGTATTTGTATTAAAGCGGTACAGAGAAGTACTTCGCGATCATTTAAAGACATACCAGTAACAATGGTGTTAGTGGTTCTATTAAATTCGGTAGCCACGGGGCTCCTCGGGGGTTGCACTGCAGAAGTAGAGGGGCTACTCGCAGAACTAGGTGTAGAATTAATAGGAAAAAAATGTAAGAGACTGTGATGAAATTGGCCACAATGTAAACATCTTTTTTCTGATTTGCATTGCTGGGGTAAATTATGCTTTGAGGCCAAACAGTTGACACACGCTTTATGTTGTTTAACAATCTCAAAACGTTGCTGGGGAGTTTTCGCCAAAAAATTAGGACATCTGTATATTATATGATCGCCACTTTTACAGAGAAAACAAAAATTTTGAGGGTTTGGAGTATTATTTAAGCCACTTTGGCCATTTGGAGACTGGGAGGCATTTTTGGAGGCTCTCTGAGTATTAGCAAACAAAGCAGATCGATTTTGAAACTTTGCTTGATTTTTCTGACTTGAAATTGACAAATCTTTATTTTTTAAGTAATCTTGAGTTTGTTGTATTTGTTCCAACGCAATGCAATGGCTAGAAACAAAAGCACGAATTTTATCATAAGAGGGGATCTCATTGGAGCAATAATTTTGCTCAAATGCCTTGCGCGTGGTTAGGTCCAACCTATCCAAGAGCATTTGTGCCATAATATAATCCCAAAACTCCGTTTTAAAACCCATGACTTTTAAAGCACTTAAGTTTTTCGAAAAACAATCAAGCAAATTCCTCAAATTCGTAGCATTCTCTTTAGTAAGAGGAGAGAAGCCTTCAATTGCCTTCCAGTGAAGGTAAGCTTGTAATCGTTTATTTGTATACCTATCCACCAAGGTGTGGTAGGCATTTAAATAATTTTCAGCAAGGATAGGAATGTCAGAAATGACATCCAGGGCAGGGCCCTTTAAATTAGAAAAAAGCAAATTGAATTTTTCAAAGTTTCCCAGCGACCTATTATTGTGCACGGTAGCATTAAAGGCTTGCAAAAAGGTTGGAAACTCCTTAAATTCCCCTTGAAAAAGAGGTATTTTTATCCTAGGCAGTAAACCATGCTGGTTTGTGGAGGCACAGGGACTGCCCATGGGATTTATCGTACTGCTCAAAAGCCCTCCATCTTCAAAGGGTAGTTCGAAAAGTTCGTAAAATATAGTGGAAATCTCGTCACAGCGTTTGCAAAAGTCCATAAACACTTTGTTTTCTACTACTAAGCGATCCTCATCAGAGGCTACCAACGTCAACAAAGTATTATGGTGCTTTTCAAAATCTTTTTTGATTTTTGACAATGTCCGAAATTTGACTTTAAAGCCGCTGTGATAGGCAGGGTCATTTTTTGCGAGGGTCGCGGATTCAATGATCAAATTTAGCTGTGAAATAGCACTATAGCGCAAGGCTTTAGCCTTTAAAATTTTATCCGAACTAGACATGATTTAAAAAAAAATCCAAAAAATAATTGACAAAAATTAGGTAAACTGAAAAAAAAAATCAAAATTTGGACACCCTGTATAAATATTAATGTCCTACGTTTAATTACAATAATCAAACTATAAGCGCACAAAAGTAAAGAAAATACCCGATGCAAACTAATGATAACAAAAAAACTTGTGTATAAGTTTTTTTATCTTCGCCTCGCGAATTCAAATAAGTAGTAAATTTAAAAATAAATACCTACAAATCAAAAGCATTTAATTTGGTAAAACTATTTATCTGCCTTTACACGAAAACAAATTCTCAAGTTAAGAATTAAATTTCCTTCAAAATTTATTATACACGCAAAAAATGGATACAATCATAGCCATTTGCAGACAGATATTATAATAGTAAATTAGAAATAGATATATTCATAGCAATTTTTACGCAAAAACGAATATAGTAAAGCATCCGCAATCGGATATAGTCATAGCAATTTGCAATAAGCAAAAATGAATATGGCAATTTGGAGATTTTTTTCGAGCAAATTGGATATAATTATAGCAATCCACAAATGTGAAGGCACAACGGCTAAAATAATAGCACTTTGCAGACACTATTTTAAACTATTTCCAGTGACAAACAAAAAAACACCCAAATTCCATACGGTTTTTTTTTTACAAAAAAGAAACGAAAAAACTTGATTTATTCGAAACAAAAAAAAGCATAGTAGTTTACAGATTTTATCTGTGTTTGGTTTTTCGCATGAAAAGGCTAAATTTATTGGTAAAAATATTTAATTTTTACACAAAAAAAATCGCAAAATGTATTTTAGAAACCTAGGGGTTTTCTAAAGTAGGCATGTAAGAAAAACAAGGGTTTTTCTTGCATTTGTTTTTACACAAAAAAAAATCGCAAAATGTATTTTAGAAACCTAGGGGTTTTCTAAAGTAGGCATGTAAGAAAAACAAGGGTTTTTCTTGCATTTGAAACCAGTAAAAAAGGCATTTAGGAAAAACAAGGGTTTTTCTTGCATTTGAAACCAGTAAAAAAAAACTAACCTAAAAAGGCAAAAAAACGATTCCAGAAATCCGGTTCGAAGGACCAAAAATGGGGTTCCCTGGTGGTCCAGAAAGGAGATTGTCTGGAATTTAACGGTGTCAGATGTGGACTGTAATTTTAAGGGAATAAGGTCATAGGCTAAGCTGGTACAAGGGATTCTGAAATGGTCTAGTTTACCTTCTAGGTTAGTGTAGCAATAAACAAATGTATGTAAGGTAAAAATAATGCATTTTCACTTACCATTTTTATACAGGAAGTGGAACTCATGGGAGGACGCGCTGTTAAACCGTAGTTTTTGCACCCCACATTCCTGTGGTAGGAGAGTCGCTAACACGCGTGTATTATCGTTCGAAGGCGAAACGGTTCTCTGTGATGCTGCAGCAGGTATTCGCTGCTGCGTTCATTCTCCCACATGGCGCCCAGTGGCGTCGTTAATCCATAGGCGTAGGAGAAAAGGAATAAGTAGGGAGGAATGAGATTACGAAGGTCCATATTAAAGGAACTAGGAACCTTAGTAATTCAAAATGCATTTTATGTAAAGTAAATTAATTATAGCAAATTGTAATATTTGCCTTTAAAACCGCGGGAGTTTCAAATGCAAATAACCCAGTAATTTTAAGTACTTAATTAGTTAATTAATACTAAATAAACAAAAATAGAAAATGCTCTAGTGAATCACCAAATAGCCTAATTCGAACCAATTTGGTAAATTATAGTAAAAAGAACATATTTACAAAAAGGAAGGCGGGACGAACCATACAGCTTAAGAAATAAAAAATATATTCCTTTAGTTTTTGGGTTATGAATATTTATTGAAGGTATATTTATTGTTAAAAATCATTTTCTTTTAAATATTATTTGTGTTTTTTGTATAAAAATAATACGTAATAAATAAACAAACAGGACAGAAATACATTTGTATGTTAAATGATTATTAATAGTATTATAATATATCAAGGGATAAAATGAAGCTTTTATCAGAAAGTTTACACGCTATTTTTGGCACTGTTTAGTTTATTTTTCAAGTTTTTTCCCATTTTTTGGGTGATTTTAGGTTTTGTGGTTTTTTTTAGTACCTTTTTATAGTTTTCGTAAGGTTCGGCTTTAATTACTTATAATTTTATAGTACATTTCATATAAATATATAATAATATTGTTCGAAAGCATAAACTTCGAAAATCATTTTCTTCAAACCGAAAATTGTTCGAAAACATTTTCTTTGAACAAAAGATCGAACAATCTTTCCTCGAAAGGAAAATTATTCCAAAACGTTTTCTTCAAACATGAATTTTTCGAAATCATTTTCTTCAAACGGAAATTTGTTTGAAAACATTTTCTTTGAACGGAAATTTGTTCGAAAATATTTTTTTTAATAGAAATTTGTTCAAAAACATTTCTTTGAAGACAAATTTTTTCAAATTAGAACTGGTTCGCCAAACTTAACACAACTCATATAGTTCGACTAATGGGGTCTTTTTCTAACAATTTTTGAAACAAAAACATCCCTGACTTCTTTCCCGGGATCCTAGAGGGTGTGAAACCAAACCGAACCAACCGAAACCTATTTTCGAAAAATGATTTCTCTAAATTAGCTTTCCGGTCCTCATTTTGGAAGGTTGAAATCGGTGTTACTCTAACATTTCTCAATTGAGCACATCAGGGGGTATCTGGACCGGTTCGGATACGTTTGCAATCAATTAACAAAGTTTAGGAAAATACCAATTTCGACCTTCCCAAAGGAGGAAAGTAGACAAATTTTCAGACAGTTTACGATCCCGGGTCATGGTGTTTTTAAAAAATATGTTAGAAAAACCTTGCCTTAGTCAAACCCTATATGAATTGGGTTAGGTTTGGAAATCCAGGTCTAGAGCGTCTTTTTTCGAAAAGCTTGCTTTAGAAAAAAACGTTTTTTATTCGAAGAAAATGTTTTTGAACAACTATTGCTTACGAACAAATTTCCCTTCGAAAACAAATTTCCGTTTAAAGAAATAGTGTTCGAACTAATTTCCGTTTGAAAAAAATGTTTTCGAACAAATTTCCGTTTGAAAAAAATGTTTTCGAACAAATTTCCGAAGGAAGAAAATTTTTTCAAACAATTTTCCGTTTGAAGAAATGGTTTTCGAACAAATTTCCGTTCAAAAAAAAAGTTTTCGAACAAATTACCATTAGAAATTGTTTTCATAAAAATTTCCGTTCGAAGAAAATGTTTTCGAACAAAGTTCTGCGACCCGTCGTGTTGCTACCCAAAAAAATACCTACCTTATTAGATGTTGATTTTTTAAAAACTTTTCTATGAGTGTGTGTTGTGTGTCACATACTAATATAGAAATAAATTGGAGGCCCGTAGGGCCTAGAGTCACGTTCCAATATCAAATTTAACGGGAGGCGCGTAGTTTCAATTTCAAATATGGATTCCCGGAGGCCCGTAAAGCCGAGAGTCACATACTAATATATACATAAATTTGAGGACCGTAGGGCCGAGAGGCACATTATAATATAGAATTAAACTGGAGGCGGGTAGTTTCCCTTTTAAATATGGATTCCCGGAGACCCGTAGGGCCGAGAGTTACATACTGATATAGTGAATATGGACGACTGGAGGACCGTAGGGCCGAGAGTCACATACTAATATAGAAATAAATTGAAGCCCGTAGGGCCGAGAGTCACATTCTTATATTGAACTAAATTTCCCTTTTCTTCACGCCTAGCCTTTCATATTTGGTCCTTCACGGATTTAGACATAACGCAATTCACAAGCAAAAAACCAAGTAAGTAACTTTAACATCTGGAACCGCGAGAGTCAAACGAAAAACGAACTTATGTGTGTCTCGACTTGTCTCAAGACATAGAGTCGCGTTTCGTCTGGCCCGCCGTGCATTAGTAAAATATCTGACCCTTCGTCGCATGTCAGTGTCTGCCGCGTTCGTCGCGTCATGACATCACTCTTTGCTTCTAAAAAAAAAACTATGCGTCCGATTGACATTTTTCAAAAATCATTGTGATCTCTGATCTTTGATACCCAAAGTTTACAAAAGGTGTTTTTTCGATTAAGCAAAGGGTTCTCGAGTTATAACAAGTTATAAATTATTATAAATACGCGTTTTCAGGGCGAGCACTTGTTTAATAGGGAACTCCATATAAAAGCATTGGGAACGATATTTTCAACATTGACAAATAAATGTTTCTGATAGTAATATTACTATATGCTTTTGGTGGAGTCATGAGCACACTTTATAGATTCAAAAAATGCAAAAAAAAATTTTTCTAAATTTTTGGAAAAACTACACACACGACGATTTTTGAACGACTAGTCGATTTTGCATTCTTAGGGTGTAAGAAATGATTTAAATTGTGTCTTACATTTTAGCAATGAAGTGCACACGGGGTGACACGATAGAAGCGGCTTTTAACTCTACTATTTACTGTTATAATTGTAATTTTGATTTTTGAAGATGCCAAAGTTCACTAGTCACAAATATCAGGCACCGAAATTAGTACAAAAAATGCAGATCAATATCATAATCAACAACAAAAATATATGTATATATTCTGTCAGTCCTTATTGGTCCTGTTCAGGTTTCAAAAATACCTAACCAAACCTTACTACAATTTTTATATTCCTGCTGAGTTCTTAAAAGTAAGTCCTACCTACTGATTCTTATTGGTCGTTAACAGTATTAATATATTGATCAACCCATCGGTTTATTTCTTCGGTGCAAATAGTTGTTTTGCAATTAAATATTTTGAGATAACGCTTCTAAAAACTTTTTTTACGAATAACCTTCAAATTTTAAAAAAATTTAAAATTTTTCAAAAAATCTTAAAACCTTAAAATGAAAATTTTTTGAAAAAATTCTTAAAACTTAAAAATTCTCAGAATATATTTCAACACTCGACTCAATGGACTCAGGTCTACTACTGACTACAAATAGTTAGCAAAGTCATATCGCAAGAAAATTGCGTAAAGTATTTATTAGACATTTTTTAATATTCTGTGTTTTTTAAATATTTTATCAAAAAAAGTATAATCGGAAGACGAGTTGGACGGCGCCCAATGTTTTTTTAATCTAATTTGTCTATAAACGAACGTAAACGAAGAGGAGAATGATAAAAAAATTGTGTTAATTATATTATTTATGGACTTAACCTATGTTAAAAGTCACAATTTATTTTATTTTTATTTTGCTCCGCCACTGCCTACATCTACGATTAAACCGCACCTATCACAGACATACGTAGTAAAGCAACAACCCGGCGTTGCTACATAAGAATAAAACCAAAACAAAACACGTTTTGTATCTCTTTCCCACTCACTAAATTTTGTTTTGCATACCGTTCCAAAACAAAAATGAATTTATGAATGAAATATGAGCCTGTTCCAAGTCTACTACTTGAAGTTAATGGTAGTAACTTTTATAGAGTAAACAAAACTAACTTCACTGATTACTAACCACAGAAATAGATTGGACACCTACATGTTAAACTCTTAATAAAATTAATGGCATTTGAACAGCGCCATCCCATAGCTGTCTATTTGAACTAATTTTTGCGCTCTGCGCCTTGTATATTATTATACAGGTCAGTTAGTTTTTAATTTTTTGTTGAAATTCTTTGTTTTTTGAAAGATAATAAAATTATGTCAAAAAAAATAAGTCCAAATTTTGCATAATAGAATATCAATTTATTTTAATCATACATTAATAATAATAATAACATTTAATGAATACATTAAAAATCAGTTACTATAACACTTACACCGAACCGAACCGTAACACAACAAGCACCTCTCACTCTAAACCTTTTTTGAGAGAAGTCATCGCTCTGCTCGGCAAAATTTCACTTTCCCGTGATAAAACGCAAACACACCGATTTTTTTTGGATTTTTATCTCAAAAGAAATGTGAACAAAATTCCACATCAACGCGAAAATAAAAAAAATATTCGCGAAAAACAAATTTGACGAGTTTTATGAGTTTTATCGATGTGCACAGTGCTTGACAAATTCAAATTCCAAAAGACATTTAAAGACACGCAGGATACAGGGCTTAACGGTGCATTTTCTTAGGGTCACTGCATCCTGGAAGCCTGGCGTCTCCCTGGGTTAGCGACACGAGTGTCAAAACCGTACCCAAATTCCATAGACGTTCGTGAAAAATACTCATTTTTATCCAGTCTGAAACTTAAAAAGAACTCGTTTTTATACAGCTTAAGAAATAAAAAATATGTTCCTTTAGTTTTTGGGTTATGAATATTTATTGAAGGTATATTTATTGTTAAAAATCATTTTCTTTTAAATATTATTTGTGTTTTTTGTATAAAAATAATACGTAATAAATAAACAAACAGGACAGAAATACATTTGTATGTTAAATGATTATTAATAGTATTATAATATATCAAGGGATAAAATGAAGCTTTTATCAGAAAGTTTACACGCTATTTTTGGCACTGTTTAGTTTATTTTGCAAGTTTTTTCCCATTTTTTGGGTGATTTTAGGTTTTGTGGTTTTTTTAGTACCTTTTTATAGTTTTCGTAAGGTTCGGCTTTAATTACTTATAATTTTATAGTACATTTCATATAAATACATAATAATATTGTTCGAAAGCATAAACTTCGAAAATCATTTTCTTCAAACCGAAAATTGTTCGAAATCATTTTCTTTGAACAAAAGATCGAACAATGTTTCCTCGAAAGGAAAATTATTCCAAAACGTTTTCTTCAAACATGAATTTTTCGAAATCATTTTCTTCAAACGGAAATTTGTTTGAAAACATTTTCTTTGAACGGAAATTTGTTCGAAAATATTTTTTTTAATAGAAATTTGTTCAAAAACATTTCTTTGAAGACAAATTTTTTCAAATTAGAACTGGTTCGCCAAACTTAACACAACTCATATAGTTCGACTAATGGGGTCTTTTTCTAACAATTTTTGAAACAAAAACATCCCTGACTTCTTTCCCGGGATCCTAGAGGGTGTGAAACCAAACCGAACCAACCGAAACCTATTTTCGAAAAATGATTTCTCTAAATTAGCTTTCCGGTCCTCATTTTGGAAGGTTGAAATCGGTGTTACTCTAACATTTCTCAATTGAGCACATCAGGGGGTATCTGGACCGGTTCGGATACGTTTGCAATCAATTAACAAAGTTTAGGAAAATACCAATTTCGACCTTCCCAAAGGAGGAAAGTAGACAAATTTTCAGACAGTTTACGATCCCGGGTCAGGGTTTTTTTAAAAAATATGTTAGAAAAACCTTGCCTTAGTCAAACCCTATATGAATTGGGTTAGGTTTGGAAATCCAGGTCTAGAGCGTCTTTTTTCGAAAAGCTTGCTTTAGAAAAAAACGTTTTTTATTCGAAGAAAATGTTTTTGAACAACTATTGCTTACGAACAAATTTCCCTTCGAAAACAAATTTCCGTTTAAAGAAATAGTGTTCGAACTAATTTCCGTTTGAAAAAAATGTTTTCGAACAAATTTCCGTTTGAAAAAAATGTTTTCGAACAAATTTCCGAAGGAAGAAAATTTTTTCAACAATTTTCCGTTTGAAGAAATAGTTTTCGAACAAATTTCCGTTCAAAAAAAAAGTTTTCGAACAAATTACCATTAGAAATTGTTTTCATAAAAATTTCCGTTCGAAGAAAATGTTTTCGAACAAAGTTCTGCGACCCGTCGTGTTGCTACCCAAAAAAATACCTACCTCATTAGATGTTGATTTTTTAAAAACTTTTCTATGAGTGTGTGTGTATACCTGTATGTCTGTTACTTTGTTTTGCAATCATTACAGTGTAGCTACTTATGATCTTTGTTTGGACCTTTTGTTTTTTCAATCTTTTGTATTTTCGACTTTTTGTAGTTTCGACCTTTTCTTCGCCGCCCGCTTTTTTCTGAACACTAATAAAAATAATAGTATATGTACATTATAAACCTAGCGCGTACAGTGTTTGCTTTTAATATCACGGAGGGAATTTTCATGCCCGACCGGAAGGAGGGCTATAATTTGCTAAGTGACTAAAAGGGACTTTAATGCCAAGGTTTATTTTTATATACTAAAAATAATAATAATCATAAACTAAATAAATAGGTATTAAACCACTTACCGTACTGTGTTATTAGCATGTCAACCCCCGTATATAATAAAACGGTGGGCAGTGATGGTTGTCATGGCATAACATTAAACAAAAGTCAGTCAGATGCTAACAAACAATGTTGAAAAAATTATATTTATTTCATAACAAACTAAATAAGTTTAGTCGAGAAAAAGTTCGAATTACATTTCTCGAAGATGGAAAAAACAACGGACCAAAGAATAAAGCATAATCTTACTTTGAGATGGGCATGGAAAAGGCCACCGAAGAAAGAAGCTTTCAGTACCGAAAATGATGCAATAAACAGAATTTTGAAAATTTCACCGAAAAGGTATTCCTGGTTTACATCCTGAAGAAGTCTAGAAAGTTAAATGCTTTGTTTATATGGAAGCAATATTCTATGCCGAAGGACACAATAACAATCGAAACGAACCAAGTCATCAGCAAAGTACAGTAAGCTACGGCAAGCTGGAAGCAACAAAATAAACGTTATCGGGTATATATCTTGATTCCTTTTTGTTTTTTGTATTATGATAAAATAAAATAATCCAAAAACCTATATTTTGCCTTTATGATTTTAAAGAAATTACTTTTAATCACTGGGGACAAGAAATACCACCTTAGCCCATGGAAAAAGGGGTTAAACGTACACTTTTATTCCCTAGAGAGCATAAACAAGTTTATTAAATGATACAAAACCCAACATAATAGTTTTCAATATTTTAGAATATATATAAAACATGCAAACTATATTTTTGGTTTTTTGCACTGTGTGGGTCCTAACACAGGGTCCTAATAAATATTGAAATCATAAGAAACTTAGTTTTTTTAGGTTTGTTTATTTGGACAGTCAAATGTATATACACCGGGTGTGACGGACAGTTCTTTACGTAACATTTGTAAACCATTTAATTTTTTTGAACATAAAAAAGCTACGCTCCTGACAGTGTCAGATTTGCGTTTTTCGTAAATGAGGTTATGTTTGGTGTCGCTACTTCTGGAGACGCCAGGCTTCCAGGATGCAGTGACCCTACATTTTCTGCTGGGATAGCGCCATCGCGGAGCTGTCGTCCTAAACTAAAAATACGGGGTGTAGCGCTTAAAATATTTGGCGGGAAAGCCGATTTGTCATTACTATTTTTTTAATTGGTGTACTGTGACTTTTATGAGAAAATTTCTTTCCAATTTATTAATTGTCAAAAAACATTGACAAACTTAAAATGTCTAGCTGAACTAGGGACACTAGCTTCAACACCTTCCCTTATTTGCTAGTTTGACAAGACCCATACTGTCACGAAGTTTTTCCAAACGTGGTTTGAATATAGGCTTCGTCAAAGCATCTGCTACTTGTAGGATAGTTGAAATTTGTTTGACTTCTAACATTTCTTCAGATACCATTTCTCGTACGACAAAATGCCTTGTTCTGATATATTTCGTTCTGCGATGGAATTCAGTATTTTGGGCTAACTTAATTGCAGCTTCATTATCTAACATCACTGACGGAATTTCTTTTAAATCAACAACTTCTTCATAAAGTCGTCGTAGCCATAACACTTCCTTGGCGGCTTCGCTTGCAGCTACTATTCCAGCCTCAGTAGTTGATATGGACACAGAGGGTTTTCTTTGACTTAACCAGGACCATACATGCAGATGACTCCAGTAGTAGATCGCCCAATCGTTGCATCTCCAGCATGGTCTGCATCGCTAAAAGCTTCTAGGTAGACTCCGGTTCCAGCCAAATATTGTAGACCATAGTTCAGGGTTCCCTTCAGATAACGAAAAATTCGTTTTACCCTAACAATGTCTTCTTTGGTAGGATTTTCAAGATTTCGAGATACTACACCCACTGCATACGCTATATCTGACTTTGTTCCAGTCATTAGGTATAACAAAGCGCCAACTGCTTCTCGATAAGGGAAATTTTCAGTTGCTTTTTCTTTGTCTTCCTTCCCTAACTGGATAGTTTCCTTTGTGATTGGCGTCGAGACAGGTCTGCAGTTTTCCATGTCAAATCTTTCCAGCAGTTTCTTTGTATATGCTGTTTGACTAACACAGACTAAATCTTTCTCTTTGTCAATCTCTAAGCCCAGAAAGTAACTAGCAGGCTTAACAGTAATTTTGAATTCTGTTTTTAGCATATCTAAAAAATCTTGTTCTATTTTCTTGTCATTTGACCCTATAAGACCATCGTCAACATAAAGGGCCATAAGTAGTAAGCTTTTTTCATCTTTCTAAATGAAAAGACAAGGATCTGCTTCACCTCTTTTAAATCCAAGTTCAAGGATGAAATTTGCTATCCTCTTATTCCAGCAGGGGGCTTGTTTTAATCTAATAAAGGCTTCTTTGCAGTCTACAAACACGATCTGTGCCATTACTGAAACCTTCAGGCTATTTAATAAAGACTTCTTCATCGAGTTCACCATATAAAAACGCTGTTGATACATCAAATTGGGTCAGATTTAGATTCTCACTTCCTGCAATACTGGAGTGCTCGAATGGTACCTAGTTTGGCAACAGGGCTGAACGTTTGATTATAATCTTCGCCTTTCTTCTGTGAAAACCCTCTAACTACCAATCGTGCTTTGAACTTATCAATGGAACCGTCTCTGTTTGTCTTTATTTTGTCCACCCATTTACAAGAAATAGCTTTCTTTCCTTTTGGTAGCTTTTCCAGTGACCAAGTTTTGTTATCTCTGAGCGATTGAATCTCGCTTTTCATAGCTCTAAGTTATTGATTCTTATTTTTACCATTCATTGCTTCTTGATAACTCTGTGGCTCTTGAAGATCTGCTATTTTTGTTGCTGCACTCATGACGAAATCTTCTAGTCTTTGTGGTTTTTTTATTTCATTTCGATTTCTTAAGTTTCGTATTGTTGCTACATCTTCACTTATATCACCATTTTCTTCTGTATCATCACCTTTTTCTGTAACACTATCAGTATCATCCTGTTGTCTCAAATCAAGTTTACCTTGCATTGGATGCATGTCATCGTTTTTTTTATGTTGAGCAGGTTGATTGTTTTGCGTTAAATCAGGTTCTGATTCTACAGATTTTTCTGGTGTATCTCGTAGTATAACAACTGGATTTTCCGAAACTCTAGATTTTTCTTCAAAAATGACATCACGTGGTCTTATCAGTTTTCGTTTTTCTTTTGACCAAATTCGATAGCCGTCATCGTTGTCGTAACCAATCAAAATACCTTTTGTTGCTTTTCTGTCCATTTTCTTTTTGTATATCTTTGGGATGTGAGCATAACATGTTGATCCGATGATTCTAAAATGTTTTAGACCTGGTTTCTTTCCTTTCCACATTTCGTAAGGACTCTTGTCTGAAACACTTGATTTTCCTGATCTGTTAAGGATATACACAGCTGTGTTTATCATCTCAGCCCACAAGCTTTGAGGAAGAGGTTCGACTGCTGAGTGGAATAGAGTTCTTGCTGTTTCGACTATTGTTCCATTGTCGCGTTCAGAACAGCCATTTTGCTCAGGGGTACAGGGCATGGTAAGTCTTTGATGTATGCCATTTGTTGATAGAATTCTTTTTATCTGATGACTATCAAATTCTCCACCATTGTCGCTCAGAAACTCTTTTACAATATGACCCATCGTTTTAGCCTCTTGTAAAGCAATCTTTAACTTTTCTGGTACCTCAACTTTTTCTTTCATCAAGTATACATAACGGTATCTGCTGTAATCATCTTTAAACAGTTAAACATTTGTATCCTGATTGTGGTGTGGTCATCAAACATCAGAATGCCAGTTCTCCAGGTTGTTTAGCTCGCTCCCTTGTATCAAATTTTTATCTAAGTGCTTTTCCGAAAATGCAGCTTTCACATAGTTCACTATCCAATTTAACATTGATGCCAAATTCTCTGGATAAAAGTGAATTTACATGCCGTTTGTTCTGATGTCCTAGCCTTTCATGATAAAGTTGTAAAACATTCATATTTGCAGTGACATTAGCTTCATTGGCATTGTTTGGCTTAACATATCTAACACATAATTTGTACAAACCTTCATATCGGCTTCTAAACCCGTTTAGTAGAACTTTACCATTGATTTTCAATTGACGTTGTTCGATTTTGGAAATGAACTCGCTTCCTGGATTTTTGTCTTGCGCAGAAAGTACTGAGAACAGATTTTTCTTGATATCAGGTACATACCATACATCTGTCAATTGCACCTCTTCTACTTTTCTACCAACAACAGGTTCGAGATTTATTGTACCTTTTCCTAAGGATTTTATTGAATCACCATTGGCAGTAGTTACCGAATAATCTCCAGTGAAGTTTTAAAAAAATTCAAACAAGTCGTTTCTATTTACAATATGATTTGTGGCACCATTGTCGACAAACCAGCTTTCTTTGTCACATACAGCTGTATAAACCATGCTAGTTTCTGCAAATAAGCATTGCTTTTGGTCGTCTTTTGATGGTTTTTCTTGAGATTTTGGCGGATGTCCATAAGACTTACAATAATTGTAAAAAGGTCCTCTTTTCTGGTTTGTTTTCTTGTATCCATGTATCTTTGTTTTTATTATTCAGAGCTTTTTCATATACACCCAGCTGATTTGTTAGGTTATCAATTGTCCTCTCAGCTTTTGAAATGAGCATCCAGCTCGACTTGAATGAAAAATATTCTTCAGGTAGTGTATTTAAAATCTTGCAGATTAGGAGCAATTCAGGAAGGTCATATGTGCAAGAATTTCCTCAAGCTAATTTTTCTTTTGAGATTTTCATTTGAAGTTGATTCCAAATATTCTTTAATTTTTAAAAATGGGTTGCAATATCGTCACAATTGTCCCTTTTGTACATAAAGAATTGATTACATAAATCGTAGGTTTTATCTTCAGTGTTTCCATCGAACAATCTATGCATTTCTAACCAAACTTCATATGCAGTTGTAAATCTCATTACTTTTGTCAAAGTTTCTTCTGTAACGTTTGTAGTTAAAATAAGTAGAGTATTGCTATCTGCTTTGGTGTACTGAGATAAGTTTTCATTATAAACTTTCTTTTCATCTGCACTAGCAGTATCAGCGACAAGCTTAGGCTTAACTAATTTACCTTCTAACGGTTGAATAGCATGAGGAACGCTTCTTGACAATATCAAAATCTTATATTTCCACGTTACCCAGTTCGATTTTCCTTCCAAAAGCCCAATTTGAACACGATGAGCATCAAAACTTATTTTTTAGGTTTCTGTTTTGGTTTCTTCACTCGGATTCTTTCAATGCTTTTGAGTTACAGGAAAAAACAGTCTTTATACTCTATATGAGCGTACGGTCCATAACCAATTGAAATTAAAGTGGATGATCCTTAGTTAGTAGTAACTTTTATAGAGTAAACAAACCTAACTTTTATGACAAAATTTCTTTTCAATTTATTAACTGTCAAAAAAACATTGACAAACTTAAAATGTCTAGCTGAACTAGGGACACTAGCTTCAACAAAAAGTACGTATAAAATTTAATTGAAATAGAAGTGTTTTTTTTATATAAACCTTGCTCTTAGTTGTGTAATAAGACATATTAATTACATAGTATTTATCAAGGCTTTTAATTAGATTTAGGGAAGTTCTAGTATAATCATCATCACTCAAGTAGTAAAAAAGCATAATATAGTGATTCAATTAGCATAGAAATTGATGTAATTCACAAGGATTTCTAATTTACACTCATACTTTTTGGTTTGTCTAATTTGATTCCAAAAAAAGATGAAACAGTAAGTTATATAGTAGCCTTTTTATATTTACACCAACTTCTTTCCAATATTATAAGTAAGTAATCACTTTTTATTTCAAAATGATTAGTAGCTAATGTTGGGTTCCCAAATTAAAAAAATATAAAAATTCGCCTTTCTTCCTAAAATAGTCAGGTTTGAAATACGCCGTTTTTAGCTCCACCTTGCCTACTTGTGATACAATATTGTGTGATACTTCAAAAATTTCCAGAACGAATGGTAAAATAGGTACGAATTTTAATGGCGGAGATCTGGTACATGGTGCAGAACCACTCTGGGGTGACGTTTTTTCAAAAAATGAAATCGCAGATTGGTTTCAATTTGGTTTTTTAAACTACCATTTTTCAGCATTTTCGCACTTAGCTTAACCATCTACCCTTCATAGGGGGCTCAGAAATCCCAAATTAGATCTGAAAATTTGATTTTTTTTTTAAATTTAGTTTCATGCAAAAAGAAACCCTTAATCCATTTATAACTACATAGCTATATTACCAGCTGGACAGCTACGAATTTAAGCTAGAAAGCTATATATTTCTTTTTGGGCAGTTTCAACCTCTACAAGATTGGTCTCTACAAGTTTTTTAAAGAAGCTTTTGGGATTTAAGAAAAAATTGTTTAATTAAAAAAATTATTTGACTTTTAAGAAACTACCCCTAATTCGACACCCTGTAGGGGTGTTATTTTTGCGATGATATAGAAACGCGATACACCAAATTAAAGTTCTAATCGTGTGATTTTGAATGCGTCTACTAAATTTTATCAACATCCATTTTGTATTTCGCAGCGTTTTTTTCTAGTAAAAAAATCTCATTTTTAAACTCTTTTGGCGGTTCCTGACCTCTCTGGGTAGGTAGTTAAATTATGTAAGAAATAGCAAAAATTCGTGCATTTAAAAAACCTAGGTGAAACTAAGTCGACATGTTACTTTTTAAATAATCGTCACCCCACATGCCAGATTCACCATAGAAATTCGTATTCTACGATTTCTTGTACAAAGTGTGGTGTATCACCCAATATTGTATCACAAATAGACAAGGAAAAATAATTTCAGAACTGACGGAAAGGTTTAAAAATTGAAATTTTTTAAGGATTATGTAAATTTTAAACTAAAATGATACAATGGTATATTACTTTGCAAAAACTCTGTAATTAAAAAATTCAAAGCTTTCACTATTTTTGTTTTGGTCGCAGTTTTATTTGTTTCTTCGTAATTATCGACAAAAGTTCGCTGAAAGAGTTTTTCTTGGAATTTTTAAGGAGCTTCAAACAAAGTTGGAACTAATTGAGTACGAGAGTGGCGGTAGCGTTGTATAATTTTAAATTTTATTGTTCCAGGCTTTATTATTGTTCTAATATCTTTTATGAATATAGAACGATTCCAAAATAAATCGATTGTATAAATTTGAAATCATTGGGTAGGGGAAATTGGAAAACCTACTTAGAAAGTGATGTGATTTTTGTTTTTATGCTTTGTTTTCATCGAAGCGAGTGCAATCAGACGAATTCTTCTGCTTGCAGAAACTTCATTCGTTCACACTGTAACAGGGGCCTCGTTTGACTGTGGTACTGTCAAATCAAGTGGCCAAGGCCCAGACGTTGCAAGCTACCAATTTGTGCAACAATTTGAACTGGAATCGGTAAACCGAGGTCTGTCTTAAAACGGGCATCCGATATCCCAATCGATTGTCAAGCTACCTTACACTTGATAATGATGGATATCAGCATATAATTTTAAATTCACGTATAAGTAATTTTCGTTATCAGTTAACATTTGTTTAACTTAATTAGTGAATTATAGAGTGGCCAGACAATTATACATACCACATTGTCAATTCATGCGAAATCCGCACAAATTTTAAGACTAAGCAAGAAAGTGACGTAAGTGAATAAGAGCATTTTTGTTTTTTTCTACATAGCAACAAACTTTTCTTTAGCAGGAAAACCATAATTTTTGTCAAATTTACCTTATTTAGAATTACGATGTTTCCACCTCTACATAAAAGTAGTAGGTCACTATAATAATGTTTCAAATGAATTACAATAATTGCATTTATGTATTCTATTCAAGTTATTTATTTTGTTAATGTTTTTGTAAAATAGTTGTGGACATTTTTTATGTGAAATGCTATCTGATGCTATCAGAAATTTTTTAAGGTAGTCGGTGGCATTTCCCACAAAGCAATTTCAGGTAAATATAATATGCTAAGAACATTCTTTATAAGTGCAGGCATGACCTTAGCATATACCTTATAAGCATTGAGAATGTGTAAAGAATATATCGTCGGTATACAAGCAAAATACACTAAGTATTTTTTTTAGTTTTTGAAATATTTGCATAGTAATAAAGCAAAATAATAAGTCTTTATCTTAGTAAAACTAGCCGTGATCAAACCTGGCCGTTAAAACCAAATTTAAAAAATACACTCACAGACTTGAAAAAATCTATAAACAATAATTAATTTAAAAAAAAGAAACTTTTCTTAACAAACTTACATACGCTCTTTAATATCCAATACATTAATCATGTAAAATAAACCAATATCTCAAATATTGTTCCTAATTTCAGAATTTCTAAAAATGCGATTTTTTCAAAACTAATATTTTTGACTTAGTGGATTTTGCTAGTATACCGACAATATAAAGAATATATTACATCGTAAACTAACATTATGTTTAACGCACATTCTTTGTACGTGCTTTTGTAAAAGTCCTATAGGATAAGTGATCGCAAATCAGCTCGTGCCAAACGTTGGATTCTAAACGATACCGCAAAATAACGTTTCGCGTAGTTACAACAAAAAGCAAATATGAAACTTTTGGGAGGTCGAAATCGGTGTTACGTAGTATGTAGTCTCCTCAGTCATACCACCCACTCAGTGTCTATCCGCACGTGAATTCCATCATTTTAGACTAACTCAAATAACGCAGATAAATAACGACCTGGAGATAATAGAGGACTGGGGCAACAAAAACCTTGTACAGTTCAACGCGCAGAAAACCCAAGCAGTCCTGTTTTTAAAAAAGACCAGCACCGGTGAGCCACTTGAACATCTTACGAGTCACTGCAGAGACCAACATGTCTTGGCACAGTCACGTGGCCGATATAGCTAAAAGGGCGTCCCAAAAGCTTGGGGTGCTATTTCGTACAAAACATCTGTATACACCAAGCCAACTGCTGACACTCTACAAAGCCCAGATTTGACCAACTATGGAGTACTCACATATATGGAGTGCGGCACCCAAACATACCTTAATGCTTTTGAACACCGTGCAAAAACGAGCTATCAAGCTGATCAATGACCCCGCACTTGCCCGTAGCTTGGATAGTCTCGAACATCGAAGAACTGTGGGCGATCTATCTCTCTTCTACAGGTATTATCACGGAAAATGCTCTGAAGAGTTGGCACGTATGATCCCCCCGGGAGTAGCACATACTGTCAAAATAGAGGCACCAAGAACCTCATTATATCAGAATTCATATCTCTGGAGAACAGCATCGCTGTGGAATAAACTACCTGCGACACTTTTCCCTGCAGGTTACAACCTGAACTGTTTTAAAACCAACACACACCAACATTTCCGCGCACTGGCCGCTTCTCGAGCGTGATAGGGATTTGCTTGCGAGTGCGCTTAACCGTAAAAAAAAATAAAAATAACAAATCATTCCTATACCCCGTCCTTGCACGCCTCTAGGAAGGATACATTTGCGATCATTTGATCAAGTTAGGTTGACACCTACTTCGACCTCCCAAAAGAAGGACAGGGGAGATATTATACAGGGTGTCTCTAAAAGGTCTGTACAAAATCTAAGCACATATTCCTGAGGTCAAAATAAGTCGATTTAATGCAAATTACCTTAGTACATAATTGCACTGTTCCAGAGATAGAGATAGAGGTGAATTTAAAAATTTAATTTTTAAATGAAAAAATTTCATGAGCGAAATTGCCGAAAACAAACTTAAATAAAGCTTTGAGAATAATAGTCAGTAGAAATGCCGCTGCTATGCCATTTGTCAGTGTAAAACACTCTAGTGAAATAGTAATTGAAAATAATTTCAGTATTCCGTTGCGGCATCGAACACTAAAAACGGAAATATCTCGAAAACGACTTACTTTAGTGCATGTTAACAAGAGTACCTTTTTGGCTTAAAAAGATTAAGTAAAATATTTTCTTAATAAAAAAAGTTAAAAGTTGCACTGAGAAAAAAGTTATAGTCATTTTATACTATAAAAAGAGCATTGTGAAGCGCCCTCTAACGGTCACAGTGAAATTGTATCTATATTTAGGTTTCGCATCCCAAAAAACTCCCGAGTACCAATTTTTAAAGTAATGCATTGAGAATTGTTCATAAATTTTAAAACAATCGATTTTTAATTTTTAAATATGAATCTCTGAAAGTTGCTTTAAATCATTGACTTCTAGGACCTTATACAACTCAATGCTTTAAATCCACTTATAAGATTTTGTACAGACCTTTTAGAGACCGAACCGTGTATAATGGTTAAAAAATATTTTCCCGAATCAATGTTTGGCCTGTCTACTTGTAGATTATACGGGGAGTCATATATCGGCTTACAAGCCGCTAAGCACCTATATCTACAAGATATTTTGTGAGTGGTCTGTCTACTACTAGATATCATTTACATCTTTTAATTCCATACCAACACGTAGAATGCGCAACATAGTACGGAGCTGACCGACCCTCTCCACAAAGCTTCCTATTATATCGACATTAAATAACATAACTTGTCTCTAAAATACCATACTGGGTAGGCGTTTGCTCCCTCGTGACAATATCACCAGCCGATTTGCGATTAAGTATCAAGGGCGTAGATACGATTTTTATGTTGGGGGGACAATATAAAAATTTTAGTAAACTTTAAGAAAATATGAAAAATATGCATTTTTCATGAGTGAGAGTAACGGTTAAGGACACCCGTCTGGGATGGACATTACCCCCTTGTCCCCCCTTATCCATGCTTTTGTTACGTATGACAGATAGAAAAATGCGCCCCAGGCCGTGTTCCAAAAATTCCGCCTGAACCTTTAAGGGCCTGTTTCTCAATAGAGGGTTAGCCCTGACCGGTGGGCTAAAAAAAGAGATGACTGAAATATTTACCACATGCCAAAAAAGACAGCTATCAAAGATAACCCACGGGTCAGGGCTAATATTGAGAAACCGGCCCTCAGTAAACTAACCAGATCTTACACTGACTATCTTGTACTCACTCCAACTGTTCAGGTTTAAACGGGCAGTCTGGAAAAAATAATAAACCTTTTTTTAATATTTGATATATTGTCACGAATAAAGGTTGGGGGTTTGGCTATGGGGGCGTTCATAACCGAACCCTTATTCGTTATTAAAAATTTGTTTAAATGATACCGCGCCGGTCGAATCGATCGGAATATTGTTCAAAACTTTTGCAATGCCTTACTTAAATTTTTGAGATTTTTTAATTTTTTTCCATGGTTTTATCGTAGTTCCTATCAGCCTTCCAAAGCTCAGCTCTCTAGCGTTTCTGAAAGTGCACAATGTTACTTTTACATAATTTCACATGTATAGGGGAGGGAAATAAATTAAAATTGTCGTGTTTTTAAATTTTGTCCTATAGTTTTATCATAGTTCCTATCAGTCTGCCAATGCTCAGCTCTCTAGCGTTTCTGGAAGTGGGTAATGTTACTTTTACATAACTTTACATTTATAGGGGAGGAGAGTAAATGAAAATATTGGACTTTTTAAATTTTTTCCCATGGTTTTATCATAATTTCTATCAGCATTCCAATACTCAGCTCTCTAGCATTTCTGGAAGTAGGCAATGTTAGTTTTATATAAATTTACATTTATAGGAGAGGGAAGTAAATTAAAATGTTGGTGTTTTTAAATTTTTTTATATAGTTTTATCATATTGCCTTTCATTCTTAAAAAGTTCAGCTCTCTAGCGTTTCTGGAAGTGGGCAGTGTTACTTTTACATAACTTTACATTAATAGGGGAAGGAAGTTAATTAGAATTTTGGGGTGTTTTAATTATTTTTTATAACTCTATCATAGTTACTATCGATTTTCCAAAGCTCAGCTCTCTAGTATGTCTGGAAGTAGGCAATGTTACTTTTACTTAACTTTACATTTATAGGGGAGGGAAGTAAATTAGAATTTTGGGGTGTTTTCTTAGTTTTATCATAGTTCCTATCAGTTAGTCTGCCAAAGCTCAACTCTCTAGCATTTCTGGAAATGGGCGATGCTAATTTTAAATAACTTTAAATGTATAGGAGAGGGAAGTAAATTAAAATTTTTGGGTTTTTTGATTTTTTCCAGGGGTTTGGTCATAATTTCTATCAGTCTGCCAAATTTCAGCTTTGTAGCATGTCTGGAAGTACAGTAGAATATTGATGATCTATACATGAGTGAGTGAGTGGCAATTTCGACGTTTTTGAAATTTCGTAACTACTTGACTACTTTATGGAATTCCATGAAACTTGGAGGGGTTGTTAACTTCATGAAGATCTACGATTGTGCAAAGTTTGAGATTCGTAGCTCATTCCGAAGTAGAGTTTTAGATAGGTCAAATATCGGCTGAAATGTTTCCAGAAAAGATGGTTACGGCGCGCGCACTTGGCGAGGCACTGCCGTGCCCTCAGATAAAAATAGAACTACAAAAGACTCAAAAGGTAAAAGTGTTACTGAAAAAATTCTATTTCCAGATCGTGTTAAAACGGTAAATGAATCAATAAAGAAAAATAGTTTGTATCTAGAAAATTATGCACAATTTTTATTATTAGATAATACGTACTTTTTCCTAACATTAACATAACACTCTGTGTATGTTTAATATACATACATATTTAACACAAATAATCAATATAGCTGAGACAAATATTTCTGTAATTTGGTTAAATACATGAAACGTTGGATTCGTATATCGCTATATTTACCACAAATTATCTACATATTTCAGTCAAACATTTCTATCGTTGACTCGATGTGGTGATTGACACAAACTTAGGGAAATTTGAGTTGTCTGTACAAAAGGCAGATTGAACTGTATAGATAATTAAGGCAATTATTTTTGTAACTTCTGGTAATTATTTGCTGTAGTTGACTCAACTTTATGAAGTTATTGGCTTATCTCAAACACATATTTACTTGGCGCAACTATATATTTTTTTGATTCAATCTTTTTTTCTCTGTGTACTTGTTTAGTTACCACGACTCGGTCTCATACCGTACTATAATAGTAGTAGTAATATAAATAGAGATATTTACAATTCTTGCAGGGCTAAAAGACTCGCGTGTTCCCCTTGTAAATTTCCCTTGTCGACCTCTGAAGTGCACTTTTTCGGTCTAGTAAGCTTTCCGTTGCTCTCTTTGCATGATTTGACACTGCTAACCGAAAAAAATTAAAATACATTTTAATACCTAATACTTCAAACATTTTAGTCAATAAAGTTTATTCTGATTTCTACTATTTAAGGTAAATAAATAATAATAATAATTGTGTACCCAATGTTTTTGTTATCGATCTCAATTTTTGATAGCCTGTAAATTATTATTCATGTCTCACATTGTCAAGTTGGCTTTTATAGTCAATAAATATACAAACATACAAACAACGATATCTTGGCGTTGATCAGAATATTTTTTTTAACAATATTTTGAATGCTCTATTCCCCATTTGTCTAAATAAAAACTTAATTTTTCTTACTTACTTCTTCATACTTTTTAGTTGCATGAAAAAAAATCACACACACAATAGCCACAAAAGTTTTTAGTATCTAACTAATACGAGCGTTTTCTTTTAAGTTTTGAATATACAGCTGGAATAAAACAGTGGATACATTTTAAAGACTTTGTTTCTCGAAGTATTCTCCACGAAAATGATTGCACTTTTGCAAGTGCTCAAACCAGTTGTCAAAGCTGTAATTCCGCTCGTTTGTTGCAAATTGCATTCCTAAAGGCGTCTACTGCTTCCTCTGGCAACTGAAATCTTTGACCTCTCAGTCCATTCTTGATTTTTGGAAAAGCATAGAAATCATTGGGACTTAGGTCGGGACTGTTTGGAGGATGGTCCAACAATTCTACGTTTTGTTGGGATAAAAACTCAATGGTTTTTTGTGCTTTGTGCGAACATGCATTTTCTTGGTGGAGGATGGTTCGTCGTTAGGGATTCGTTTTTTGAAGCTCAGCGATGACTTTTAGCAAACAAATGGTGATGTACCAATCTAAAGTAGCCGTCCTTTAATTTTCCAGAAGAATTGTTGCTACATGACATGCTTTTGAACGGAAGACTTTTGTTGACTTTTCTTTGTCTTGGAACACTCAAACAGATGACTGACTTATATTTTCGGGTTCATTTAAGTAAATCCGCGATTGATCACAACTGATAATTATGTACACGTTTTTCGAGTTTCCTATCTCAAAGCGGTCTAGAGTTTTCTGACAACAATTGAGCTTCTTTCTGTACTTCGGTTAACAGATGCAGGAAACGGATTTTCTTACCCCTAATTCTTTATGCAAAATTTTTTGAACTGAGGTCTTTGTAATTCTCATTAAAGCCTCAATCTCGCGATATGTCGCATGTCGATCTTTCATGATGAGCATGCGCACAACATCGATGTTTTCCTGGGTGCAAGCCATTTTTGGTGCACCTGACCTTCGGTCATCGCTAAGGCTAATTCGTCCACGCTGAAATTCTCCATATGAACGAGAACTGATTTGTTAACTTACAAAATTCACTGTAGCTGTAAAACTATATGTATTGCACTGACATTTTCAATTTAGATTACGTAAAAATTGAGGTCAAGATTTAGTAACGACATTCGATCAGTATCACCATCTATGTTTCAATATGCAAATTAAAAAGACAGCCCTCGTATATTCCAATTTTGTTAAAAAAAGTGGGCGGTTTTCTAAATTTTGTATAATTTTTATTATGAACATTAGCTGAAGTAAGAAATATTTGAAAAACTGCCCATATCAAATAATAAATCTGCCCTTATTTCTGTCTGCCAATAGATGCATAATTACTTTAATAAATTATTCATTTGAAATGTTTCCATTTTCCCAAGATTTGAAAATTATTTACTCAATTTATATCCGAATAGCTAAATAATAATAATTGAAAATAAAATCATTGCTCAAACAAAATTTCAAAAAAATCAGTGTTGGTTTTATGAAAAACCAATTTTATATGGATTAATATTCTTTAATTACTAGTTTAAAATCGAATAAACCTAGTTATAACGTGTCATTTTTACGTTTAAGGCAACGTTACATATTTGTTTATTTAGGTAAATAATCAAGGCTTTCGACTCGTCTTTCTGTACACAAATTAAGGGTATTTTATAGAGCAAGGTTTGAAGGTTATATAGTGTCCAGGAAGTTACCTTAAAAAGGAGGCATTCCATCGAATTACTGTGGACACTGCGCACATCGCATTATCTGGACATCGTAATTGGAAATTGAGATCACAGGTTTCGGGAAAAATCACATAAAAACTTTTGATTGCTTTGTTTATCTGTAAAATTTCGTAGTTTTCTTTAACGTTCACGAAAATAAACAGCTGTTCTGCTGGGGCATGCCGGCGTTGCCGCATCACAAATGGTTTCAGTAACAGGAAGAAAACATTTAGGTGAACATTTCATTCGCTTATGTTTATTTTCGAGGATATTGGGACAATCATTTCTCTTCCGAACCTCATATCCTTCACAGATTAGCTAGTTTTGATAGCACGAAAATATATTTGGGTTCACGGTTCGACCAGGAACAACCGAGGCTCCGCCCTTTTGATATATTTATTAATTTGATAAGGAGAAGATAAAATAAATACGATTTATGCACTTTTGTAAATGGGAGATAAACGAGGGATCAAAACCAGGACTAAAAGAATAAACAAAATCGTATTTTTATATTATATAAATTTATATATAATCATAGTTAAATAAAGTTAATAGCTAACTCAGTCGGATTGGAAGGTTGTGTAGGGCTGGCTAGTGGTAAGCAAACTTAGCATCTGAACATTCTTAGGCCGGGTTTAAGCAGTAGTTCAATGTGTATTTTTAGGTTCAAGTTCAGAAACAACTTTATTAATGTAGAAATGTTTTACAAAAATGGCGTCAAACCATATGAATCTTAGAGAAAACATATGTAAAGAGCAAAGGAAACTTTTGACTAAAACTGTAACTAAAATACAACTAAATTCTACACTTAGTATAGCTTTTCTCATATGGGAATTTGTTGAGTGTTCGAATATTCCTGGGTTTGATGCATGCTCTGATCACCAGTAATTGATTTTACAGTTGATGGTTTCAATGCTGAGCTTCTTATAGTCCTGCTGGTTATTTTCCTCCTACTTGCTATGTCGGCGGGGGTCCGGTAGGCAAATGTTCGGTCTATGTATGGAGGGTGTCTCGATGTCCTTGTTATAAAAATTTCAACCGTGGAAATAGATCCGACAACACCTCAATGTGCGTTTTACGTATTTTCGATATCCCCTTGGTCGATGCTGCCCCCTGTAGACCGGTACGGAAGTATTAATGTATTTCCTCATTGGTTAGTTTGAAAACCGCGGGTTTTTTCCTCCAGGCTCGCAAACCGGATTTAGTGATTTTTCGGCGAGAGCGTTTTTTTATAAATGGGTTCGCATCCTTATTTGAATTTAACCGGGAAAATTTGGTTGGTACTGTGTACTGTCCCCACCAAATCTAGAAACGATTTCCGGCAACTTCAGTTTTTTTGTATTCTTGACAAAGTATCTTGTCTCTTTCCAAAAGAATTTTGGCTGGGCTGGTGGCCGTCTATTGGTGTCGCCATTGTTTTTGTGGTTATTGGCACTTAATGGCACTGCAGTAGTTGCAGATTATACCAAAGACGGTATAACTGTGAGCCGTCGTGTTTAGGCGAATCTTAAGTGACGCTCACACCCTCTGAGGGGGATTTAAGGCGGCCTACGCCGTTTCTACGGAAAGAGCAGTTTTCGATTTTTTATTTTTTTTATTTTTTATTATTTGAGGACTCTTCAAGATAATATTTGCCTCACAAATTGTAATTATTTTTCGTGTGAAATGTACTTTTTCGACAAAAGACGTGGGGAATTTTTGGAGTTTTTTTATATTTTTTTAAAACCAAGTTTTGGATAAAAACTATATATTGTTTTTCTCCTTTGTCTACAGCCCTGTCCAATCCATCACTGGGACAGTTGTGCTGGACGCTGGTGTGAAGCCGGGTGTAGCATTGTAACCCTGGGAAAGGCACGTTAGGATTATTTTAGTTCATCTGTTTAAATCTACTCTATTTTATTGAGTCGACATGCCGTTCTCGATTTAAGTTACTCCGTGTAGGGGAACTTCGTGCAAAATAGACGAATTCCAGGAAACTGAAACATTTCATTTTCCACAGGGTTTTTACGCTCGGGCAAGAACCCAGAACATTTTGAGTACCATGTGCTGCCCTAGCACCATGTGCTAAGAGACCTTCAGGGTGGGCGTAGGCAGGACCAGGACCCGGAGCAGCAGTAGCAGGAGTATGTCGGAAAACCAACAACACTTCCAGGTTTACAAAATAAAACACCAACAATTATTAAATAATTGAAGGACCAAGGTAGGAGCAAGCCTTAAATATAATTTTTTTCATATATAATTTTGCACAGTATGCTTGTAAACGCAAGGTAACGGTATGACGTCATGACCACCATTTTGCGGCGTATTTACTACATTGATTTGTTTCATTCATTTCACTTAGTTAAGATAATTTTCCTGTCAAATTTGAAGTGCCTTGCTACTTTGGCCCGAACTTGTTTCATTTTTTTAGATTCCATGTCTCCAGTATTTTTCCAGTAGCTTTACTGCAATAAACAAGATGAACTAAATTTTGTGTTATTTGTACAATCCAACCGAACCGAACCGAACCGAACCGAACCGAACTTTGCAGAGACAAAAGAGAGATGGGGTTATATTTTTTTTTGCGGTTCACTTACATTGTTTTACCTCATGGGGTGGATCTCGGATTGGGTTGCTGTCTGTCTCATTCTACCCAACGTAGAATGATGACAGCGGATATTTGGTCCAGATCTCCCCTATGACGGAATAATTTTGGAAGTATATTTTTTTACAATCATTTATATAACTGAGTCTCACATTACTGACTCAGATGTAGGTACACTATGACCTGTTAAAGGAGTCCATCTACCTGTAACGTGCCTCTAGTTTTGTCATCTTAATTCAAACTTTTACAATTTTATTTTGTCGATGAGTCAATTTTTTTTTTGGTTTATTTAATTGGACAAATACTCTGGAAGCCTCGGAAGTAGGTAGAATTTCATTGTTTGGCTACAACGTTTGGGTTGAACTGTATTTTAATTAAGATCTTCTTTGTAAAACATTGATATTAAAACACTGTGGCGCTTAAAATTTTCTTATTTCTGGACCCCCCCTTCTCCACTGTATAAAAGTTACCGTGCATATCAATGTTTTACCTAGCTGGAAAATACAGTTTTGCTTCCAGATTTTTGTTTTATTACTCAGTAATTTTTTTTTAGTGTCACAAATTGGCACAGCGTTATTATTCTATTTACAGTGTCACAAAATGGCGGCAACGTATTTAGTTTGCCACAAATGTCACCCAACGCATATTAATTGGCCACAATTGGCGCCCAACGTGGGGCCAATTAATATGCGTTGGGTGACATTTGTGGCAAACTAAATACGTTATACATTTTGGCTAGTTTTTTAACATCTGATGTAAGTTTTTTTGAATTTGGAAAAAAAAGAAAAAAATTATTTTAAAATTTAAAAAAAATTTTTTTTTTGAGAATTTTTTTTTGTGTTACAGCCAAAGCCAGGTTAAAGACTTTCAGTGGCTGTCGGTGTTTTTTGACACCCAATCATTTTTTTAAATAAAAAACAAGATCATTGGTTTTTGGAAATAACACTTTTTAAATATTTTTTGGTAATATTTAAGCGTTGATTCGAAATACGTTGTTGCTCTATTGATTCTCATGGTTTTTATTAGCTTATCTTCACAAGTTTTTTCTTGGGAAATAAAAGATTCATTTTTATTTATTAAGGAAGAATAAGTAGATAAAAAACATGGGAGTTTTTATTGAACGGAGTCCAACTCATGTCTTAATTCTTTAAAGTTTTTTTGTAGGAAAAACATGTTTTAATTTTTTTTTTTTTAAGAAAAATAAATACAGCAATGTAAATTTAGTTCAATTTTTTTTTGTTGATTTATGGGTGGATGGACCTCCAGACATGGTCTTTTTATGTTTTAAATATATGACATAGGTAGTGTGTTTTTTCTAACAATTTTTTTTTGCAGGTTCATTTATTTATATGTTATTATTTCCTGCTTGTGATAAGATAGACATTGTTTCACCGATTATTTTTTAGTGCAGTCAATTTATTTAGGTCAACAATTAATTTTTTTTGGTGATTTAAATTTTTTGTGGGATATCACCACTTGGAAGTTGGAATATTTTTACAGGGTTTCACACAAATTTTTCTTGGCTGGGTTGTTTTAAAGTAAATACAGCTTAACAGCTGGTAGATTTGTTTAGTTGAAAGTATTAATTAGTAATGAAAGAAAAGGAAAATGAGTTTATTTTGCTTCGTCATTTTCTTTTCTTGTTTTTTGGTGGTAACTGTTGATGACAATTAAGATCTTACGTCACTCAGTTACATCGGGTCAGAGGAGGGTACAACTACTGCATAGTGTCGGCTCGGAACTTTAGGAAACACAAGGCTAAAATTCCTAGAGCAGCACATTGGCTGAAGATCAACGCCAGACGTCCAGTTAACATTTGTTTTAGAGTATTTTTTTTGTAAGACAGTTTTTTAGGTCTTTGGTCCAAGTCTAGTTGTCTAGTTGTGTTTTCGTGACTGGTCAATTTTTTTTCTTGGTAGAAAATACAGCGTTGGGCTTTGGAGTGCATTTTTTTTAAAATGACCTACGGGTATTTCTATCAATTAAAGTTTTTCTAGTTCACAATTATTTTTTCTGCATTTTTTCTGCGTTCAGGTCATAGCTTGGTCATGGCCAATGGAGGGCAAACATTTATGTTTGAGCCTTGAGAAGTTTTGCCTGCTCCGGATTGAATACAGGGAAAATGAATTTGAAGCCCAACTAGATATAATACCACAAAAGAAATGTTTAACTAAGACAGATATAGATATAAGTTTTTTGATTTTTTTAGTTCATTTGTAAAGTTCAGTATTTTTTTTAAGTAATGTCATTTTGAGGCCGTGAAATTGGTCAAAAAATTTAAGAGAGACTTTCAACTAAATATAAATGCTGGGCGGTGGCAATTGGTAAAAATATTTCAAAATTTTACTTTTTTTTTTAAAGATTTAATTTTTCCTGAAAAGATTATTCTTTTTCTGTAAAAATAACTTCTCGAATTCTTGTTTTGGTTAAAACGGTTGGTATAGTGGTCGTAGTTTTAAAGGGTGACCAGATAGGTTATATATTTTTTTTTGGGGACCAAACAGGAATTTCTTGAGTTACAACAAAAGGTGAACTTTTTTGTCTTAGTTGATCAGGCAGGAATAAATTAATCTTTTACTTCCAAATCATAATTTTAAATAACAAGATTTATTGGTTAGGTGTTTGGGTCTTATAATAAAAAAAAGAACGTTTTGTTTTTGAGGATACTGGTATGATATGGAATAATTTTTATTTCATGCCAAATGTTGTTTGACGGCAGATATGCTAGTCTTCAGTTTTTTGATAGTTTGCATTTCAGTACAGTGGCGTGTACTTAAAAGGGGCCTGTCATCTGCGCCCAGTGTAACTCAACTTACAACTTACTTGCTTAGCTTTTTCACTTCATATTCGTTTTGTTGCTTCTGAAATTAAAGCGTTATGTTGAATAACGATGGATGGTGTTAGACTGAGGAAGTACCTAGGTAATTAGGGATAAAAACTTGGATGTTGTGGACAATTGGGAAATAATTTTTTTTATTTCATTTTTATTTTAAAATAATTTCATACTGGTGACCTCAAATAATGAAGCAAATTTTTAAATTACAGTACACTGTTGTGGTATAAATGGGAAAGTGTTCAGGTTAAACAATAAATTTAAGATCATTGATTTTTTGATAGGAATCAAAATAGTAACATGCACATGAGGGAACTAGATATATTTAGGTTAAAAATTAGTAAGAACACTGATCTGAACAATATTCCATAATAGTGTCCTATTTTCACAGGGTGCTTCAATATATCTTCACCCTTTCTTTGAAATAAGATATTGGTTCGCCTGAGGGCGTTTAACCGTTGAAAAAAATATATAGAGTCCAGATGGGATTGGAATGGAAATCACAAGTTTTTGGGTTTATTGACATTATACTTGGGAAATAGGGGAAATGTCTAATAAAAAGTTTTTTGGTTTTAGGCCGAGTTTTGTTGATATACCAAAAGTTTAATTGGGCCGGGAGTTATTATGCTCTTTTAAAATTAATGTAATAGTTTTGGCTTCTTGATTTTTGTTGTCTGGTTGTTACGCAGGATTATTCCCAGCTGTTTCATTTAAAAATGTCATTTGTAGAGATGGGGTCTCATTAGCCCTTGGACATTTGGTAATTTTTGCTTTGAATAATAGCTGTGGGAAGGGCCCAACTTAATTTTATATCTCGTGAACACCAGGAATAAGGATCTGAAAATGCATTAAGCAGTAAAAAAATTTTTGATTAGATGTTGTGTGTAAAGACACTTGAGTAGGCAGATTTAGTTTTACAACGGTCTTATTGGTGAACCTTGGAATTGTTTTCATAGTTGTTTTTCTGAAAGTGCACACAAGATAATTCTTTACGGGTTGAGTGCAAAGTTTAAAACTTAGGTTCACATTATTATAGAGGTACAGTAAATAAGTACTCACGTTGTTTATTTCCTTCAGTAATAATTTTAAACAAATATACTAACATCGTTTGTTTTTTTGGAACATAAATATTTTTTTTTCTTTTCCTAAACTGATTGTTTTTTTGCAATTACGATTTTTTATACCTTATGATTTTTAAGTAAATTTAATTTCCAACAATTTTTTCTTCCGGATAATAAATTAATTTTTCTAGCTTATTCACTTTTCACATTCACACAGTTTTGGGAGAGGTAAGGGAATCTACAACTGTTTTTTTAAAGGAAAAGAACTGAGACTGTTGCATAACATAACTCTATTAAGATTTTTCTAGTGTTAATTTTATTAAATTTTTTTATTAAGGGTCGCTAATAGGAGCTGCAGCCCTGCTTAATCATTTTCTAATTTTTTTCGAATTTTTTTTTAACTTTTTTTTTAAATATTAAAAAAAAAGGGAAACTTGATTTTCTTGATGCAAAATTTTTTTTTGGTGCATAGTAGTAACTCGCCCTACAATGGTTTTACCAGTTTATTTAAATAGGTTTTTTTTCTGAATTAAAATATAATTTCATTTCGAACCCTCGCGTTTTAACAACCTATCATCATTTGTTTTTATTTTTCTTCTCCCTACTCCAAACCACCTATTAGGGTAGAGTAATATTTTGAACATTGTAGTGAGCCACTATTTAATTTTTTTTATTATTGGGCTACTGTGGTCGCATCCAAAGATTTTTCAAATTTTTTTTTGGACACCTTTCAGTACGATCCTAGGGTTTTTGAACATGGTTTGCATCAATTTAGTTTAAGTTTTGGGAATTTCATTTAATGAGGATTAGAGAGTTGCAGTCCTACCAAGACGTTATTTATGTAAATTTTTTTAATACCATCGGTAATTTTTTTTTAATTACACACACCATCCTTACTAGGCTAATTCGACGCAATTTTAGCCAGCGGATTTTTTTTAATTGAGCATATTTTACGATTTCTATAACATGAACATCTGCTCCGATGATTATTGCGTTTACATATATATTAAGGGATGATGTTGCCTTAAGCAATGCATGGTTACTGTAACCTCAGGATAGGTAAGCAGGTTAAAGTGGGTTTTGATTTATTCTTTCTAGAACAATCATTGTATACGGCGATTTGGGTTTTTTTTGAGGAGTTTATTAGTGGAGCCGTTCTGCAATAGCAGGAGTATACCCTAGCGTTAACTGTGTACAACAGCTTTGGGATTTTTTGTTATAGGTAGTCTGTCGTACGTTCCATTTAGGGATAAATTTACCTATTCGGTTGCTGAGGTGAACAAACATAACTTAGCTTTAATTTTAATCCAGTTCAGCTAGGATAAGCGTAATTATTTTATTTTTTGGTTTTACTCACGCAGGAGTGGAACATAAGACCTAAACACTGCCAAAACTCTTGTCTCTCTTTTATTTTTAACTTTTTTTTATGGCTACTTGTTAATTCTAATTTAGGATTTAAGTAGTTATTTCTCTCTGCAAGGTTGGACGTCATAGTTGGTTGTGCAAATAATTAATATAAACTATGATTACATTTTTAAATGCAAATAAATTTTATTTTCTTACTGCTCCGGTGTTCTTCGATTTTGTTCGCGTCTGCCCGTATTTAAGTTTTATATTTTCTACATTTGTGAGAAAATTTATAGTGATTTTCACTAGTGAATTTAAAGTGAACTTTGTGTTTGTTATTGTGTGGTTAATTTTTATAATTGGGAGGTATAATTAACAGTTTTAATTAAAGTTTAAAGTTCGAATATAAAAGGCACCATGGCTATTTCTTTGAGTCGGTTGTCTGACATAAGGTACTTAGTCAAGGACGAGTTAATCTATGAGTTAACATCGAGAGGCATAGCTACTGGATTGGTGGAAGAGATGAAACAACAGCTTATGCTGATCAAACAAAGAGAAAAGACTGATGCAAGTATGAGATACCCTCCGTATCCCTTTAAATTTGGCCAAGATGCTTTTAGCTGCATGAAGAAGCTTGATAGTCTAGTACCGCTGGTAGAGAAGTTCTCTGGTACGAGCAAAGGGGGAGAGTTTAGGAAAATCGCTGTAAGGTTGGAACACGTGTTAGCCAGGATAAATAACATGAATCCATCCAACTTTGAAGAAAGTCAAACGAAAGGCATACTGGTTGCGGAAACCTTGAGTTTGATTGGGAGGTTGCAGAGCCAAGCAACATTTATTAAGAGTTGGCGTGACCTCAGATGATGATGAAGCTTCTGAAACCCAATCAACGAGTCGAAGCTCAGATCACTCGACAAATGTTGGCAACATTCCCAGCCAGTCTCAACTCCCGCAACCACAGCACTCGAGCACACGAAGAACAGCTCAACAGCCTACGAACCAACCGTCGGTCATTGCTCCAGTGCAAATGCAAGTGCTAACGAACCCAACTCAAACATCAGTACAAGCACCACTCCCTATGCCGATTGAGAATTACGGTACAACAGCTTTTCAGTATCAACAACCGTCTACCGTTCCTTTGAGTTTAGCTGCCCTCCAAAGTAGCATAGCACCAATTGCTCAGTCCCGACCTTTTTCATGTTCGTTGCCAGTACCAATGTCAAGCGATCCTGGTACCTCATATCACGTTGCACCTGTACCTCCGCATAAGTGGAACTTAAAGTTTACAGGCGAGAGGGGTACAATCTCCGTCACCGCATTTTTTGAGAGAGTGGACGAGTTGAGTCAGGCTAGAGGAGTTAGCAAAAAGTCAGCCTATACTTTTTATAAAGATGTACGTAGAGAAGTCCATACATGGGAACAGCGGGAACAAAGGTTCATGGCAGAATATCTTCCTCCTTCATATGGCGAGAAGCTATTGAAGGAAATTCAAAAACGTAAACAAGGCCCTGGAGAGTCTATAGGGACCTATATTGCTGTCATGAACACGTATTTCCAAAGACTTGGCTGTCCTGTTTCTGAAGAGGCGAAATTAGCGATCGTCTTCAGAAATATAGCGGACATCTGTAAGAATGGTTTGATTGCTACTGAGGTCAATAGCCTATCACATCTAAAAGATTTGTGTCGTAGAATAGACCAGAGATATGGTTTAGAGGAAGAGAATTTTACTCCTAGGAAAAACCAATCGATCGAACCTGACTAGGCCTACGTTGACGTAGAGAGCGACAGTGACGATTTTCCAACAGAAGTCAGTGCAATTCAAATATCAAGTACCGCGACATCTAACCAACGGAATTCAAATCATCATGCTGATAGATTTGACAGAGATAGGCAACAGCCAGCAAGCAATTTCGCTGCTAGAGCTGATAGAGGTAGACAGCAACCAGCTAGTGGTCAGTCTAGTGGAAATGATAGGGATAGACAACCACCACAATGTACTAGACCTGGTAGGGCGAATAGGAACGTTATATGTTATAGATGCAACCAAACAGGGCACATGGCGGTCGGGTGCGCATTACCTAGAGGTAAGCAGTGTTATTCGTGTGGACGAGCAGGGGTAACAATAAGAGAATGTCGTAATTGTTATCGTCAGGGAAACGGACCCAGGCGCTCGTAGGCGGTCGACCTTCGAGTCAGCCTGAACAAGCATCGACCGATAGGCTAACGAACGTCTTAGAATATGTGATAAGTCATGCTCGTAAAGATGAGAGACCTTATTTAGAAGTGGATGTGCTCGGAAATAAGTTATTAGGTTTGTTGGATTCCGGGGCTTCACGTACTTTTTTAGGGAGTCATGGTTGGTCAATCCTCGAGAAGTTTGCTTTTTCACTTGATACGACAAAGAAGACGAGTTGTATTGTGGCAAATGGTCAAAGCACGAGTACTATTGGGACAGTGCAGCTTCCTATACGAGTTCAGGATAAATTTAGGTTAATAGAGGTCGTCGTCGTTCCTGAGTTGCCGCACACTTTGATTTTGGGATTAGATTTTTGGATTTCGATGGGTATAGTACCGAACTTAAGTACTAATGAGTGGCACTTTGCCGATAATAAAGATGTGATTTGTTCTTTAGAAACAGCAGACCAACAAACAACTCTTACACCTTATGAATTAGAACGACTAGAGGAATTGGTCGATAAATATAAGACTATTATGGGTGACTCACTAGGATGTACAGACAGAGTAGAACATAAGATTACAACAGATGTAGCACCGATAAGACAACGTTCATATAAGGTCTCACCGGTCATTCAAAAACTTATTGATGACGAGATCGACGAAATGCTGAAAATGGATGTAATAGAACGTAGCAGTAGTTTATGGGCTTCACCAGTGGTAATGGTACAAAAGAAAAACACAAAGAAATATCGGTTCTGCGTAGACTACCGCAAATTGAACTCGGTGACGGCGCGTGATAGTTATCCTTTACCACTCGTATCCGAGACTCTTGACAAGTTGAAAGATGCTAAGTACTTGTCAACTTTAGATATTAAAAGCGCTTATTGGCAAGTACCAATGGAGGAATCATCGAAGCCACTAACAGCATTCATCTGTCGACGAGGTCTATTCCAATTTAAGCGTTTACCTTTTGGTCTTCATAATGCACCTGCAACTTGGCAGAGACTCATAGATAGCATCATAGGAAACGATTTAGACCTCTACGTGTACGTATATCTCGATGAACTCGTAATTGTCACACAGAGCTTTTCTGAACATCTTAGAATTCTTAAGGAAGTCCTACGAAGATTGCAGAATGCAAAGATAACGGTAAGTTGGAAAATACCAACTGTGTAGGCCAGAAATGACTTATTTAGGATTCGTAGTGGACCGTCGAGGCATCCGAGTTGACCCTAACAAAATTAGAGCCATGTTAGAGCTCCAGAGGCCAAGAACTGTCAGAGAAGTTCGTAGAGTTGTAGGTACAATTTCCTGGTATAGACGTTTCATAGAGAATTTTTCAGCGATAATAGCTCCAATTACAGCTCTAACTAAGAAAAATCAAAAGTTCGATTGGACTCCAGACTGCGAAAAGGCATTTTTTAAGATTAAGGAACTTTTAGTGACTGCACAGATACTTACATGTCCAGATTATACCAAAGAATTTGTCATTCAAACAGACGCATCAGGATATGGAATAGGAGCATGTTTAACGCAACCTTATCCTGAAGGAGACAAAGTCATTTGCTATTTAAGTCGATCTTTGACTAAGCAAGAACGTGTTTACACGACCACTGAGCGAGAATGTTTGGCATTGGTTTGGGCGATAGAGAAGCTCCGGCCATATATTGAGGGTATCTCATTTAAGGTCATAACAGATCATTTTAGCTTAAAATGGCTTCATAGCTTAAAAGAGCCCAGTGGAAGACTTGCTCATTGGTCTGTAAAACTGCAGCAATATGATTTTGAAGTAATCCATCGGAAAGGGAAAGATTTAGTTGTCCCGGACATGTTGTCTCGCGCAGTACCTATGATTGATACAATTTCTCAGCCCAGAGACGTTTCAACAGCAATTAAAGATCGATGGTACCAAAAGATGGTAAAGAGGGTCGTAGAATCACTGTTAAAATTTATGATTGGAGATACACTGATAATAAGTTGTATAAATATGTCAAACAAGAATAACCTCAACTTTCACCATCTAACGAATATTGGGGACTACTCAAAGATCATAGGCGTAGAATTATTGGAGAAGCTCACGATCCTCCTACCGCAGGACATATGGGTGTGTATAAAACCTTCCACAGACTGGCAGAAAAATATTATTGGCCAAAAATGCGCCAGGACGTGGCAACTTTTGTAAAGAAATACTTTGTCTGTGCAGCTCATAAAGGTGATACACAAGGTGTATCTGATCAGATGATATCTCACCCAAAACCAACTCGTCCTTGGGAAATTATTTCGACGGATTTATGTGGACCTTTACCTCGTTTGACAAAGGGTAATTGCTGGATTCTCGTCGTTACGGACTATTTGAGTAAGTTTTCCTTAGTTTTTCCAATGCGAACAGCCCCTACTCAAGCTGTTGTCAAGCATCTTGAGGAGCAAGTATTTATGGTCTTCGGAGTACCTCGTTTGCTACTTTGTGATAATGGCCAACAGTACAAAAGTAACGAGTTTAAGCGTTTTGCTGAGAGTTATCAGGTTAAAATTCAGTATAATCCGTATTATCACCCCAGAGCAAATCCAACAGAAAGGACGAATCGTACGTTAAAAACCATGTTATGTTGTTATGTGAAAGACAACCAGAGGAAGTGGGAAGAACAAATACATAAACTTGCCTGCGCGATTCGTACTGCAACCCATGAGGCAACCAGGATGTCTCCTTTCTTTGTTAATTTTGGTAGGAATATGTGTCTCTCAGGAAAAGAGTACTCCAACCCGGTTTTGTTATCTGAAGAAAATGGTGTACAATCTGCAGCTGAAAGTAAGAACGAAGGTTTCCGAAAGCTCTACGCTGATGTTAAGAGAAGGTTAGAGGTGGCAGGAGAGAAAAACGTATTTCAGTATAATTTGCGTACAAGGGTACCCAACTTTGTTGTGGGTCAGCGTGCTTGGAAGAAGAATTATGTGTTGTCAGATGCTGCGAAGTTTTTCTCGAAGAAGTTAGCACCGAAATTCGTTGGTCCTTATGTGATTAGGAATAAAATTTCTCCATGGATATTTGAGCTTCATGAACCATCGGGTAAAGTACTACCAGGGAGTGGGCATGCCAAAGACCTTAAGTCGGCAGCGGACCTCTCCGATTAACCTTTTTAGGTTAATCGTCTTGAAGTTGGGGGGGATTATGTAACGTGTCATTTTTACGTTTAAGGCAACGTTACATATTTGTTTATTTAGGTAAATAATCAAGGCTCTTCGACTCGTCTTTCTGTAAACAAATTAAGGGTATTTTATAGAGCTAGGTTTGGAGGTTATATAGTGTCCAGGAAGTTACCTTAAAAAGGAGGCATTCCATCGAATTACTGTGGACACTGCGCACATCGCATTATCTGGACATCGTAATTGGAACTTGAGATCACAGGTTTCGGGAAAAATCACATAAAAACTTTTGATTGCTTTGTTTATCTGTAAAATTTCGTAGTTTTCTTTGACGTTCACGAAGATAAACAGCTGTTCTGCTGGGGCATGGCGGCGTTGCCGCATCACAAATGGTTTCAGTAACAGGAAGAAAACATTTAGGTGAACATTTCATTCGCTTATGTTTATTTTCGAGGATATTGGGACAACCATTTCTCTTCCGAACCTCATATCCTTCACGGATTAGCTAGTTTTGATAGCACGAAAATATATTTGGGTCGCCGGTTCGACCAGGAACAACCGAGGCTCCGCCCCTTTGATATCTTTATTAATTTGATAAGGAGAAGATAAAATAAATACGAGTTATGCACTTTTGTAAATGGGAGATAAACGAGGGATAAAAACCAGGACTAAAAGATTAAACAAAATCGTATTTTTATATTATATAAATTTATATATAACCATGGTTAAATAAAGTTAATAGCTAACTCAATCGGATTGGAAGGTTATGTAGGGCTGGCTAGTGGTGAGCAAACTTAGCATCTGAACATTCTTAGGCCGGGTTTAAGCAGTAGTTCAATGTGTATTTTTATGTTCAAGTTCAGAAACAACTTTATTAATGTAGAAATGTTTTACAAAAATGGCGTCAAACCATATGAATCTTAGATAAAACATATCTAAAAAGCAAAGGAAACTTTTGACTAAAACTGTAACTAAAATAGAACTAAATTCTACACTTAGTATAGCTTTACTCATATGGGAATTGGTTGAGTGTTCGAATATTCCTGGGTTCATTAGTTCAATGTGTATTTTTATGTTCAAGTTCAGAAACAACTTTATTAATGTAGAAATGTTTTACAAAAATGGCGTCAAACCATATGAATCTTAGATAAAACATATCTAAAAAGCAAAGGAAACTTTTGACTAAAACTGTAACTAAAATAGAACTAAATTCTACACTTAGTATAGCTTTACTCATATGGGAATTGGTTGAGTGTTCGAATATTCCTGGGTTTGATGCATGCTCTGATCTCCAGTAATTAATTTTACAGTTGATGGTTTCAATGCTGAGCTTCTTATAGTCTTGCTGGTTATTTTCCTCCTTTCTTGCTATGTCGGCGGGGGTCCGGTGGGCAAATGTTCGGTCTATGTATGGAGGGTCTCGATGTCCTTGTTATAATAATTTCAACCGTGGAAATAGATCCGACAACACCTCAATATGCGTTTTACGTATTTTCGATATCCCCTTGGTAGATGCTGCCCCCTGTAGACCGGTACGGAAGTATTAATGTATTTCCTCATTGGTTAGTTTGAAAACCGCGGGTTTTTTCCTCCAGGCTCGCAAACCGGATTTAGTGATTTTTCGGCGAGAGCGTTTTTTTTATAAATGGGTTCGCATCCTTATTTGAATTTAACCGGGAAAATTTGGTTGGTACTGTGTACAGCGTGTCCCATTTTCGATGGGATTAAATGGGAAACTCGGTTATTATTAAAGATATCGATTTTCTGATTGCACCTTACCGTGCTCTTTTTTGGAGCCCTTAAAAATGGTGTAATCAGATTTTTGCTATACCCCGTGGTTTCGCTAATACAGGGAGTTTTTGAAAAAGTTGCATTTTAATTTATTCCTTGTATCTCGCTTATTTTGCAAAATATTTTTATTCTGAAAACCTTTCTATGGCAACTTTTTTAGAGCAAAATAATGACGTTGTCAATTTTTTTAATATTGTTTAGTTTTTGGGATATGGTATTTATCATAAAAAAATTAAATACGGACCTGGATTTTTTTTATTACTAGTTTGATTGGTTCCATGTTATTATTACCTTAAAATGATAAAACTTTAATATTTTTTTGATTTAAGGTTAAAAAAAACTATTTAATATTTGAAAAAAAAAATATAGTCCGAACCTGGAAATTTCCAACGTTATTATAAATTAAAAATTGCAAGACACACTAGTTAAGTGATTTTTATTAATTTATTATTAAAAGATTTATAAATAAAGTAAAAACCTTAAAAAGTTACAAAAATAATATCCTACTAATTATTTGATGGTAGCACAGCAAGTCGTGAAATATACAAAACAAAAGCGTGGAATTGACATTGTCATTTTACTTGTCATTTTTGTGAATGGCTTACAATTATTTTAAACTGGCTAGAAATCGGCCATATCCAGATTTTGAAAAATGTGATATGTTTGACTGCTTCATTCAAGCAACAAAATCCCAATATTTAAATGGCAGAAATATTTTTATGCAAAATGCGTTAAGAAAAATTACTCAAAAATGCCAACAATGTGCTTACACATAATAGTAATCAGAAAAATTAGGTATTTTTTATAATTTGTTTTTTTTTGTATTTTTCGTAGACTTTGTTTCAAATAAATCTGTAAATTAACGTAAAACCATTTTAATATGCTAAGTATCAAAACAGTTAAACTAAAGATTGTTTAACTAGCAATTTTTAATTTATATTTATGTTGGAAATATCCAGGTTCCTAATTTTTTTTTTAAATATTCAATATTTTTTTTTGCCTTGAAACAAAATTTTTTTAAATTTTTATTATTTTATGATAATACTAGCATGAAACCAATCAAAATAGTTATAAAAAAAATCTAGGTCCGTATTTAATTTTTTTATGATAAATACCATATCTCAAAAACTAACAAAACAATATTTTAAAAAGCTGACAACGTCATTATTTTGTTTTAAAAATGTTGCGATGAAAAGGTTTTTACAAAATAAAAATATCTCGCAAAATAAGCGAGATACAAGGGATTATTCAAAATACAATTTTTTTCAAAAACTCCCTGTATTAGAGAAACTACGGGGTATAGCAAAAATCTGATTACGCTATTTTTAAGGGCTCAAAAAAAGAGCACGGTAAGGTGCAATCAGAAAATCAATATCTTTAATAATAACCGAGTTTCCCATTTAATCCCATCGAAAATGGGACACGCTGTACTGTCCCCACCAAATCTAGAAACGATTTCCGGCAACTTCAGTTTTTTTGTATTCTTGACAAAGTGTCTTGTCTCTTTCCAAAAGAATTTTGGCTGGGCTGGTGGCCGTCTATTGGTGTCGCCATTGTTTTTGTGGTTATTGCAGTAGTTGCAGATTATACCAAAGACGGTATAACTGTGAGCTGTCGTGTTTAGGCGAATCTTAAGTGACGCTCACACCCTCTGAGAGGGATTTAAGGCGGCCTACGCCGTTTCTACGGAAAAAGCAGTGGTAAGTTCGATTTTATTTTTTTTTTATTTTTTATTATTTGAGGACTCTTCAAGATAATATTTGTCTCCCAAATTGTAATTATTTTTCGTGTGAAATGTAGTTTTTCGACAAAAGACGTGGGGAATTTTTGGAGTTTTTTTTATATTTTTTTAAAACCACGTTTTGGATAAAAACTATATATTATTTTTCTCCTTTGTCTACAGCCCTGTCCAATCCATCACTGGGACAGTTGTGCTGGACGCTGGTGTGAAGCCGGGTGTAGCATTGTAACCCTGGGAAAGGTACGTTAGGATTATTTTAGTTCATCTGTTTAAATCTACTTTATTTTATTGAGTCGACATGCGGTTCTCGATTTAAGTTACTCGGTGTAGGGGAACTTCGTGCAAAGTAGACGAATTCCAAGAAACTGAAACATTTCATTTTCCACAGGGTTTTTACGCTCGGGCAAGAACCCAGAACATTTTGAGTACCATGTGCTGCCCTAGCACCATGTGCTGAGAGACCTTCAGGGTGGGCGTAGGCAGGACCAGGACCCGGAGCAGCAGTAGCAGGAGTATGTCGGAAAACCAACAACACTTCCAGGTTTATCAAATAAAACACCAACAATTATTAAATAATTGAAGGACCAAGGTAGGAGCAATGGGGTACGGGGTAGACCTCGTCAGATGTCTATCAGAGGAAATGAATCGACCCCTGCCCTCCGTAGATTCCAGGTACTCTCTGACCCAGAGAGTTAGCACCTGTTTAGGGTCCCATTCCCAGGGTTACGGGAGAAGACCACATCGGTATGAAAGGCGGAGAGGATGGACCTCGGTACGGTGATCATAGCGCAGGTGGCAACCCTTTCTTTTAGGGATAGCATAAAAGAAGAAGATGCTGCCTTGTAGTACCGGCGTTGGAATCGTCAAAGGCTAGGGGAAGAAAACCTCGATCAAAAATCACCTGGTCCTCCAGGTTGGGGGTTGGGGCATTAGACTAACTCTCTGATACCCGGAAAAAACGTACACTGTTAAAAAACCCAATCAAACGCCTCGGAAAGAAATGAAAAACCTAAGACGAACCAAGCAAAGAAACAGGAATATGATTTTTGGTACATGGAACGTACAAGGAATGAGTCGAAAAGTGAATGATATAGTCCATGAGTGCAGCAGAATGAAGGTTGATGAATGAAATGAATGAAATTCTCTTTCCTTATCAAGGCCGAAGCCTCCATCAACAAAATCTTGATGATACAGTGAATGAGGAAATTGATCACTGTCAATATAATCTACTAAGCCTAGAACATGATAGCGTAAAAAACTTACACAAAAAGAGACTGAACGAAAAACTTAATTCAAGTTCAGGTGAAACCCCAGATGAGGAATACGAATGTATCACATTAAGCATCCATCAAGCTGCAAAAGAAGCACTAGGATTAGTGGAAGAAACTCCTAAAAGAACAAAACCATACTGGTGGGATGCTGAGATTAAAAGTGAAATAGAGGAAAAAAGGAAATTATATCACACGTACTTATCCCAAAAGACAGATAGAAGCAGAGAAGAATACAAAATCGCGCAATCAAAGGTGAGAAGAATGATCAGTGATAAGAAGAATCAATCATGGATGCAAAAGTGCCAGAAAATAGATTCTTACTTAGGAGGTAGGAGAAGTACTGAAAGCTGGAAAACTATAGGATCGATCAAAAAAGAAACATGCAGAGATATTATTTCACCAATACCAGACAAAGAATGAGATGAGCATTTTAAAAAACTTTTAACTGAAGATAGAGCAGAATTCAAGGAAGACGAAAGAGACAATATCATTAGAACGATGGGATCTCCAGTACCCCTCACAATATCTGAGGTGTTTTGGTGTGCAAAACCATAAAAAGCGGTAAATCTGCCGGACCCGGAAATATCCCAGCTGAACTTATTAAATATGGCACTGAAGAATTGTTTTGTAGATTACGGAATCTTTTCCAAAGATATTTAAATGGAGCTGTAGTACCAACTGAGTGGAAAACGTCATATATATCCACAATACACAAAAAAGGAAGGAAAGATATATGTGACAATTATAGAGGTATATCTGTAACTAGTACGCTAAGCAGAATATATGGCAAAATAATAAGAAATAAAGTGGAGAGCCAATATAAAGATATGGAGGCAGAAGAACAAGCTGGTTTCAGGGCGGGTAGATCGACTTCAGATCATCTCTTTTGTATAACCCAAGTTATTGAAAAGAAAATGGCATACGGACAAGAGCTCCATCTGCTTTACGTAGATTTGCAGAAGGCATATGATAGTATACCACTAAATCTACTTTGGAAAGCGTTGGAAAAGACAAACATAAGCGTACAACTAATTAAGGCCATCAAAGAGATATACCGCAATAGTAAGGCAAAAGTTAAAATAAAAGCAAAACTAACCAAAGGCTTTCAAGTAAATAAAGGTCTTAAACAAGGTTGCTGTATCTCGCCTACGCTCTTCAAGATATATTTGGAACAGGTCCTTAAAGTCTGGAAGAGAAAATGCCAAAACATGGGAATTCCGTTGAATGAAACCACCTTGTTTACTTTATGTTTCGCCGATGATCAGATAGTTGTGGCTCAGGATTATGACGACCTCGAATATATGACACGAAAACTAATAGAAGAGTACAATAAGTGGGGACTAGAGGTTAATATCAATAAGACAGAGTATATGTGTATTGGTGGAACGAAACAGGATCTAATCTTAAATACTGGGCAGCGAATTCAGTCCTGTGATGAGTATAAATACTTGGGTCTAAAAATTACAGCTGACGGAACACTAGACAAAGCTATAAAAGATAGAAACGTACAAGGAAGAAAAGCAATAACTTTATTAAATGGAATAATTTGGGACCAAAGTATATCAAAACATAACAAAAAGCTTATATATAACACCATTGTAAAAAGTATTATTACATACGGCTCAGAAGTATGGCCAATCAAAGATAGAACAGAAAAAATGCTTTCCGCTACGGAGATGGACTATTGGAGAAGAGCAGCAGGGAAATCAAAAAGAGAAAGAGTTACCAATCAAAGAATAAGAGAAATTATGACAGTGGGTGAACGTACTCTAGTGGATGATATAAGAACAAAACAACTGGTGTGGTACGGACATGTACAAAGAATGGATGATGGAAGACTACCTAAACAAATATTACAATGGAAACCAACTGGCCGAAGAAAACGAGGAAGACCAAGGAGAAGCTGGAGAGAAGGAATAGATAGTGAAATAAGAATAAGAGGCCTAGATGATGAATTATGGGCAAACAGAAACGAGTGGAGATTGGGTATCGGAAGACGTAGAACGTTGTGAGACCGATAACTATATATATATATAGGTAGGAGCAAGCCTTAACTATAATTTTTTTCATATATAATTTTCACAATATAATTTAGACATAATCTTTCCATATATATTTGTGCACAGTATAATTTCAACATTGCTTGTAAACGCAAGGTAACGGTATGACGTCATGACCACCATTTTGCGGCGTATTTACTACATTGATTTTTTTCATTCATTTCACTTAGTTAAGATAATTTTCCTGTCAAATTTGAAGTGCCTTGCTAGTTTGGCCCGAACTTGTTTCATTTTTTTTATATATTCGACGTCTCCAGTATTTTTCCAGTAGCTTTACTGCAATAAACAAGATGAACTAAATTTTGTGTTATTTGTACAATCCAATGGGGTTATATTTTTTTTTGCGGTTTACTTACATTGTTTTACCTCATGGGGTGGATCTCGGATTGGGTTGCTGTCTGTCTCATTCTACCCAACGTAGAATGATGACAGCGGATATTTGGTCCAGATCTCCCCTATGACGGAATAATTTTGGAAGATATTTTTTTTAGAATCATTTATATAACTGAGTCTCACACTACTGACTCAGATGTAGGTACACTATGACCTGTTAAAGGAGTCCATCTACCTGTAACGTGCCTCTAGTTTTGTCATCTTAATTCAATCTTTTACAATTTTATTTTGACGATGAGTCAATTTTTTTTTTTGGTTTTTTTAATTGCACAAATACTCTGGAAGCCTCGGAAGTAGGTAGAATTTCATTGTTTGGCTACAATGTTTGAACTGTATTTTAATTAAATCTTCTTTGTAAAACATTGATATTAAAACACTGTGGCGCTTAAAATTTTATTATTTCTGAACACCCCCTTCTCCACTGTATAAAAGTTACCGGGCATATCAATGTTTTACCTAGCTGGAAAATACAGTTCTGCTTCCAGATATTTGTTTAATTACTCAGTAATTTTTTTTTAGTGTCACAAATTGGCACAGCGTTATTATTCTATTTACAGTGTCACAAAATGGCGGCAACGTAGTTAGTTTGCCACAAATGTCACCCAACGCATATTAATTCGCCACATAGTTTACGACATAGGGGAAGTGTACTTAAAATGGAATAGTAAGGTAAAATGGGATACTGGCACTCCTGACCAAAGTAAGGGTGGCAACGTTACGCTGTATCGCTAGATTTGTTCATTGGGATCGACATAGGCAGCCGTTATTTTTAAATCTGTAAGAATTGATTAGAGTTCGCGCGACAAAAGTTGAAGCCACCCACGTCACGGCTGAGGGGGATCTACTGGCCTCGCCTCTAGCTTGTGATTCACTGGTTGGGAGATCCATAGGCTTAGTGTTTTATATTGGGAATTAGTTTAATAAATTATTATGTGTAATTTATTCCGCACGGCACTGTCCGACCGCAAGTAGATAAAATTGATGACTTGCGTGGCATCATCTCTCGCCGCGTCCACTCTACTATATTATATTCTGCTGATGATATTTTTAAAGTTTATAGTCTTGGCTATTATCAAACATGCTGTTTTTGGCTAAATGAGAAACAATTAAAAAGTAGGAATAATTTAAATATTTTATATAAGATAAAGGTAAAATGGGAAATTGCTAAAGTAGCTAAAATGGTATAACCCATTTTACCTCAATTAGTGATGACTGACTGATAAAAGTAATTAATTTTGTGTTTTTTTAGATGCCGCCCATTTACGAACGATTTTTTGTTTTCGTTAAGTCTCTGTGTCTTTTTTTATAATAAGCATTATTTAAATTATTTTACTGGCTATTATTAGGTTATTATTTAACAAATAGATAATTTGTTCTAGTTATTGCATATTATTCTTAAGATTCCTAGATGATTTGTTCACCCAAATTATATCTCATTTTTTTATCTTTGTGTCGCATTTTTAATTTTTTTTTATTAAATCAGTTTTTTTGTATTTTCAGTGTTAATTTTATATCCCAATTTACTTTAACATTATTTCCCATTTTACCTGCACAATTATTTTCCAAAATAACAAATTATTTGTTAAAGTGTTTAGTAGTAGCTACTACAAATGAACTATAACATCAAACGAAAAAGAATATTTTTAAATTTGGTAATGTTTTAAACCCATAACTTTTTTTTGTATAAAGCTTAAGTATCTGATTTTAAGTACACTTCTAGTGATGGGCACAAATGATTTTATTTATGTATCCAGTGGGGAGCCACGGCAGCACCACGGACGAACGGCACCGTGTACATGGTAACGGAGCATGTGAAATGCCTCATTTGCATCCTAATCCCTCGACCGTGTAGACGGTGCCGTTTACACGATCACCGTATATGTGTGAAACCGGTCTTATGATGAGGGGTTGTTCTTAACCACACCTGACGGGCACAAGGCAGTGCCGTGGGAGCGGGCGCAATAATGTCGAGTTTTACTCAAAGACTTTGAAAAACAAATCAAACAACTGAACCAGCTTTATATTATTGTCTTCTCAATAAACTCAAAGCCTATATATATAGGTTACCCAAGATCTCGTAGCTTTTAATATTTTTTTGAGATTTGGCATAGTATTTCCTGCAGAAATATTTCTTGGAGGCAGACCGAGGCCTTTGGGCGGGGTGCCGAAATATTGGTGTTTGGTTTGTAAAAGACTTTATATTCTAATGAATATGTAAGGTTTTGCCCATTTCATGCTTATAAAAAAGATAAACAACAGTTTAAATTAAAAATTTATTCATTCCAAAAATAACTCCAAAGGGACAAAGCAAATAATTTATTGTAGGCGAGCCGACATATAGATAGCATTGTCCACACGTTTAGAGCACGTCACTTGTAAAAATATGGATGTGTGCATCTTCAACTTTGACATATCGAGGGTCCAAGTCCAGTTCCTCGTAAGTGCATTTTTAAAAACTTTACAGGAGAACCGAAAAAGCTGCGATCGTTCAAAAATACGACATTTTCATTTAAGGGAAGCAAAGTGATTTTGATTTTCCGAGAATGTTCTCGAGATAACTCCCTTCAAGGATTTTGGAGAATACAGCTCCTGCTCCACCTTGCCAAAGGTCATTAGACATTTTATAGTATGGACTCAGAAAAACGAATTATATAATAATATAATAATCACAAAATACCATTCTGGACTTAAACACGCTTAGACGTTTACCTACATTTTCTTTCGCTATACGCTTACATAGAACTATTTGTTTGCAGGTCGTAAGTTACGATCTCCAAATTTAACATTATACTTAATTTTATTATTATGCAGATATATTTAACTTCCAAGTAAGATCGAAATTTGTTTTTCCAATAAATAGAAATTATTCCGGAGTTAATCAAAAAATAAGTTGTTTTCGGTTCATTGTTGTTTAATACTTACGTGCGTAGTAGCCTCTCATTGTTTGCAATTTCAATTCCCCAAGAATCGTGTGACCGTTGTCTTTCGCTTGTATTTGATCAATGTATATGTTAGGATCAAACACCGATTTCGGCCAATGGACCGAAAATATGACCAAAACGCGTTCTGGCCACCAGCATATTGCCAATGCCCGAAATGTCGCTTTTCGGCCGTTTAATGTAGACCAGAACGCGTTCTGGAGCTTTTGCAATTGCCAGAATGCATACTGATTTTCCCAAGTCAGCCTAAGAGCATATTGTCACATTGCCAGAATGCGTCGAACACACAAACAAAACGTCTAAAACGCCAATGTAATAAAATATAGAAAAATATTTGTATTGATTATGTAAATACGACATCCAAATTTTAAAAATAACATTATTTCTAAAAGAAACAGAAAACAATAAAGAGGGAAATTTTGGGTCAGTTAAAATAATAGAAAATTTGACAGCTATTACCGTTATTGTTACTAAGCAAAACACAAACATTGATTTAGTAGTTTCACACACCTTAAAAAATAACAGTAACATTAAAGGTCGGCCACCGTATGTACCGGGCGCCGTGACCTTAAATAACAAAAAAGGAGCGAGAAGCTGCTATTGCGCAGACTCAGTAATAACAATAACGGTAACATAGTATAAAAACACAACAAAGGACGTTTACTACATATTATAATTCTAGTGCCTTAAGGGTATACCTACATCCAAATATTGTAGATTATAATATATATTATTAAGATGTGCCACGCAAAATTATATTATTATTATATTCAGTGTGTACATAAGTTTGGGTAAGCAGTGCAAAGATGGCGCTACAAACATTTTCGAAAATCGCGCACGGGTGTTTTATTACCTTCCTAGCCCGCATAGCAATGGCTAGAAAAGATATTATTTTCGACGAAAATTTTTTTTTGAGATAACGCCAAAATTGTGTTATTTGGATGTATTTTGACCTATCCAAGCAATATCGTCGTGATGTCTGTGTGTGTGTATATTATTTCTGTCCGTAACACGATAGCTCCTGAACCGCTAAACCGATTTGCATAAAATTTTTAGGTAAAATGGCGTTCAACACTCCTACGAGCTGATTAGATTTTGGTCAAAATCTATTAATGCTAATGACAGTTTTTTGATAATTAAAAAATGCTAACTTTTTCACGGAGCATCGTATCAGTACATTGTTTTAGGAATATAGTAAACTATATTTTGCTCAATAATTCGTGTTATAACCAAAAACTTCGTAAGAGCATTAGTTTCTGCGATATTTACAAAAAACTGTTATCATGGCTTCACTTAAAGTGTGATAATAGGCTAGCTAGGAAGGTGTCAGATTCGTCATGGTTCCATTTATTTAATTTTATTAACAAAATACCAAGTGATTTAAAAATATTTGTAATATAACTTAAAGATTATTTGTATTCCGTAATCTTTGGATTATAATAAAAATTATTTTAAATATTTAATCATTTTTGAGAAATTAATAAAAATTTTCTTAATAATAAGCATTTATCTATTATTTTGCTATGCTCAGTACCACTACTTGTATCAAAAAGTCTTTAAAATATTTTAGATAATCATTTCAACGAAATACATAAAAAACTACCCAATAACTATATATTTGTTTTCTTTAGCTATGTTAAGTACTCCACCAGTCAGGCTTTTTTTTAACTGTAATAGATTTTATTTGAGGATAGGTTAGGCATTTAAGTTAGGGGATTAATAAATTAATGTTAATTTAGTCAGATGCTAGTCATTTAAGGAATGTGTATGCACAAGATTCGATAGCTTTAGGCGCTGGTTAACCTTTTAACGCATTAAGGATAAAAATGGAAACTAACACGAGAACCATACAAAATGTCGATTGACACCTACCTTGCTATTTCTCGGCAGTACAAATTCCATTCACTGGGCGCCCAGGCTTCTACCAGAGTTCTTGAGTTGATCGAAATCACTTTGAGGAGTTGAGGTAACGGATTGGAATGATTTTAGAATTGATTGGCACTAATTGCAATTGATTGAATTGTAGTTTTGGAAAACGAGTGAAACACGCCGGTTTCAATATGGAGGCTACGATGATCTCTCTCTTGTCATCGCGCCGGTGGGTTGCGCACTTTCTATCCGCGCACTTTGCGGTGTCACGTGACAACCTGTATGGTTCAGTGCAACGGAAATTAATATTTAGGAAAATTAACTAAGTATTATTTGTCTTGCACGTACATTTTCCCGGCCGCCCTAAAATACTATTTTAGAATCAGGAAAAATAATATGTATTATAACCAGGGAATAACAATTATTATTTACAAAAAAAATTAAAAAATTGTGACAAAATGTTATTTTATTTTTTGCCGCGATAAAACAAAAAAATATATTTCCCGAAAAGGAATAAAATAAAAAAAAAGAATAATTCTATGACGACACTGACATAGAATGAACATTGCTTGAGTGTTCAGTTTGGACGTTTAAATAGCCCTTGTTGAGTCCTAATCGTGACAACTCTAACATGTCCATCTGAACCAGGATGCAAATCTACAATCCTGCCTAAAGACCACTGCAAGGTTGGTTTGTTTTCATTTTTTATGACTACTAAAGTATTTAACTCGACTTTAGTAGATTTTTCTGTCCACTTGGACCTCTGCTGTAGAGTATGTAGGTACTCCTCTTTCCATCGGGACCAAAAATCAGTGTTCAATCGCTGAACAAGTTGCCACCGAGAAAGAGTGTTTAGTTTTAATTGTGATAAGTCTGGGTCTGGGACAGAGTTTAAAGGTTCCATGGTAAGGAAATGTCCGGGAGTGAGTGGACAAAAATCATTGGGATCGGATGATTGCGCAGAGATTGGGCGACTATTTAGCAATGCCTCGATCTGCACAAGCAAAGTATTTAGTTCTTCGTATGTAAGCTTCTGATTTCCGATCACTCGGTAAAGATGTGTTTTTACTGATTTAATACCAGCCTCTGATAAGCCATTGACATGAGGACTAGCACTAGGAAAAAAATGCCATTTGATCTGAAGATGTTCAGAGGAAGCTTCGAAGAGCTTTTTAAGCTCAGAGCTTGCTCCTTGAAAATTGGAGCCTCTGTCGCTGTATAAAAAATTACAACGACCCCTTCTAGCTACAAACCTTTTGAATGCGGCTATAAAGCATTTAGAAGTAAGGTCTGACGCAACTTCTGTGTGGATAGCGCGAGTACTTGCGCACACGAAAATGCAGATATAGGCTTTTAATTCTTTGGTACCCCGGTACCAACGACCTGGTGAAATTTTTATAGGACCAGCATAGTCCAAAGTTGCATGAGAAAAGCACTTTAGTTGTGAAATTCTAAAATAAGGTAAGTCACCTTGATAAGGGATGTAAGCCTTTGGTCTAAGGCGATAACATCTTATGCATCGAGATAAAACTTACTGAATAGCTCGGCGGGATGCTAAGATCCAGAATTATTGTCTTAGTAAGTACTGAACTGTATTTAGCCCTGGTTGGCTATTTTCCTTATGAATATGTTCAATGATGAGATCAGACAACCTGCCTGATCTGGGAAGCAATAGAGGATGTTTTGCATCACAAGGTATAGAATTCGTATGCCTAAGACGACCACCTACCGTTATCAGTCCGGTAGTGTCCAAAAAGGGTGCAATTTTTCGAAAAGCTTTGGGTAAAAGTTTGTTGTTTTTTAGTTGTTTTAGGAGGTCAGAGAAATGTAATTCTTGGCTTCTTCGAACCAAGAGTGTTAAAGCATACTGAATTTCAAAATTAGAAATAGGACCTGTAAGTGGTTCCTTTTTGTTATTAAAATTATTAAATATTCGTCGAATCTGACAAATTAATTTTTGAATGTGAAAAAGGGATGAATATTTATTTACAAGGAAGTTAGAATATGATAATCGATGTTTGTAGTAAGTGTTATTTTTTCAGGCTTTTCTTCATTTAAAATTTCCTGAAAATCGGTTTCTGAGTTTTGGAGTAATGCGGGATTTTTTAAGTCGCATGTAGTACATGGTCGACTAAGCCAGGAAGGCCCTGTAAACCACAAGGGGTGGTTTATAAAATTAGAAGGAGTTGTGCCACGACTGGCGACATCCGCAGGGTTTTCTTGTGATTTTACATGATACCAGTTTACATTAGAGAGTTTTTCTTGTACTTGGCTAACTCTGTTAGCAACAAAAGGGCGCCATCTATGAGGTGAGCTACAAAGCCAAAAGAGGACGACTTGAGAATCTGTATAAGCGTAAGTTTTATCTATTGAAATTAAAGGGGAATAAGTTTTTATAACAAAACTAAGAAGTTCAGTAAGAAGAACAGTACCTAAAAGTTCTAGTCTCGGGAGACTAATAGTTTTTAAGGGACTGACCCTTGATTTTCCCATAATTAAGGAAGTTTTTATGCTTTGATCTGACAGCTCGATACGTAAATAAACGCAAGCTGCGTAGCTTGCCTAATTCTGATGCGTCCGAAAAAGCATGTAGTTGACAAGATATTATATCTTTAGAAAAAATGTGCCTAGGAAATTTAATATCTGATAAGCACTTAAGTTCATTTTGAAATTGTGTCCAATGCTGAAGAATAGATTTGTCCACGGGATCGTCCCATCCTATCTTGGAAATCCATAATTTTTGCATAAGACATTTTGCAAAAAATGAAATTGGAGAAAGCATCCCTAAAGGATCAAAAATAGAAGCAATAGCGCTTAGAATATTTCTTTTTTGCATCGTTTTTCCGATGGCTGACAAGAGAAACATATTGTCTGATTTTGGGTCCCACTGGAGTCCAAGAACCTTTATGGTTATAGGATTTTCCTTGTCAAAAGAAAAGGGAATTTGGCATTCGTCTGGTGATAGAGAGGATAGTAGTTTTGGGTGATTACTAGCCCATTTTTAAGCTCAAAACAGCCTGATTTTAGAAGAGCGATTAAATCTCGCTGTAGAGTTAGAGCCGACTCTATAGAGTTTGCGCCTGCTGAATAGGATCGCTTGAAGTGAAACGCCACAGAAGACGTTGATAATCACGATCTTCCGGAGCTAATTTTATTTGTAAAAACATTTGCGTAATATCCGAGAGCATGACTATTTCATAAAATCTGAATTTTAACAGAATTGAGTTGATGTCAGTTTGTAATTTGGGCCCTGGGAGAAGGGTAGAATTAAGGGATATACCTTTTGAACCCGCAGTTGCCGAGCCATTAAAAACTACTCGAACGTGTGAACTTGATTTATCGGGGCGTACAACGCAGTGGTGGGGTAAATAATTTATGAATTGATTTTTTGATTCTGATTCTAAAATTAAACTCATATGATCGTTTTTTAAGTAGTTATTCATAAATTCGGAATACTGTGAATATAGTTCGGGATTTTTTATCAGTCTAGACTCAAGAGATAAAAAACATTTGTAAGTATGTGAGTAGGTATCTCCTAAAATAGGTCTAGAGTGAGGAAATGGCAATGAAACTTGAAAACGTCCCGAACTATCTCTCGTGACAGTTTTTTGATATAATGATTCACATTTTTCCTCGTCAGGAGAGAGGAACTTCTTTGTTGGGAGAGACTCAACTTCCCAAAACTTGATCATCGTTTGATCTAGTGAATTATTTTGTAAAGAAGTAAAGTGACATGAATATGAAGTTGAATTGTATGTAGGTTGATTTGATATTTCCGTATTTCCCAGGAGCACCCAGCCGAACAAGGTTTCAAGTGCTATTAGCTGCCCCGGTTCTCCAGGAATAATGTTAGGTTGAATTATTTGAGAATAAACATGTGCTCCTAAAAGCATGTCTACAGGTGCGGGAATATTGAAAGTATTATCTCCTAAATTTAAATTAGAGATATGATGCCAATTGTGAGGATTAACTTGAAAAGATGGCAAATTTGCACTTACCTTTGGCAAAACATAGACATCAGGAGAAAGCGTTGGATTATTTTGGCCAACAGGCTTAATTGTGCAATTTGTTATGCCATTGGTGGTTGAAGTAGATTGATTGATGCCTCGTATGGGGACTATGAATTTTTTCCTAGATAATCCTAGGCGATTAAGACAATTCTCAGAAATAAAATTGGCCTCTGACGCATTGTCGAGTAGTATAGTTTGATAGTATCCACGACTATCTAGGATGTCTACTTTTGTTGTAGAAAGTAAAATAGTGCTTTGAGGTTTTTGAGTAGTGAGTGAGGTGCACCCACAATTAATGTAATCAATGTCCTCATTGGGTGTTTCATTTTGTGTTTGATTGGGGTTTTGGGAATATTGAATTGAATTTTGATTTAAGTTTGGGGTTGGTTGTACATTTGTAAAATACGCGTTTTGTGAATTCGATTGAGTAGTTTGCGAGTTATTACAAATACTCGTATGGGGACGCTGGCCACAGATACGGCAAGAAAAAGTAGATTGACATAAATTTAAGGGATGCGATCTTAAACAATTGCTACACGCATTATTTTGCCTAACGTAGGCATTACGCTCCTGTATAGTTTTTGATAAAAATACCTGGCACTGTGAAAGATTGTGAAATTGTTTATTTGTACATAAACGACATTTGTATTTGTTTTGAAACAGATTCGAATTAAATTGTAAATTCGAATTATTTAATTGTTGTTGTCTATTTGAATTTGAGTTGAATTGATTTGTATTTGAATTTGAGTTGAATTGATTTGTATTTGAATTTGAGTTATTTTGAGTTTCTGGAGTGAAACTAAAACTAGATTGATTTGGTTGTTGATTTGAATTAAAGAATTTAGATTGATTTGGTTGGAATTGCGAATTATTGCTAAATGAAGTTATTTTTGAGTTTTGAGGATTTTGAGTTGTATTTGCCACGTAAACTTGTGGTTGATATGGTTTTGAGTAACTGTTGTAATTATTATTTGAATTGAATTGCCGCTTAGATGGTTTTGAATTTGATTTTTGTAAATTGTCTGATTGCATAGTTGAATAAGAAATATTTTGCATGATTTGAACTGATTCTAAGGCCCTACAATGGTTTTTGAGGAACTCTGTAAGGTTTTCGTAGGTAGGAAGCTCCATTTTACTATATTCTATCTCAAAAGAAGTTCGTATTGAGGTAGTTAAACGCGAAAGAAGCATGTTGAAAAGTATGAAATCCCAATGTTGAGTTCGAAAACCTAATAACTCTAAAGCAGAGATATTTTCATTAAAACTATCGAGTAAAGTTCTAAGATCCTTGGAAGAGCAATTATTTTTTAAGGGAACAGTACTATTTACGGTGTTCCAGTAGCTTGTTGCCAAAAGTCTTTTGTTTTGGTATCGATCTACTAGTGTTTGAAAAGCAATATTGTAATTATTATCATTAATAGGCAAGTGTTTTATTAAACTGAGTGGTTCACCTCTTAAATATGAAATTAAATTTCCTTACTGGAAACATATTAGTGTTGTGCACTAATGAGCAAAACATATCATAAAAAGTGACCCACTTTAATAAAGTGCCATCGTAACATGGAACATCCAATTTTAATAGATCCTTGTATTAATAAAATAATGTAATAAAAAGTTGATTGAAAATACTTTTAGTTTGAAAATAAAAATTGTCTGTGTCTTCTCGCACCTTATCTTGCACTTTGTATTCGTCATCGTTCTCCACTAGGCTAATGACGTCATTGTGCAGTTTTTTAAACTCATCATAAAACTCTTCCAAGTTCTCATACCTTGTTTTGAAAATAGATTTTACATTTAAATCGGTTTGAGCCTTTATGGCTGCTGTGTATGTTTCGGTAATCCGCGTAACATAAACTGTGCGTTTTTGCACTGCCTTATCCAGGCCGGTTTTAGTTATTTTAATTGTTTAATTAGTAATAAGTATTATCACTGAACACTAAAACGTTTTTCACAATTTCTTATTATTTTATTTTATTTTGTACACAAAGTTTTTTATTTTGACCTTCGTTCACTCGCCCGTAGGTAAACAAAAAACAGTTGTTTTGTCGACCGCGATTTTTAAATTTAGACTGCACAATCGATACCGATAAAATTTTTAACATGTGTGAGGAAAGTGGGTGTAGACAAAAGGCGTGGTCGCTTCGTCACTGATAAAGCCTGCCCCCCGTTGGTCCTTAATGGCGTCGTAAAATTTTTAGATTTTTGGTTTAAGAAGAATGAATTTTGATTTTTGTTGTATTTTTTTTGAATATTTGGATCGATGGACCATAAAAATGTATGCACAAGACATACACCCTTTCGATAGCTTTAGGCGCTGGTTAAACTTTTAACGCATTAAGGATAAAAATGGAAACTAACGCGAGAACCATACAAAATGTCGATTGACACCTACCTTGCTATTTCTCGGCAGTACAAATTCCATTCACTGGGCGCCCAGGCTTCTACCAGAGTTCATGAGTTGATCGAAATCACTGTGAGGACTTGAGGTAACGGATTGGAATGATTTTAGAATTGATTGGCACTAATTGCAATTGATTGAATTGTAGTTTTGGAAAACGAGTAAAACACGCCGGTTTCAATATGGAGGCTACGATGATCTCTCTCTTGTCATCGCGCCGGTGGGTTGCGCACTTTCTATCCGCGCACTTTGCGGTGTCACGTGACAACCTGTATGGTTCAGTGCAACGGAAATTATTATTTAGGAAAATTAACTAAGTATTATTTGTCTTGCACGTACAGAATGTTTATCAAAAGTATCTGACTGTCGGTATACCAATCACAGTTTTTTACCTTCCTAGCCCGCATTATAGCAATGGCTAGAGAAAGTATTATTTTCGACGAAAATTTTTTTTTGATATAACGCCAAAAATGTGTTATTTGGATGTATTTTGACATATCCTAGCAATATCGTCGTGATGTCTGTCTGTGTGTCTGTGTGTGTGTATATTATTTTTGTCTGAACACGATAGCTCCTAAACCGCTGAACCGATTTTCATAAAATTTTTAGGTAAAATGGTGTTCGACACTCTTACGAGCTGATTGGAATTTGGTCAAAATCCATTAACGCATTTTCGTCATATTTTTCGTGCATTGGCCGAAATTGATGTTTGATCCTAACGTATATATGTTATAAACCGCGTGTTTTCTCAGGTTAGTACGCCTACTTTTATAATACAATTCCTAAGTTAATTAAATAAACCTTGGCTAAATCATGTTGAATTTAAAATGATATTCCTGCATAATTTTACAATTTTGAATTGTTTACAAGATTCCAGCCACAGCTCGTGAGGTGAGTTAGGAAAGGTGCTAGCCATCTACAGAATTAGGTTTCCTTTTAAACATTTGTTGAAAGGGAAAAAGCATAGTAGGTTTATTTATCATGTCTTTTGGAATGACGTGCCACCATATACGAATTTTAGATATTGAACATTTGGTCAAACGTCTGGAAGAATCCGCAGTAGCCAAAAATCGTCGCTTTACAGCGAGTCTTTTTCTCTCTTCCTCCGATATGAAGTATTCAACGTCTGCACTGCACTGCACTGCACTGCTATCCTTAAAAAGTTTTAAAAGCCACTAATAATTTGCATTTCGCCTACAAACAAATCAACATTATCCCTGTGTAAAGTTTGTTGTCAGTATATATTTAACACTCTATTTCTTCTTAGCTTCAAAAGAACGACCCACCCAAAATCGTCTTTACACCTTTCCTTCTTTTCACAATATAATACGACACAGTCAATTAAGAGAATCTATGAGTTTCTTTTTTAAAAAGCATTTATTATTATTTACTTTATTTTCTTGTCCAAGGCTGTCTTTACGTCAAGGAGAAGAGGAGTTTTCTGCACCGATAAAAATTACATAAAAGAATGTGTTTTTAGAGAAAAGCTTTATTAAAATGCATAGCCTGCTAGGTTTTGATATAAGCAGTGGTCGCGCTGTCAATAGAAAGGAGACTTAAGGTGCATTTCTAATCGTGTTCGCTGGCAGAGTTGCAATCCGACACACGTGTTAGCCAAATGGGAATCAATGTAACCATTTCTAATGACGACCACCGTGTCCGCACAGTCGTGCTTGCACGCTGCAAATTCTGCGGCCCGTACTTGCGTCCATGCGGCTTACCAGACATGCGCAGTTCCATCACCTAAATGATCGGTATCGGGAAAAATCTCGATCGAGATCTTTTTGGCTATATCTGTCTCCTATATTAGTACCAGTAAAATAAAGATGAACATATATTAAAGGTGCACTTGGGCGATCAACAGAAGTACGCATTCCGCAAGAATCTGGTTATGTCTGGAATGTCAATGATATTGAATTTTCATAAACATTCTCGATGTTTCAATAACGATATATAAAGCGGCATGCAGAGCCCACTCAGCCAGAAATAAAGGTGCGCTAACCACAGCACGCACGCTGGACCGCAACACGTTTAGAAATGGTCTAGTCCGTGGCTGGCATTCATGTCGGCCCGCACACAAAATTAGAAATGTAGCTTTACTTAAGGACAGTTGTTCAGTGGACCTGAGATCGCGCGAACCTACTATACGTTTATAAATACTGATCCACAGTGGCGTATATAGGAAAAAGTTTCGGGGGGGGCCGAGACAATTTGAGGGGGGCCGAGACCTCATAAGGCCGTATATTATGCTATTTTATGTTTGTATTCATGAAATATGTGGAAAATATCTAAAAAAATCTTAGCTTCGGAGGGGGGCCCGGGCCCCCTGGGCCCCCCCGTATATACGCCACTGCTGATCCACGTCATTTATTGTTAAGAGGATAGTTCCGTGGTAAAAGTTCGACAAAGAGTTTCAGGCAAATTTGAATGCTTTATTGAGAAAAGAAAATTATCTACCGTGGAGGTGCTTAGCGGGCCAGCCTGCTAGGTCTTCATGTAGGATGAATGTGAGAGTAAATAAATTGTTTTTGTTACCGGGCATTAAGTACTTTGTGTTGTATAATTAAATTTTCGAGTCAGATTGTCTTAGTGTCCACCGATTTAAGCTGTATTAAAACATTTCTGATGCGCAGGTTTGTATTCCCAAAAATGCTTGCTTAGGAATGCTGTATTAGTTTTGTTCGAACTCACCAATGTACTAGTTATATAAAACCATTTCAAAACTTTTATTTGCCTTCGTTGTGTCGTTGAACTAAAAGGTTGTATTATAAGTGGTTTCTATTGAGTGCGTAACAGTATTTTTTGTTTTATAACCAGTCGGATGGCCTGCTGGAATCGATTACTAACTTACCCAATTTTTAACCACCAATGCCATTTTATTTTTTTTAACGTGAAATAATTTGGATGTTTTATTCCGGCTTTTACTGATCAAAGATGCCAGTTTTGCCGTTCTCCAAGCCAGCAAACTGTGTTTAGATTATCTTGGGATCAAATCCCTTTTGAGGTTTACTCTAACCTTTACAACCAAAAGTATTCACTCGTTCTACACATTATCAAGCTCTGCGGCATTGTTGGTGTGTTTGTTTGCGGTGTGGCGCCCGCAAAATTACGCCTTTAGTGTCCGTCCCGCTAGACAAATTTTGTACCAAGAGGCATGGGCAAGTCTATAGTTTTGTGAGAAATGCCTCCCACTCTCTTTTGATCGCTCTTTAAATAAATCTCCAGCTCGTCTTAAAAAATACAATTAGGAACAACCAAACGATTTTTTATATATTTTTTTAATGTTGTATTGTCATCGGACCACTATGTGAATACCAAATTTTATCCAAATCGGATAATGGGAAGTGTGTCAAAAACTCATTTTTCTATGAAAGGGGGAGGGGGTAGGGGTGGGAGGATATTTCCTTCTTAATATTATATTGTCATCGGATCACTATATGTATACCAAATTTCATCCAAATCGGATAACGGGATGTGTGTCAACAACAAATTTTTTGTATTTTGCGCGGTGGGGGTAGGGGTGGAAGGATATTTTTTCTTATTGTTGTATTATCATCGGACCACTATGTGTATACCAAATTTTATCCAAATCGGAGAACGGGAAGTATGTCAAAATAGTTATTTAAACAACAAGGTTTGAAAACGACTCTTTGCACACGATCGAGACAGTTGGGTTCGGTTCGGTTCGGTTCGGTTCGGTTCTACAAGTCGAGGGAGTGTGCAAAGAGGTTTTCAAACGAGTTTTTTACAATATTTTTTATACGACTACTAATAAAGAAAGAAAAATCAAATTTTAATTTAACTTGTTTTTATTTCCGACATTTTTACAACAAAACTTTAAAAATTAAACAATTTTTTGACGTATCTAATCAACAAAACATACGAGCAGTGACGGTTGCTACGGAACTAAGCCAACTTATATTGATGGGTGACAACAACAAAAATCACAATGACGGGAGACCCGTATGCAGAAATGAAATAGGCGTGCGCAAAAATTGCATAAGCGTGTGCAAAACGTTTTGCACACAGCGTGCGCAAAATGTGTTCTCCGTGCGCAAAACCCCCTTTTACAAGACAGTCGTATAAAAACATTTTTGTCTGTGGAAGGGGTGGGGGTCGGGGTGGGACGATATTTCTTTCTTAATATTGTATTGTCATCGGATCACTATATGTATACCAAATTTCATCCAAATCGGATAACGGGATGTGTGTCAAAAACAAATTTTTCTATGGAAGGGGGTGGGGGTAGGGGTGGAAGGATATTTTTTTCTTATTGTTGTATTATCATCGGACCACTATGTATATACCAAATTTTATCCAAATCGGATAACGGGATATGTGTCAAAAACATATTTTTCTATAGAAGAGGTGGGGGTAGGGGTGGGAGGATATTTTTTTCTTAATGTTGTATTGTCATGGGACCACTATGTGTGTACCAAATTTCATCCAAATCGGATAATGGGAAATGTGTCAAAAACGCTTCACAAGATTTGATAGTTAGATAGTTAGATAGACAGAACATTTGAAGCTAAATAAAAGCTTGTAAAAATAGCATCTGACTAGTTTTACTTTCATCTTATGCTATTAAAATAAAATCTTGCTTTCTCTATGCTTACGTTTTTGGTGTACTTATTTATTATTTAGTAATTATAGTTCTAGGAAAAGTGCAATTTTCCATCCTGTAACATAGGTACGTTACTGTGATAAGACAGCGGCCTTCTTATAACTTTGAACTCGTACCTTCAGACTTTGTACCAGGGTTGTCTTTTAAGTTTTACATGTACAGCTGGAACAAAACAGGAGATAGCTTTTAAAGACTACTGTTTCTCGAAGTATTCTTCACGAAAATGAATGCACTTTTGCATGCGCTCAAACTAGTTGGCAAAGGTGTAATTCCACTCGTTTGTTGGTACTGTCAAAATTGAATTCTTGAAGGCATCGATGGCTTCCTCCGGCGACTGAGATCTTTGACCACGCAGTTTAATCTTGCTTTTCGGAAAGGTATATTTTTGCGCGAACTTGCACGTTCTTGGTGGAGGATGTTTCGTTGATCGGGGTTCGGTTTTTCGAGGCTCAGCGATGATTTCCGGCAAACAAATGGTAATGTACTTATCGGCAGTAACAGTCCTTTGATCTTCCAGTGGAATTGTTGCTACATGATCTGCTTTTGAGACAAATGTCGCTTCTATCTTTTTAGATACATTTCGAAAACGGATTACTTTTGTTGGCTTTTCTTCAACTTGAAACACTTAAACAGACGACTGACGTTTATTTTCGGGTTCATATGAGTAAATTCACAATTCATTACCACTGACAATGCTATACATGTTTTCGAGTTTTCTGCCTCAAAGCAGTGTAGACTTTTCTGACACCTATTGACTATAGCTTTTTTCTGTTCTTCGGTTACCAGCGGGAAACCAATTTTCGTACCACTAGTTCTTCATTCCAAATTTTTTGAATTGAGAACTTTAAAATCCCGAATGAAGCCTCTATCTCGCGATATATTACATGTCGATCGTCCGTGATGAACATGCGCACAGCATCGATGTTTTCCTCGGCAACAGCCGTTTATCGTGCACCTGGCCTTGGGCCGTCACTAAGGCTAATCCGTCCACGCTTGAATTCTCCATACCAACAAGAAGCTGTCGGTTGATCTGGTGCTTCATTACCGAACATAGAAATGAACTCGTCAAGGCATTCTTGTTGAGATAATTTCCTTCGAAAATTGTAAAAAAATATAGCCCAAAAATATTCTCGGTTCAATTCCATTTTTCGTCTGATTTGTTAACTTTAAAAATTTACTGTAGCTATACAACTACATGTATCGTACTGACGTTGAATTTAGGTTAGGTAAAGACTGTAACAAAACGGGATTTGAATATAACTGGTATTTTTGCCATTTATAAGTTTTTAAATATTTTTAATTAAATATTGTTTTTGACATCAACAAGCATTAATTATATGAAAGACTAGGTTAAGAATAAGTAAAATTCATGGCAACATCAGCGACTTGTTTTTTTGCATATTTTCAGATTTGCTGTATTTTAATAAAAGGTGTATTCGGCTAATATGTCCTTTGAGCCCCTAGCATCACAATAATTTATATTCTGTAATTGGAAACAAATTTTCTAAACTATTTTCAATTTTCAGAAAACACACTGTGTAATTTTAACTACTGTCGATTTTCTCCAGTCTTAAGTCCACGCATCTTTGACTTGCGTTGGTATTTTGTCTCTTAGTAGAGCGTTTAAAGCGAAGGCAATTTCTTTCTCGCCAAAACGACAGGGAGTATAATTCTAGTCAATCAACGACAAGCTATTTGTGCTTGCAAGCACAGGGTGGCTTGGCTGAGACAAGAAAACTTTCGAAAGTCGTTAGAGAAAACATTTTATAGTTGGGTTTGGTTTCGTTCTTAAGGGGGGTTTTTTTTCAACTGGGGAAATTTATCAGTTATTTTAACTTTGTATAAACTATTAACTTTATTATTCATAATTATTTTGGTCTTTTCTTTCAGTGTTTATTTTAACTTTAACTTTAGAGCTTTTGATTTTATTTCTGTTCCCTAAAATCGGCATTTTTAATCAACCAAACCCAACCACAATTAGGAGAAAATACAATTAATTGTTATTTACGTTGTAAAGACCTGTAAAGATAGTCTCCGGTCGTGTATCGTACGTATTTTTGTTTAAGCCAGTATAAAACAGCACAAACACAACCAACATGTAAATAATATTTTTTTTAAAACGAGATGAAGCACTACAAACCTACTACTCTACATGTAAAAACTAAAGTACTTACTCAAAAGCTATTATATTTATAACTATCAAAAAACCCATAGGTTACATTTATAATTGGCTATATTTCAATTAATTTATGCTTAATTTGAAATATTGTCACTTTAAATTTTAGATCATTTTTTAAAAAAAAAACCTAATATAGAAATAAATTTGGTGGTCTCATGCGGGGGCAAGCGTCCTTTTTTTTCAGAGAACTTCAAAAATAAGAGGCGCATTCTGGTGTTTACACACCTAAGCAAAAACATTATTTTTTGTTTTAAGACCTGCAATTCTTTTATGTCAACATAAAGAAAATTTCGACTATAGACGAGAGAAATGGATTAGTCGGATAAAACGTTTTGGAGTCAACCGCGGCTCGTGCCGGTGCGCGGTGGCGAGGTGAAGTTATAGAATATGTTAGACCAGTTGAATGAGATAACAAATATATTTATAGGCCAAAGTGAAACATGCATTCCTGTATACAGGACGTGGTTTCATTATACAAATCAACAAATAACGTTATCATTGAAAACAAAGTAAATTACAGGGATTCCTGTCAATATTTTTGCTAGTAACTTTTTGAACTTTTTTTTTTTTCGTTTAAAATAAAAGTTGCACGTTTTTTTCTTTGAGTGTAATAAGACTGCATTTCTGTCATTCAGGTTTTATTGCTTTTTGTTGATATATTTTCTTTGCTATTTTTTCGATTTTAGGGATTGGCAGAAATGTTAATTTAAAGTAATAGGTACTTTTTTAAAAGAAAACGTCACTCATTTTCAATTTATATGAAAATTACAAAAATTAAACAAATGTTTTTCTTTATTTTTTTCTTTATACTGGGACTTTCCATCCAATCAGGATCAATCGCCCAGTTTTGCAAAGTTTTTTAAACAAACACAAACAACCAAGTACTAGCCAGGAATCGAACCCGGACCGTCGGTGTGAGAAACAAACATTGCTACCACTACACCACGACGGCGGTGGAAGAATTAAACAAATGTTTAACTTTAGGTTAAAAAAATCTAAAGGTATACGTGCCCAAGTAGCAGGGATGAATCAGATTTATCCTGGCTAAGTTTTTTTGTATTGAGTTTTATGTTTTCTATCAAAATAAATGTCTCTTAGTAAACTCCTGGTATATACCTATGTCCAGTTTCATAAACAATCCGGGCTCCAGCTCAGGTCCATGAAACCGTTTTCAGAAACATTCCGCTAGCTCCGTAATTGTTTCACGCTGACTGTCATTTCAGTTCCCTAGTATTTGCACGCTTCGCCATTGTCATTGATATCCGATATTTAGACAAGTTAATCCATGGAAACCCACTTACATGGAACTTTAAACTTATCTGCAATTTTCGAAAACAATGGAACTAAACATTTATTTTTAAGGCAACTTCATTAAATTAATATATCTATATATAATAATCATATTATAATACCTAATTTTTTCGGTTATCAAAATTTTCAATATTAATATCTCCAAAACCACCAATTTAAATTTATTTTATGTAATTAGGTATGTGATTATGTGAGATTGTTAATTTTAATCAACCATATTTTATTGAAAAGCATTTGCATTTTTTAAATTTTGACGCCATTCATTTCAATCTCTGTTATGAGTTTTTTATTGAATAAAGAGATTTTTGACTTTGACTTTGACAAAACCACCAAAGATATCCCTATAGCGTTTGGTGTTTTTGTAAAGCTATTTTTTTAAGAAGTCCATAAATGAGAATATATAGGAAGTTTCTTTTAAAAAAACAAACTTCATTGTCTTACCCTGTACATGGTGAGAAATAGAAAAAAAATTTATGGCTCATAATCGCCAATTTAATAAAGCTCTTTATTTTCGATAATAAAGACGTTACTGAAAATATAGATGAAAATTGTATATCAGAGGAAATAAAGGACTGATGGAAAAAAGGCGGACCCTCGAGAGAGAAGGATAAAGAACATCTATAGAATACACAGAAATAAATAAAACTATAAGAAAAATGATAAAAGAAAATAAAAGAAAGAGCCAAGAAAAAAAAGTTGAGAGTGTTGTAGAAAATAACAGAAATATGAACTGTCTAAGGCCGACTCTAGGTGGATATAAAATAATTAAAATAAAGGATATTAACGGCATAGAAATTAACGTTAAAGAGGATATCATAAATATCACATAACTATTCTGTATAGAATTACACCAAACAAAAAGAGAGAGAAATGAAAAAATAACAAATCACCTGGAAAAGACGGAGTAACGGCAGAAATGCTAGTACGATGGTAAAGCTGTAGTTAATACTCTCCATATACTCCTGAATAAAACTAAAAGAAAAAATAATCCCAAACAACTGGAAAGAATCCATAACCAATATTCTACACAAGAAAGGCGATAGAGCAGACCTAAATAACTATCGACCTATAACACTCCTTAATGTAATTTATAAGATTTTCACGAAAATATTAACAGATAGACTAACAACAAAATTTGACGGATATCAATAAAAGGAACAAGCAGGCTTTAGAAAAGGTTTCAGTACAGTTGACCACTCATTAACCATGAAAATCCTAATAGAACGATAGTATTAAGCACTGGCCAGTAAAAGCATCTTTAATAGCCGAATAGATCACAGATATACAGATTTAATAGCCAATATATATAGCGAAGCAACAACATCAATCAAAATGCACGAAGAAACCAAGCCAATCCGCATATGAAGAGGTTTTAGACAGGGGGAGACAATATCCCCTAAATTATTTAACCAGGCCCTAGAAGATGTTTTTAAAAGCTTAGATTGGCAAGAAATAGGCACCAAAGTAAACGGTCAATTCTTGAACCACCTAAGATATTTTGATGATATCGCCTTAATAACAGACAAGAATGAAGAACTGATAAAAATGTTGGAAGAACCGGATACAGCAGCTAAAAATATAGGCTTTAGTGTGGACTACACTAAAACTAAAATCATAATAAACACAAATGAAGATATTACGGTCAGAATAAAACAAAAGAAAATAGAACAAGTGGGGGACAAATTCTGTGGTAGGAAGTCAAAAGGGGTAACTCATGTGTAGCAAAGCCGGAGTTACCCCCTTTTGACTTTCTACCATAAAATTATTAAACTAAAAAAAGAAAACCAAACAGCTGAAATCAAGAGACGAGTAAGATTGGCCGGGGCAGCATTCGGTAAATTAAGCTACATATTAAGAAATAAAAAATATTCTCAGTACCTCAAAACGAAAGTATCTGTATGTATCCTTCCAGTACTTACCTATGGATCCCAGACCTGGACAAAAGCTCAAAGATCAATGGAAAGGCAAATGTTACATGTAAAGCTAACAGATAGAAAAAGGAATAAATGGATAAGAAATAAAATAAAAGTAAGGGATGTCAGAGGAGAAGTAGCAAAATTAAAATAGAAATTTGCCGGTCATAATATCAGACACAAAGACGATCGATGCAACAAATGTATTGTAAACTGGAGAGCTTGGGAAAATAAAAGAATTAGGGGAAGACCCCTAATGAGACGGTCTAAAGAAACACGCGGGAACTAGATGGATAAACACGGTGACAGACAGAGAAGAGTGGAAGAGATTGGGGGGAATCTTTCCAAAGATGGATTGAAGAAGGCTAAATAGATAAATCTCAGATCAAAATTGCCTTATATTGACCTGCAGTAAAAAACAAAAAACATAAATGGGTTGTGACTTTGATAATTTTCACATTGAAAACGTAAGAGTTTTTTTATAACTTTATGCATTTGAATCTATCGTATCGATCCCTTCTTAGATTGCGATAATCGATGGATGAAAAAATTGTGTTGTTACCGGATCTACATCATTAACCTATGTCAAATTTTATTGAAATCGGTTAACGGAAAGTTTAACAACCCCCCTCCCTTATTTATTTATTATTTATTTATTCAAGCGTAATGTTTTTTGTTTCTAAAATTAACAAAATTAATAAAATAGGTCTAATCTTCTTTGCTAGTACTTCCAAAATGACATTTAATTATATCGAATGTCCACACTCCTCTTTATTTCGTTCCACGTGCGGCGCCGCTCGCCCTTTTCGCAAACCCAGAGTACTTAGCTATGATTCTTTGCAGATCCTTAAGGTAAGGTTAGGTTATGCTAAAATTACCGAATTATCATGGTAAGTTAAAACAAATATTAAAACTTTTGTTTCTTTATTCCTGCCGCGACATTCACTGAAGCTCTGGTTTTTACTGGATTGTTCCATCTATAAACAGCAGTGTTACATCGTTTAATGTAGCTTCTATTATTATACGGTGTCTGGCGACTCGGGAAGGTAAACATTTGTTTATGGTATTTGAATGCTCACAGTTTCAAAATCAAATTTTTGAAAATTTTTCTACATAATTGAAGAAAAATCTCAAGCCAAATAAACATAAATCACTTGAATATTTTTTGGAACTTCAGGTCAGTAAATAATAGGAGTCAACTTATTTTCTTAGTCCTAAATCTTTTACACTAAGAGGAAGAGATCACGAACATTATAAGAAGTACTCTAGCTCATCTCTAATGGTGGAAAATAACCCTGACTAACAATTTGCGGATCCAAAAAGTGGGTTGATTTGTGCCCTTATTTTTTTATCTTGAAACTGAACATATAAACTGATGTTTTAATATAATATAACTAAAAATAACACTGGCTGATTTACAACCTATGTGTGGACCTATGTGCATTGGCACTTTTAGTCTCCAAATAAGCTAAATAATTACTCCTGATTTGTAGGTGGGTCTAAGAAATATTAACATAAATCGAATGAGTCAAACTGACGGGCATCAGATAAGTCTGGAAAGGCATTGGGGCTTTTAAATAACAGCCAGCTGGTATTTTAAGCTTTTGTTGTAATACGACCTGTCATCTCATAAATTTTCAGAACTAAGAAAATAAGTGCACTCATTTCATATCGTTTTTTACTTGTCAAAAATACTTGGCATGTTATATTGGCAGAGATTAGCCAGAATATTTTTTTTGTTAACTTAATTATACCCTTTACAAGTACAACTAGTTTTATTATTAAGAAAATAAGTCGTTTCCTAAAATATTCACGGCCCCCGTACCAGATTACTTTCTAAAATAACAATATTAGACCTTAAAAACATAAAATTATTGATTTTTAAATTCTGTATTAGGTGAAAAAAGTGAGTTTTATTACATATTGAAATTTTTTCAGAGTGATACCAAGGGATATGTATCCCGAGGGAAAATATTTTTATCCCGAGGCGAAAAGTTTGTACAATAAGTTTGACAAGCCGCCGAGTGATAAAAATACACTTTTATCACAAGGCTTATACGCTATTTTTTGCACTTTTTAGATTATCTTCCGAGTTTCTTTCTATATTTTTTGGTCTATTTAGGTTTGACGTTTTTTTTTCTGGATTTTTATTGTTTATGTGTGATTAGTCACCTTTCATCCCCATTTTGACATTTTGTCCCTGTCATGTAACTTTTCATCCAGATTATTTTGTTTGATTGTTCATCCCGGAAAAAAGTGACACCTTTATTCCTAAAAATCGAAATAAAATTGAACTTTACATACCAAAAGAGCGCAAAAGATATCTTACAAAAGGCGACAAAATACAATTGATAATTAAATAATCGCTTTACAGTTTACACTTAAAAATATGTGTATTTTTTTTTTAATTTGCCAAGATTTTACTTTACAAAAAATGTTAGGATGTGTCTTTTGTACCCTCCGTAAGTACGATTATTTATATACATACCTTCTTGTATAATAAATTACACAAACAAACAAGGAGAAAACAACTCTATAGGGACCTTGTTCATAATGACACCAAAAGTTTTTGCTTGTTGTCGTTTATAATTGATTTTTGTGTGGTTAGGAGTCCTAAGTCAACAGCTCCTAGATATTGGGAAAATTACAGCACTGTGTGTAGGAGTCTAAGGGCCCATCGCACCGACTATTAAAATGTTCTTTCTTAACTATGGATCGCT